>JAWNNM010001188.1:0-78367 GCA_035044965.1 Lordiphosa andalusiaca | reverse complement strand
AGGGGGCGGAACACGGCTGTGTAAATCCAGAGTTCTATCACTTAGCAATTATATATAGCGCCTTTAAACTGATTTTTTTTTGGTTTCACTTCTCACGTTATCGCGACCCCAGCGCCCGATCTTAGACACCCGAACATAGCAGAGGCTATAAACCTATAAAATATCCAAGAACCCCTCTTCATTTTTTATAATAAAGGTAAGGTCGTTCCCTTTATTTGCAATATGCAGATTTGTCTGCAAAAGGTAGTTGTACAGTGACTCACTCACTCGCTCGTTGATATCTGTGCTTTAGAGTGGTGCAGGTTTATTTGCAGCACACGTATCATTGTGAGATAATCTTTCCTCCGTCAACGTGGCATCGGCATCCTCCGGTTGGAGAAGCTCATGCTCGGTATATAGGCGCCCGAAGGCCAGACCGTTCTTTTTGTTGAGGGGTGCGCTCTACTTCCATCTCATCATCACTACGGTCCTGCTCCTCCACATCAACGCTTGCAGCTAAGCTTGAGAGCTCTGATGTGCCGGTCTTGGACACGTTCATGAATACCTTCTGGAACCCATAGTTCAGGATTCCATCGCATTCGGTTAAATGCTCGGCCGTTTCGCCATCGACCTGGAAGGTAACCATAGTGGTTGCTTTTGTTGAGCGTTCCACTTTGATAACCTTCCAGTTACTGGTGGGTGCCCCAGGATTCATTATTTTCATGAGTTGAAGGATCTTTTCTGGTTCCGCAGGGTGTACGGGTAACCAGGTCCTGGCCCTTGGGACGAGATGATATGTCCTTGGCGTCCACAACCCGCAACTTTGCTCTAGGGTATACTTTGAAATGGCGGTCTTGTAGAGAACCATCGATCTCTCGTCCTCACACGCTACCAGCCGAACCACCTCGCCTCGAACCGGCCCAAGTTGTAACAGCTGGGAGGTGCGCCTGGGTTTTCCAGAAGCACATCCAGGGCAACACGGCTTGTAGCTGCCTCAATCCATTTCCAGTGGTGCTTGGGTATTGTGCCGTGTGGGTTGTTGCCGTCCAAAACGCCCACAATATTTTTATTTTTGCCATCTACGGCCGTTTGGATGACAGCGGTTGCTGCTCATCCATGGACCGATCCCTCTTCGTAGTGGATGGCTTATTAGGTGGGTTCACCTTTTCCGGCTGGTCGTTTCCAGCAGCTGGTTGCTGCCAGGAAGAGGTAATTTCCGTTGTGAAGATTGGAAGAACTTCCCTCGCCCAGGCAATGTCTTCCTGGACCTTAGAATAATCCTCCTTCAACGTATGGTCCTTCCCGATTGGGTTGGTTGCCAAACGTTTTTGGGTTCTGTACGCCTTGCCCTGATCAGCGGTTCCGACCTTGGTTGGGTCGGGTCTGGTATACACCACGGCCCTGCTACAAACCATCTTTGAATCCTTTGCTGTCTCATGGGTCGAGGCCCCAGCTGCGGGTTGCTGGCTGGGGAATTTCTTCCTAAAGACAGCAGAGGACTTTTCACTGTTTGTAACAGAAGACGTGTTCCTCCCACCCGTGTGAAGTGCCTTATCGATTGCATTTTTTGCGGCCTTCGGTACCGCACCTTTTGATAGTGAGTTGGTGTTGTTACTCATCTGTTAAAAATTTGGAGTGAAATAAAATAATATAAAATAAAAATATTAATTGGAATAGTGATTAATGATTATGTTATTAGCCATTTGAACCACCAGACTCCCATGTTACACATTTTCCCATCGCTTCCGCTGCTTTTAAACCTGTTCCGTTTAGATTATTATAATAAAAAGATAGATAAACTACTTTTTATCAATATACAGACTATGGCAGTTGAAAGAAAAGCAAAGGAAACAAACAAAAATTTTTAAAAGCGTTTAAAAGTGCCAGCACTAATTGGTTATTAGCAGTGACGCGTTAGGACTTTTTTTGTGGCGTAACGAATTGCTCAAATGACGTAAGGGTTTCGTCGCTAACGTCGCTAACCAAAACCAAAAACTTTAAAATAATTTAAAAAAAATGGTTATGGACTGGCACAGATCGAACTTCGAGCGTTGCACTGCACTTCACTTGTGTAGGGGTGCTTTGCACTGAGTGGGCAAGTTCACTGGTGGGTGGTAGTAGATGCACTCACTTGCGTCTGCCGGCGGCCACAAAGAGGGTGATGTTGCAGAAGCAGGTTCAGGTGCAAGTTGCAATTATGGTAAGAGGTAAATTTTACCAAACTCTCTGCGTTTTGATGCAGGAAGCACCCTTAACACTTTCAGATTGGACGATACAAAGTGGGCTTGGAGTTAATCCAACCAAAACTGATCTCGTTCTTTTTACCCGCAAATATAAAATACTGATTGAGAGAATGTGGTACCTGGAAAGATAGTATGTATCTCTGGCCACTCCACTATACTTCTGCAGCAAGCGGAGACACCACTGATGCTTGCGACCTTTAAGCTACAAACAAAAGAAACGACCTATCGAATAACCACGAATCGATGGCAACTATTTACACATGTGAAGTATCCTTACATGGTGTACATGGCCAACTCTGAATACCAAAAAAACCAGTGCGCTTCTCCGTCAAGAAAGAGAGAAACTTTCCCTACTATTAGGGGCCTGATCAGGAACAATGTCATTTGTAGAAGCTGTAACTCAGCTGATGCAGAACAGAGTGTCACTGTCCAGCTTTCAGCAGAAGGCGACTCACGCTACTGGGTGGTCCTTTCCTAAACGATCTGTCAGACATCTCTGAAACGGATGTTAACTCTTTGCTCAAGTTCGTGCTACTATCCAAATGGTTTTACGGGGAGGACCCTCCCTCTACGACCACATTGTAGAAAGGGTTATATGGTAACACAACAGGCCTCCATTGGCCTAAGTGAAGAATGGGATTTTTCAAAGATTACAACCTAACCTAACCTAACCCCCTTAACACCCAGTTGAGAACCTTCGAGAGGTGAGCGCCTCTTGCGGTTTGTCGTGAGAGCAGTTCTGCGGTTTCCACGGGACTAGTCTCCAACTCAATCATCAGAATGTCCTCTTTCGAAGTCGACTCCTGTGTTACTGCAATTGGGCATCGTCTTAGGAAATCAGCGATACCCACCTTGGTTCCGGCCCGATGTACAAGTTCGAAATCGTAGGCATTCAGGAACACGTGGCGCTTTGGACTGCCTTGACCTTGTCTGCGAAGTGCCGATCGATTGATACTAGTGGCCCAGTATAGCGACCCAGCTCTGAGGAGAATAAATGCTTAAACAAAATTCAGTATTGATTGCATGCTCACTCCACTATTTACGGCTTGTCTTCCTTATATACATCCGAATGCCTAGTGCTTAGTGGCTTCCTTGATGATGGTCACAGTGGATCCCAAATCGACGTCGAATAAGAATGTACGGCCGTTGATTAACTGCGACTGCGTCTTCTTTTGATTCTCCAGTGGTTGTGTTTAGAGGAGGCATTAATTTATACTACCTTTTATGCGAATTTGTTTAAACAAATGATCATTAAGTTGTGTGTTTTATTATTGTTGTGTGTTTTAGCGAAAGAAACATTTGTTGTTTATTTGATGTGTTTAAAAAGCTGTTATTGTCTAAACGAACGAACATTTGGTCTAGGTTTGATTGATAACAATGTTTGCTTAATGTTTATTTATTGCAATTGTATTTTGATTGTTTTATGCAAATACGATGAGTGCAGTGACGTCGATAAGCGAGCGATAGATAGCGACTTGCAAGCCTAGATAAACATAGCTAAGCAGAATTCGGCAGCTGAACGTTTTTGCTTAGATAAAATCTGTATGCATATAAAAAGATTTAACAATAGAAATCAAAGCAAACAAATGGCTGCCAGAAGGTCAGTTACGTCAAATTTGAAAATGAGCTTAGAAATAATAGTTAAGGAAGATTGATTCTGCTCCCGACATGCTCCCTCCGTTGGAAGAGGCACAGAGGAGATGACGATCTCCAGATATTGCGCTCTCTACTCTGCCAAGCCGCCATTGGAGTGGAGGCAGGTTGTCGTCTTTAAGGACAACGATGCTGCCAGGCTGCTAATTGGGCTTGGATGCACCCAATTTTGAACGCTCTTGCAGTAATGATAAGTAGCTCGTGCTCTATTTATGCCAGAACGTCTGCATGATGCGTTGTATCTGGTTCATCAATTGCAGCATAGGAGGAACCAATGAGAAAGTGCCCAGGGGCTAGAATCCCTAAGTCGTCTGGATTTTCTGTAATTGGACGGAGCAGTCGTGAATTCAAGATAGCTGATATTTTACAAACAACAGTACGCAATTCATAGAAGGATAGAACAGATTTCTGGACTTTTTAGCTGGACGCTATCCACTGGCAAAGGGGTCATGAAGTGCTCCATATATTTTGGCTTTGGGCGAAAGCATCGAATGAAATTGGCGTTTACGGCTGCAACTATTTTCCGTCCTCCGATGGGCCAAAATCTTTGCCGTAGGGCAGCTAGCAGACTCTGTGGGCCAGCGAGCAGAAATTTGATGTTTAAAAAGTCGATGATTGCAACGGTTATCGGATGATGCTTGGTCAACAACATTGGATGTCTGGCTTCACAGTCGAGCAGCGATTTTGGAAGATGTCCGCCCACACGCAGTAATCCAGCGTCATCAACGAAAGGATGCAACGAGACTAGCTTGCTTTTTGACGATAACTGCTTTTTGGTGCTCAAGCTTCTGTATTCCTCAGCAAAGTGGACGCGCTGGACCTCTTTAATGTGGAGATGAGTGCCACCTTTGATGTCATCCACTGTCAAAGGACCCTTTTGGCGTAGCCAAAGACCCTCTGGAGTTTGCCAAATTAATTTTGGAACTTGCAGCCGTACGAAATATCCAGCTGCCAATGCATGAGGCCTGCGCTCAGGCAGATCCACCATGTCAATAGGGCTACTTGTTCATTCGGATGCATCCGAACGTAATAAGGACGCAAGTTCCAGCGGAGTGCATCCTCGAGACAGTATGTCGGTCGGGAGAGGGTATATGGTGCCATGTCATTCCTTTGGTTCTCTCCTGAATTAGTGAGATTCTGTTGGATACACAAATATTAAAATCTGACGGAGCTTGACGAATCCAAAACAAATCATGGTTGAATCTGACCATCAATGTATTGGGCATGAAGAAGAAGATAATTCTTCAACGTTAGCAACAAGCTCTGTCAATTAGAGCGCTGCAGCCAGTTCCAGCTTCCGTATTGTTAACGATTTAGCGGGTGCGACTCTAGACTTAGAGCAGAGCAAATGCGATGTCACCTTGTTTTGCGTTTTTGATCGAACGTATACGCAGCACAGTGGTCCAGATTTAAGCACACAAATTAAGGTTGCCAAAAAATGGCTTAGATATATTGACGGACAAAACTGTGTGTCTTTCCAAAGAGCCTGAATGAATAATTTTAGCTTGGTGATGACTGGAGCTATGAGTCCGAAAGGAACATTGAACCTAGCGATCTCCGATAATATGGTGCGCTTTGTCGCTGACTTATCTGGTATGATCTCCGAGAATCGAAAAACTAAATTGTCCGAATTGGTTTCCCATACCAATCCCAATGTCTTGGTGACGTCAGTTCCGCCGTGGTACTTCAACATCTTTTCCCGATCCACTTCTGGTTTGCCTTCCAATGCGGCTGGTTCATTGGCTGCATCTAGCAGCTAGCTGCTGCATATCACGAATTGCTAGGAATGCCCTATGTTACAGTGTCCAAGTAATAGACTTTGATTTCTTCATTGGGGCTATCTCGTCATAGAATGTATTGAAGTTTCAGTTTTAGCAAGCAGTGGTGTGGCGAAAAATTCTGATGCGATGCCTATTGTTTGGTAGATAGAGACATGTGGCCCAAATCTTCTTATTCCTTGATAAAGGCAGCGTACTGCGATTTTAACTCTGGTTGTTTCGCCAATTTAGCTTCGAGCGACTTAAACCGACGAAAAACACGGTCGTAAGAATCCAAGCGCGTCCAAGCTAGTTTTGGCTGGGAGACGGAACGAATATTGTAATATACCAGAAGGTAGACGGGTGCAGGTATTAAATAGCTCCTCGCATAGAGCATTCTCGCTAGAAGTGTTAGAGGTAGAGCCACAGCAATTGTCAATTTCCCAAAACCTGCTCAAAATATCGGACAATGCGTCTTCTTCCAACTTGCAGTCCGGTTCTTTGGCAATTGAAGTAAGAGCGGAGTGATTGCGACCCGATAATTTGAGTCCCCCAGACACGATCCATCTAAGTCTGCTTTTTTGCAGGGTTGGCAGATGATCAGAAACACGAATTTGACCAACGCAAAGGAAGTCAAAGAACAAACCAGCACCGATCAGCAAATCGATCCGTTGGTGTTTGTAGAAAAGCAGATCAGCGAGAAACAATTGTTTGGTAAATTCCATTCTGAAGCGTTCAAATCGAAGTGAGGTTGATAGTCAGTAATAGTTTGCGTCATAACAGCAGAAAACTATGTGCTGTGGAATTTGTTTGAGATTGAGCAACAATATCATCTATCAGAGGAAAGAGATGATTCGCCAATGCCAGATATAGACATGTTGGCGCGATAAAATTTGAGCTGCAGCTCACTGGCGAATCGAGATGTGACGAAGTTGATTTGTGATGCAGAGTCAAGCAAAGCTCGGCATGGCAACACGTAATCGGTCTTAGCTACCTTTGAGGCTTTGGGTGGAAGCGTATTGAAGTTGTAGATCCGAGAGAAGAATTTGGCGATGTATTTGCGATAGCAGGTTGAGCAGGAGTTGAAGAGAAATAAGGCTCCATATGAAGTAACGAATGATGCTTCTGATGACAATTTTTGCAATGCCAAGACTTGCAAACTGTGGCCTTTCCGTAAGCAATTCAGGCATAGATGCAGCCGTTTTGCGTCCATATAACGCAAGTTGGGGGTCAATGCTAAGAATCGTGCACATTTGAACAAAAAATGGTTTTTGGTGTCACACAAAATACAGGATGGAGTTGTGTTAGATGATGCGATGAATGTACTACGATTAATTTTGTTAGTAGTTGGTTTTCCCACCTGATTGCTAGGTATTTGGTTTACCATAGCATATTCCAAGTTCTCCATCATCCCGTATCTCCTTTCCAAAAAGGAAGACATCTCCGTCAATTTAGGCAGCCTATTCGTCTACAATGCCTCTTCCCACTTCTCCTGAGTGTGTTGATCCAACTTTCATGTGATGAGATGAATTGGCAGCCCATCAGAAATTTCCTGCGTCGATGCCATTGTGCATAAAGCGCGTAGATGCGAGTTCTCCTTATCTCTCAATTGACGCAAGCCGCTCGCAGAGCCCTTCTCAACACCCGAAATCCTGAAAATAAACCGAACATTTGCCTGAAAATGCAATAACTTATTATCAAATCTCTCAACTAATAGCTTGATAGCTTGTTAGCCTCAGTGGGCTCAAGTGACCGAATTGTGTCCAGTGTGGTGCCCTCCAAACAAGAACGCAGTTGCTGGAATTATTCCACTTTGTTGATGTCCTCGTTTTTCCCGACAACAGTGTCGTACATGGCATAGAAATCCGGCCAGTCAATTTAAGCCACGCTGAACCGTGGAAGCTTGAACTCAGGCAGCCGTGTGGTACGCGCTGTGCATCTGAATGCAGAATAATTTTCATCCGCGTTTCGCGTTTCGAAGCACTGTGGAATGGACAATAGAAGCCTTACGCCGACTGGTCTGCTCACGAGAAAGCTTGGATTTCACCTCGCACTACATTTGCACAAAATTGGACCGCGAGTCACTAGCCAACTCCATCAGATCCAATTTTTCGGGGCAGGTTTGAGCGCTATTGTATTCCTTGCTCATACTCTCCACGAGATCCAAGCGCACCTGCACGTTGGCCTCATCAAAATAAGCTAGCTAATCGGCAGCTAAAAAATCATTTAAGGCCACAAGCTGCCGTAACACCGAATGCGCCTTTGCCTTGGGAAAGTCAATATCACTGGGTGCGAGCGCGGTTATATTCGAGTCCGTATCTGGCACTTTGAATAAAAAAAGAGTATTTAATATTCACTTCCAAAAATGAGCTATGCGCCAATGTCAACCAATGCCAATAAAAAACCGGTAAAGCGAAGCGACAAACAATGCAACTGCCCAACAACCGAATGCGTTCAATGACCGCGGCTCGGCAACCAAAAACTCTAACGAAATATATATGTATATTAGCTTTATTTACCAGCGGCTTCGCTCGCTTTGCATCAATTTGTTACTAATTTATCATAATGTTAATATTTTATAGTGTGATGCTTTCAAAATGTTCATGGAGCTGATCAAATGAAGATCAAAACAGTGGCATACAACAACTTTCCGCATATTTTGTAACTTTGTGGGTTGATTTTAAAAATATTAAAAGTCACGTATTAAGTACTTTTTTTGAATGTAGCTCATAAAATACATTTGAAGCTAATCGCTGAGAACTAAACTTTTCTACAATCTTGACCACCAATTTTCTACCAACGAACTGAATTTTTCTGAAGAATAGTAAGCTGTCATTGTTTTAGATTTTAGATAGATTTTGAAAATGAGCTTGAGATTGATCGTATGAAATACTAAACACTTTCATTCAGCAGCAGACTTTGTTAGTAGGTTTTCAAAAATTGGACAGCTATCTGTTCCGTATTTATTTAAGTGTAGGTTTAAAAAGTAGGTTGGAGCTAATCTCTTGGAGCTGATTATTCGCCCATACAACCTTGACCACCCATTACCCACCCAGATTGGTGAATTTTCCGGAAGAATGGCATAGTGATTGTTGAATTTATTTATAGATCTTTACAAATGAGTTTAAACATGTTCGGATTGACAACTAAAAAGTTTCACACAACATTCTTACGCACATTTTCCGACTAATGAATCAGATTTTTCCAATATTTAAAACATATATTCACAAATTCCATATTCTGAAAATTAATTCGAATTTAATCAAGAGAAAGTTAAAAATTGCTCCAACCCATCAACAAAAGTGAGCATATTTTTTTTTGGAATTTCCAAATAGAGCTTAGAAAATGAGCTAGAATCCGATCGAAAGGAAAACAAAAACTTTTTTTCTTAAATTGAAAAGCTACATTTAGCAGTTTTCCGGCCATTTTCCGACATTAGGAATAGGTTTTACAAAATTTGAAAATTTATTTGCGAGTAGTTTCGAAAATGAGTTTGGAGCTAGTTGCTGGGTACTAAACTTTCCTCCATACGTCCTTGACCACCCATTCTCCACCCAAAGGGTGAATTTTCCGAAAAATGGTATGCAGTTATTGTTGAATTTTCATTAAGATCTTTGAAATTGAGTTTGTATCTGATTGGATGAAAAACACAAAAGTTGCATACAACAGTTTTCCGCCCATTTTCCGTCTTTGTTGGTAGATTTTCCAAAAGTGTAAAGTCACGCTGTTTATACTTTGTTATGTGAAATTTTGAAAATGAGTTTGGAGCTAATCGCTGGGAACTAATATTCAATCCATACAACCCTGACCACCCAATTTCCATCCAGGGGGGTGAATTTTCCGGAAGTGTGGTTTGCAGTTATTGTTGAAGTTTCATGTAGATCTTCGAAAATGAGTTTGAACCCGATCAAATGAAAAACAAAAAAGTTGCATACAGCAGTTTTCCACCCATTTTCCGACTTTGGGAGTAGATTTTCCAAAAGTGCAAAGTCACGTTGCTTATACTTTTTTTATGAGTAACTTCGGAAATGAGTTTGGAGCTAATCGCTCGGATCTAAATATCAACTTATTCAACCTTTACCACCCAATTTCCACCCTGGGGGGTGAATTTTCCGGAAGTCTGGTATGTAGTCCTTTTGTTGAGTTTTAAAATAGATTTCTGAAAATGAATTTGAGCCTGATCAGATGAAAATCAAAAAAGTTGCATTCAACAGTTTTCTTTGAATTTTCCACATTTTACGACCGAATTTTCCAAAACCCCGCCTTAGTACGCACTTTCACCACATAAGCAAACTTCTGTGAAAATTTCAGCGTTCTATCCCTTATGGCTTGGGCTGCACGACGGTCACCAGTCAGTCAGTCTGTCAGTCAGGTTAAACAACTTTATATATATAGACTAGCATATAGCCCGACGCGCTTCTCTGCTGTCATCATCAGGGTTGTCGTTATCATTATCATTATCTCAATTGCCATCGCAATCGTTTTCGTTATCGTTAGGGTTATCGTAACAATAACGATCTTATCGTTATCGTTTCGTTATCGTTATCATTATCGGTTCGTTATCGTTATCGTTATTGCTATTTTTATTGTTATCGTTATCGTCATCATTATCGCTTTAGTTATCGTTTACGTTATCGTTATGGTGTATGTTATTGTTATCGTAATCGGTATCCAACATCGGAAAATTAAATCTCAATTTATTTCACTTACTATCCTTGCAAACCGAGTTTCAAGTAAATCGAGTGAGAAATACGTTTTTGCATTCCGAATTTTCCGGGAATTTTTTATGCGGGCGGATTTTCCTAAGTCGGGAAAACACGTGTCCAATTATTTCGCATACTTTGCTTACAAACCGAGTTTCAAGTCAATCGGATGAAAAATAAAATTTTCCCCATACAAACTTTTCCGACGCTTTTCCGGGTGGAATTTTCCAAAACACCGCCTTAGTACGCACTTTCACCACATAAGGAAACTCCTGTTCAACTTTCAGCCTTCTATCTCTTACCTTTTAGGCTGTGCGATGATTCCCAATCAGTCAGTGAGGACAAACTCTTATATATATAGAGAGAAGAAGAAGATAGATAGATGTTCACGCACTTCACATTGGCCGACATCGCCAAATCAAAGCTGTTTTTATGTGCGCGACTGTATGCGAATGCATCCAATTTTTTTCCACAGAATTGTGGAAAAACGCTCCTAATTATTAAAAAAATATTTAATAATTATTACAACACTATAACTTTCACGATCAAGTCGGGGTCACCAAATGTTTAGAGGAGGCATTCATTTTTGCTACCTTTTATGCGAAATTGTTTTAAACAATTGATCATGAAGTTGTGTGTTTTAGCGAAAGAAAAATTGTAACAGTTTGGTTTTTAATTTGATGTGTTTAATCTGTTATTGTTTAAACGAACTAACAATGATTTGGCTTTGATTGTTAACAATGCTTGTTTAATGTTTATTTGTTGCAATTGTGGTTTGATTGTTTTATGCAAATGCGATGCGTGCAGTGACGTTAATAAGCGAGTGATAGATGACGACTTATCTTGCAAGCCGAGATAAATATACCAGACCAGATATATAATGATAAAAAACAAAGATAAATAAGCAGAAGAAAATGATGTAAAAAATTTCTTGAGCCAAAATTCTATCTTATCCCCCATGTTACCCATACATTTGACTTTTTGAAATTTTAGGTCATTGGTGCATGCAACATTATCCGATCAAAAACCAAATTTTGTATGGTTTGTTTTGTGGCTAAGGTGAATCCATTTCTGCTCGCCGCTTTGAAATTAAAAACGAGAAAGCTAATCTAACTTCGTCTGTGCCGAAGTCTGTATACCCGTGCAATTGCTCGCTTAAATATTTTCAAAAAATTCTTGATTTCCCAATTTCCGACCGATCGTTCGTATGGGAGCTATATGATATAGTCATCCGATTTGGACAAAAATTTGTAAAATTATGTGAAAGCATGTGAACCAAACATATTCATTGCAGGATGCTACCATTAAAAACTAAAAAGTTTTCCTAACAAAGACTGTTTTTCACACCTATCTTTTGTATGGCAGCTACACCATATAGTTGTCCGATTTTAATAAAACTTGGTAGAATTGTAACAGTTAGTAGTGTGCAGCAAAAAGAAGACTGTGAAAAATTTCAGCTCGATAGTTCGCGTAGAAATAGGCAGACAGACGAACGAACAAATCGAGAGTCGAACGAATCGATTCAGCTCGTCAACCTGATCAAGAAAATAGGTATAGTTTATGTGGTCCGAAATGAATATTTCTATGCGTTGCAAACTTCTGGGCAAAAAAAAAGTATTAAGGGTCAGTCTAATGTGCATGTTGATATGCCGGGCATCTTCTCATTCACCATGAACATCATTGAATTTGATTGAATTGAATTTGGTTTATTTTCATCTCAGTGCTACAAGTAATTAAATACTTATTTATATTATATAACACTAATCACAACGATTCACAGTTTCTTAACAAGAGCTTAGTTACTAAAATAAAGAATTTATAAACAGTTCCACTCGATCAGATCTATACAAAACATATTCATCACACTCAAATAAAACATTACAGGACCCACAAACAAACCAAGTCTCGGACGCACAAATAACATCCACATTAGAACTTACAAAAATGTGTCTAAACTCATCTATCTTCATCCATAAGCTTTGAGCATTTATATTTTGCTTGCTCATGATTTTAATCAAACTGCTAGCCATGGAGTTATCCGAACCAAGTCGTGTAATCATTGGACAAGTCTACTATGGGGAACGCACTTAGAACAATTATAAGACAAATATAAGACAAACATACTATTACTAGAACTAATTTTAACTTAAGATCAAAAAGAGCGCAATACCCAATTGCACTACTACTCAATAGACTGAGGGGAAAGGGGGGGAGCTTCACAGTGTTGTAATTCAGAGGGGGCGAGTAGAAGCTCTGTAGGTTTGTTGTTGCCAGCAAGATCCGAAAGCTCCTCCAATCTCCCAATGCAACGCACTTCTTCTCTACCATTAGGCCTAACATTTTTTTTTTTTTTTTATTTATTTTTTATTAATGGTCGACAAACAAAGGCTGTCAACAAATTTGTAAGCACGTTATAAAAAGGCTTATTTACTAAGGAGGCATAAAAAGAAAGCCTAACAAAATTACAAAATAAACTAATAACGACTCCGACTCGGTGGGGGATTTTTATTTGCCGGTCCGGCCAGCTATGCCCCGATTCACAGCCTGTTGTAGTCAGAGTCGATATTAGAGCTAACACAACCATTTAACAAATATACAGGCCTGTTCAGTTTTTCACTTACATTAAATTATCTCTATTTCGACTTGGCTACCTGTTCTGGTTTTCATAATTTGATTGAATTACTCGATTTGAATTCCCATTGCTTGGAGCATGTGAAATCAGATGTAAGTTCGTAATTTTCATTAAGTGCTATTAAAATAAAGCGAGATATTAAACAGCTATATTAAGCTATTGCAGAGTTTGTATTTTTATTGTTGCATCCAACTGATTAAGTTCAGCGAGTTGTTATAAGAAAAACAATTTGGAAATGAAACAGTCAAATTGCAAGTCGAATACCAGAACAGCGAACACAAAATCGTTCGAATTTAATTTCATTTGAAGTTTAATAAATTATGTGAAGCCCGGAACAGGCCTGTAGAGATGTAAAGAGGTAAGAAAAATAAGAATAAGAAAATGCAGGCTTACAAATACATAGAGGAAAAAAGGCATAAAACTATAATTAAAGATAAAATGGAAGAGTGACCAAAAAAAAAAAAACAAAATTGAAGATTACAAATTAAAAATATATTTAAATAAAACTAAAAGTATAACCGAAAAATCTCTGACCCGTTGGGGGAAGATTTATTAGCCAGTCCGGCAAGTTATGCCCCTATTCACAGCTGGCAGTGGTCAGAGATTTTCACGGAGATAAGTGTAAAGGGACGTTTTTAAGGAGAAGAGAGAGAGATCTGTTGAGAGGAGGTGATAAAGATAGTTGTAGTCTTGACATAAAACCCGAAATCGATTATGCAGGGCGTAATCAGTTGTGCATCTAGACAAGATTTAAGGAAAAAAGTTTCTGGTTGGCATAGAAGGAACAGAGAAGTTAAGGCGACGTAAGAGTTCAGAAGAATCTACATCACCGATAATTAACTTGTGAAGAAATGAAACAACTAAGACTGTTCTACGGTTAGCTAGCGAAGGAAGGTCTATA
This sequence comes from Lordiphosa andalusiaca, assembly GCA_035044965.1. Lineage (NCBI taxonomy): Eukaryota > Metazoa > Arthropoda > Insecta > Diptera > Drosophilidae > Lordiphosa > Lordiphosa andalusiaca. The sequence goes on along the minus strand of JAWNNM010001188.1, from coordinate 64,499 downwards.
AGCAAGAGTCTTCTGGAGTACGATGGCAGACGGAGGTTAGGGTCCCAATTTAGGCCACGAAGGGCAAAAAGCAAAAATTGTTTCTGAACTGACTCAATACGATCAACATGCTTTTTATACTGCGGACACCATACGGATGAACAGTATTCAAGCATGGGACGGACTAAAGCTGTATAAAGAAGTTTAGTGGTGTAGGGATCATTAAACTCCTTTGACCAACGTTTAATGAATCCAAGTACACTATTCGCTTTGTTAACAATAGTGGAGATGTGGTGATTAAAACTCAATTTGGGGTCAAAAAGAATTCCAAGATCAACGATAGACGAAATACGTTGCAACGGTTCATTACCAATTGCATAGGAAACCAGAAATGGTTCGCATCGATGGAAAGTCATACACATGCACTTGGAGCAATTCAGATGCAAATGATTTACCAAGCACCAAGACTGCAAGGAGTTAAGATCATCTTGCAATCCAATAGAATGAATCGGGTTGTTGAAAGATAAAATAAGTTTAACGTCATCGGCATACATGAGTATCCGAGAATATGATAATATTGTAGGAAGATCATTGATAAATAGAGTAAAGAACAGAGGACCCAGGTGGCTACCTTGAGGTACACCAGAGGTTACAGACACAGGTTTTGAAGTGTTAGAACGAAGCAGAACTTTTTGAGTTCTATCTTTTAGATAGGACGAAGCCCAAAGCAGAAAAGAAGAGGGAAATCCTAATCGATCGAGCTTAAAGAGGAGAAGATCATGGTTGACAGAGTCAAAGGCTTTGCTAAAGTCGGTATAAATGACATCAGTTTGCCTTTTCACAAGGAATCCATCATTAACTAACGAAGTAAATTCGAGCAAATTGGTCGTTGTTGACCGACGCTTTATGAAACCATGCTGGAAAGGTGACAAAATAGATCTACAGTAATGCTGCAATGTGGAGGTTATAATATCTTCAAACAATTTCGGAATGGCGGAAAGCTTAGCAATGCCTCTGTAATTTGAAATATCCGACTTCCCACCCTTTTTATTGAGAGGAATAATGTAAGATTCTTTCCAAAGAGATGGGAAGACAGACGACTTGAGTGATAGATAGAAAAGCTTTAGCAATGGTTGGCATAAAGAACTAGAACACTCTTTGAGCACACAGCTAGGAATGTTGTCAGGCCCGGGAGAAAACGAGGATTTTAGTGATTTTAAAAATGAAAGAAGAGAAGTTTCGGGATCGCATATAGAGTTGGAAGAAGTAATTTTATAAGGATAAGAAGTGTTAGCATATTGGGCAGATGAATAAGTTGATTGGAAGAAATCAGCGAATAAGTCAACAGCTGTGGAATCGTTGCCAGCCTTTATGTTACCCAGAAAAAAAGAGGAAGGTAAAGAAGAAGATCTTCGCTTAGAGTTCACAAAGCTATAGAATTGCTTTGGATCCTGTGCGAATTGAATTTTGCACCGAGCAAGATAATTGTTATAGCACTCGGAGTTAAAAAGTGTAAAGTTAGATTTTGCTATTGAATATTTAGAAAAATCAATTGCAGAACCAGTACGTTTATACTTTTTGAAGCATCTAGATTTAATATTTTTCAAATTTGATAACCTAGGACAGTACCAGGGGGGATTAAGTGACGCGGTGGAAGCGACGCTATTAGGAATGCAGATATCTAAGAGAGAATTAATAGACTCGTAGAAAAATGTAATAGCAAAATCCAAATCAACCGCATTGTACAATGGAGACCAGTCTGTTGCACAAATGAGTTGACTCAGCAAAGTGAAGTTTCCTTTACGGAAGCAACGACGAGGTATATTGGGGATTTTTGAATTTGAAGGGGCAGGTCCAAATATTGAAAGCGAGACTTCCAGTGTTGGATGGTAAGAATCTTCGGGTAGTGATAGAGGGGGAGACCTAGAGACACTGGCATTGGTGCTATCAGTGACAAAAATAAGTTCTAACAATTTATTTAAATTGTTTTGTACTGGATTAATTTGAAAAACAGACATGCCAAGCAGACAATCTAAAAAATCATGCTGCACTGATGGTACAAGGTAAGTCGACCCATTGGGATTTGACCATGTGATGTTAGGCAAGTTAAAATCACCTACAACAACCAATGTGTCAATGTCCCGTAAGTGGGCTGAAACATCTTTAATGCAGGCTACATGGTGCATATAAATTTCAATATCGGACGAAGGTGGGATATAAGAACAAGTAATAAATTAAAAAAATGATGGAAAAGTTACCTTTACGGCAACAAATTCAACATCCACAGGCTTATCAACAATGATCAGTTCGGAATTGTGGCTGGTCTTAACTGCGATCAGTACACCACCACCTTTGCGATCTGGTCGATCATGTCGATAGATAAAAAAATCATTTGACAAAATTTCACAATCAGAAATTGAGGATTTTAACCAAGTCTCTGAAAATGCAACTATGTCAAATTCAAAAGATGTACTATTCAAAAATAACGTATGGAGCTTAGATAAAAGGCCCCTAACGTTTTGATAGGCAATGAGAGGACAGACGGACGGAACTAGTTTCTTGAAACCCTAGTAGACGCTACACGTGAGGATGAACTAAATGAGGGCAAGTTGACTGGCATCGGCCTCATTGGATTTTTTTGCCTGAACTCATGCACAATCATATCTGGCAACCAGAATGCTGGGTCACATATGATTGGAAATGATTCAGACGGAACACTTAACTTAAACGAAGCTATATCACGGGGTTGAGCAAAACTAAACTTCGAAATAGAAACACTTGCTGAGCATTTGCTCGCAATGTATGCTGCAATTGACTCGCAAGTAGTTTCCGGAGACAACCTAGACACAAATACTTGCTTACGCGGTGCTATCACGGACAGTAGAGGAGGTTCAGGAGGAATGGGAACGCAGACGGAAACACTGCCCACAGGTTCAGTCGACGTTAATGGGGACTGCTCGAATCTACGGACAGAAGGAGGATTATCTGAACGATTTCCAACAGCTTGATTCGGGGAGGGGAAAGGAGACAAATCAAGCATATTGCCTGGTGAGACAGACAATGAAATAGTTGGAGACCTTTCAGTGCAATTGGGGGAAGATTGGTTCGAGTTGCCAGACACGGGTGGTGGCACATCTAAAAATTGAGGCTCCAACCGACGCGGGGGTGGAGACTCGAACTTTTACTCACTAAGCATCTCGGAACTGGCGAGAAACTCGCTTGCGAGATGCTTAGTTAGATTGTGCATTTTGTCGAATTTATTTTTCACGTCGATAAACATCCATGAGAAATTAAATTGTTTTTCAGCGCACAAAGGGCATGACCAATTCACAGCACCACAATCCTTTTTAGGCGAGTAAACTTTGTCCAGATCACGTCCACTTAGCTCGGCACATTTAATATGCATACTATTGTCGCACAACCAGCAGGTAACAAACCGAAGTTGTTCCGACTCACTTGCATTCTTAAATGTGCAGCCCTTTTTGCAGCACGACATAATGCACCAAATTTATCAGAGGGTCTCAAAACTAAAGGGAAAGCGGAGCAAAGCGCGTATCAAAAAGTCAAAACAAAACACAAAAACACCCACAGAGCGCAGTTCGATATCGAGCGTTCTTAGCTTTGAGAGCAGAGCAACAACAAAGCTGAGTGGGAGTTAGGCACAAAAAGAAATGCACAAGCGATCGCAAAGAAGGGTGAGAAGAGGGGGAGGGGGAGTTGCTAAGCAAGCAAATCAAAAACACTAACAAAATACACAGCACAGACGCCGCAATAATAAAATTTGCTAAATAAGCAATGTTAAGATGCACAACTGAAAAGAAAAGCACAAACCGATAGCAGGCAATGCTAATAAAATTAATTACTTTAGATTTGCGACAAAATTGGCACGCAAAACGACACAAGAAATTAATTGTTGCGGAGCACAAAAAAACACGTCAATTACTCACAAGAGTCTCTCTGTCTCGAGTCTAACATGAACTGTCCCATGACGAGTGAAGACTGCACACAATATCTTCTGCTTCTTCAGGTGCATTGCCTCTTTAAATATGAGAAAGCTCTCTCTCGAAAGCTGCTCATTGACATAAACAGCGGCCGGCGAGTCAAAGCCCAGCAGCTGCAAGCTTAGTGTTTGCTTAGTGTTTCGTCGGTACGTAGCAAGGGCACGCTTTTAACTAGAAACGTGGTTTCCAATTTGATAATGATGGCTGGGTTTGCAATACTAGCCTGTGATTTCCGTACCCTAAAAATATCCCGTAATCTTGGGACAGGTGTAAGTTCCACGGCAAAACACAGTGTGTTGAAAACGGTTCTCAACTGCTCTCCCTCTAGAAATGGAACACCGTGCATGCATATGTCACATGCATTTGCTTCATTTCGCTGCGTCTCGAGCCGTGATCGTATACCACTAACCTGGTCTTTTAACACGCGGAGCTCCTCTACCTCCCGTTTCAGATGAAGCACTCGATCCTCCAACTCCGTCAAATCGCCAGCCAGCTTGTCCAGCGCCTCTAGCATGCGAGTCTCGGACTGACAAATGGTGTCTTTGATGAGCTCAGCTTGCTCCTCAAAACGGCTGTTGATCATCTGAAGAATCAACGGCGTCAGAGAATCACCGGGAGCGTCTGATGATCGACCACGCTTGAGGTCAGTTCCGGTGTTTTTCTATTTTCGCTTGGCTCCGGGCAATCCAGCATTCTTTGGGTTTACCATCTTGTGCGTGAGTGGGTTATTTGGATTGAGTGTGTGTGTTGAGTGGATTGCTTGATAAGTTTACACATATAAATAAATAAATATAACTGGCTTTACAATAAATGAATCTATCAATAACACAAATATAACTCAACAATGGTTTATTTACCGTCTGTTGATTAATCCATTTAAGAAGAAAAAAAATCGAATATTGCTTATGAGCAAAGGACCAAGAGACACGAACATCTTGACAACACCACCCACCTTCCCCGCTCGTCACGAGAAAGTGGATCTTTCAACAAAAGTCTACATTCCAGTCCATCGTTTGTGATTAGAAATCACCATCTAGGCACCTTTCCCGATACCGTTGTGCATCACGTATGTAAGACGCTAAAGTCATCCAATTATCCCCGTTTAGAATGCGGGCTATGTCTTTCTCTGCGATTGATGTACGGTGAAAGTGCAGGAATCGTATCTCTTTTGAAATAGGGCAACTTGCTAGAAAATGCCTTATGTCTTCTTTTTCGCGCATGTTACGCATGCTGTGCAGTAATATTTAAACCCGTAAATTTATCAACCCCCAAGGAGTTCGTAGCGAATCCAGACACTTTTTTGCTTCAATGGCGATCAGGGCTCTCACTCATTTTTATGCCCACACTCCAGCCTCAGTCAGGCCTCTAATTCTATTAGATTTCAAGGAGGTGCAGCGAAATGTATGGCGAGCAGAATGTGGGCGAAGGGCTGTTACTTGGCTGATCAATGACTGCCAAACTGTATGGTAATTGGAGTCACTAATGGGCCTGTAAAAAGGCAAAAAGGGCTGAACAGCATTTACCGGCAAGATTTTCATTTCACAAAACATGGTTAGAGCGGACTAGGTGCGCTAGTAAGCTGGTGTATATTTGGTTTCGTTTAATTTAATAGCTAGGATAAAATGTTATTCAATTTTTCTTTTTATACCCACGAAGGTGAATTCTTCTCTTTCGGACAGCAGATGTGTGCCAATTAAATGATTGAGCATACGAGAGACAGCGTGCAGCCATGACAGGGTTATTGTAGGCTTAAGGCCGAGCTTTATAACTGGGTAAAATCAGCTAAGAGTGTAGACCAATTTAGCTCGCTTATCTCGAAGTGCAATCTCAGCACAGATTTATCGCTTTCAACATTTTGATGCAACCAGAGCTACGATAAGGTCAACATAACTGATAAAAAAAATGCAATACCAAAGAATTTATGTGAGAATAAATTTGTTTGGATAGCATTCTAAAGGATATTAAAGACACAAGTTAGCACGTTTAAGGAAGCAAGCATATATTGAAAACAAATAAACACAAAATGTTGTTTAAGATATAAGAGTTTGATTGTTAGAGTGCGCTTGCACACAGTGTCAGTCTGGCATATTTTTAGGTGGCAGCTGCTGCTTCATGTGTGAGACTGTGACGGTCGACTGTGGCCAATTCTCAAAGAAGTCTTACTGCTATGTATAGTTGAATCTGAGTGGTTGTAGAAGGGAAGCTGAAACCCATTGCAGTAGCTTTGAAATTGTGGGCCTCCTTTCTCTTTCATCAAGGGCTTTTCGACACTACTTTGATGTGTACTGTGGGGTTGTGAGGAGATCAAAACAAAGAACCCCCATCCGATCTATGATAATTGCGTTCCAAAATGATAATTTCACTAGCACGATTCACAGGTGGGGGTTCACTCTAGATTATCGGGTAAATTCGGGGCAGTTGTATAGCTAGACCACTTGCTATTAATACATGCTGTTTGAAAAATTTGATTGTCTGCAAGCACTCAGTTAGAGATTAGTATTCACTCTTGTGAATAATGGTGGTATGCAACCACTCTTCAAGTGATTGAAAAAGTGCTGCCCTTACTTTTAGGGAAAGCTGAATACGCCCTTACAATGGGGCAATACGATAAGTAAGATTTGGGATTTGCTACTTACAAGGCAAAAGACAGTTACACTGCAATAAGAAGTCGATTTTTCTTCGCAACCTGCGACACGTAAGGTGACACAATCCTGAACACTCTGCGATGGCCAACACCATCCAGCTCAATGTCGGGTAAAGTTTAGCCAAAGTCATGGCCAGAGGTGCCTGGCAGCAGGGCCGGTTCCAAAGAAAAAAGGACATTGTGGGTTCCTCAATGATGCACAACATAAAGAACCCAACTCGGGCTGGGATATCAGCCTAAACGTCCGTTGAAGGCGTGACTGCTACTGGGGAGAGATCCTCACTTCGTGTAGCCAGCGGTTATATCGTGATTCGAGGAGGCCAGGACAATTGTACAGCTACCGCCAATACTACAAAGACCAAAGTGTGGCGGGGTACTGCAGTCGACACAGACTCGGACTGTGAATCGCATGGAGGTTCAATTTAGACGGAGGATGAAGACAAGCTGCTGCTATCTCCAGTTCGGGCAGGGTCTATTAACAAAAATAAGGAAAAACCCAAACGAACAAAGGAGGGCATGCGAGCGAAAGCTCAGTAAATAGCGGCCTTAAAAACCAAAGAACGGCTGGACGGAAGCGGTAAGCTCACATTAGATGAGAGAAACAAGCTTGCATGGGCCGAGCAGAATATTAATGAGGGCCGAAAACATTTTGCGGAGAAACCGTTGCAGCAAGCCACCTAATGGTGGAGGAGATTTTGGCTTACAAGCGCTCGACCGAGCAAGCGAATGTGGAGGCCCCTGCTATCAAAAGACCACGCCAAAAACCGCAAGAACAGGCACATCCCCTCCCCAAAAAGACTAGTCAGCCCAAAGAGAGCACTCGTCGAGAAAAGCGACCCTAACGGGAAAATGACGCATGAACAGTGAAAGCAAGTCGAGGAGAAGCTGTTCGAGGATATTTTTAGAAAGGATGGGGGACCCAGCTGTAAAACCTATAGCGTTTGACGGAAGCAGTCTAGCTGTATGGGGTAAAAATCCTAAAATTCAATGCCAACCTCACACTTAAGTGGATCAAAAGCGTCGTTGCAGACATGGGAAGCTTGTGGGAGAGTGTCCAGCTAGGGGCTTTGGACAGAATTTGTATTCCGTCCTTTCCGGCAGCGGGTCACACCAAAGGAGCAGGCGCTGAAACTCCTACAATGCCAAAATCCCGATGTGCCAACTATAGACTGGCAGGTACTACATGTTGCTAAGCCCGACAAAAACGGGCAGTACCTGGTCCTCCAGAACATCCAGGAAGACAAAGATTTGCTCTACCCAAGATTCGGTAGCGAGCTCCTACGTCTCAAGAAACGCCACCCCGAGGACACTAATGAGCACTCGTTGGAGGCTGGAGAGGTGGAGAAAGACCTCGGTATCATTACGTTGGTCAAAAAAAACCAGAAGTCTCAACATTACGGTGGCAGTACAGTCGGCGGAGGAAGACGAGGATGGCGACACAACCTTGCAGGCTGACCCATCGGGACCGCAGGATGCTGACACCTCTCGTGCAGATGAAGGTCCTCCAGGTCAACTTGCATAAAAGCAAGATCGCTTCGGCGGAGCTTCTTATAACCTTGCAGAAGTAGCCCGCCGAAGTGGCTTTAGTTCACGAACCTTGGATTGCGGCTGGAAAGAAGGTCTCCAGGCTAAAGTCATAGAACAAAAACACCGCACTAAGTAGAGCAAGGACGGTCATTCTGGTAAGAAAGGAATCCATGCGTATAAAATGACTAATTACAGAATGTAGAAAACGTTGGAGACGTATCCACATATGTTGGAACATCCTCGGCTAACGTCCTAGTCTTAACCATGACCTTAGAGAACAGTACTCTGGCGTCAAAATGGAGAGTTCTCGATCAACAGTTCTTCTTCGACCACAAGTACATCCAGTTTAGGATCCAGTTTAATTACTGCCAAACTAGAAACGTCCAAAGGAAATTCCGGAACACCGACTGGGTAGACAGTGGAATCAAAATTGCTGACGCCAAAGTCCATTTGCGACATTGAGAAGTCCGTACAAACGCTCACTGTCAATCTCATCGAAACATACAAAATCTCACGTAAGTTCACTGTTACAAAAAGGAGAACCATACCCCTGGTGGACCCCAGAATTGAAAGAGCAGAGGAAGGACGTTCAGGAATGCTTCCAGCTCGCCAAACGAGCGGATGAAGTGATAATTTTTGAGGAGATGATAAGATAAAATTTCGCTTCTTTAAAAATAAAGTAAGGCAATCAAAGCAATGCTCGTGGAGAACCTTCTGCTCCATCATAAAGAAAGTATCGGTAGCAGCCAGACTCAGGAAGCTGCTTTCAAAGCAGCCACAAGCATGCAGAGTCAACTAAAAACGGACAAAGGTAACTGGGCAGAAAGCCGCAAGGAAGCTACGTGCGCTTTCCCCGATTCGCACTTCCCAAACTGCATTATGGTTACATTTTTGTCCATTTTTAAAGCTTGCCTGGGGTACCTGTGGCCTGGAGGAAAGCACGTGTTGTTTCTACCCAAAACGGGAAAATGCAGTCAAGTGCTGCCAAAAGACTACATGCCTATTAGCCTCACTTCACTGAACTACATTTTTTTCATATAATTCTTTGTTTATATAATTCTCTTCGTTACATACATTCTAAGCCGCACGAAGCGCAAACATTCACATTAAATATGTTTAATTATTATGGTTAAATACCCATGTAGTATTACTAAGTGTGCTCAAAAGCAAATTCGGACGAAGCGCAACATTATTAGAATTTAAGTTGATCACTAAATAAATATTCAAACTGCGCGACTACATTCAAAACATAGGCCGACGCGCGCCCAACCAAAACACCCATCGATAACCAACAGCTGGAAACAAGCCGCCATGATAGTTATCGATGAACAACAGCTGAGCACCGACAGCGCAGTCGACGCCGGCAGCACTCAGCGGCCTATAAAAGACGAGACCAATCGCACTAGCACTTCACATAGTGCGCGGGATCGATCGAGTCAACATCTTGGAGTAGCAGACTAGTAAGTACCAACTACCATTTCTCCCTTGGCTTTCCCGTAGTGCGGTTTCCGAATCGGCTACGACGCGCCTCCCACCAAGGTGCGGTTTACGAATCGGCTTTGGTCGTCCGGTTTACGAATCGGCTGCTGGCCTGGTCTAATGAGATTGACGCTTTGCATCCGGTAGGGTACAGCCACGACACACGCGGGTACTCACGTTCCATCACAGAAAGGCTTGGAGCGGCTCCCGGTCACTGAGGTGGATCGCCCGGCTAAGACTCAAACAAACCCGATCTACCCAGCCTGATCCTCCAAGAGCGACGCACTGCATCCGACATCAAGACCCCGAGAGAAATATTGTGATAAACTAGAATATACCATGAATCATCCCTGTCTATTCGTTGGGTGGATGAACGATTACAGCAAACGAAAGAGCCAAGTGTCCCAGAATCAAATAATATCTGTGACAGACCCTGGCATCGGCGAGCTACATCCGTGCTATGAAAAGAGGGCGCCCGAGCAGGGACCTTGGCATTTTATTTGAAACACAGTAAAGAATCGTTTACCTCCACCCCTTGAAGCCGAAAATGGGCGAGCTGGGAAAACTCCCTCGCGGCTGGGTAGGCAACATAACCAAAGCCCAACTCGAGATATACGTGCCTCGTGCCTATGGCATCGAAACTAGACCAGGCAGTAGGAGCCATGGTCGTGCTCCTCCGGGGCGATGCCCTAGATTCGTGGCACACTAGCCCAGTCGACATGCCCATCTGGGCGTTGTTCAAACGTGTGTTCCTACGCTACTATGTGCCAACCAACTACCAGGAAGGGGCCATGGAGAAGATTGCCCGACGCCACCAAGGATGGGGGGGAGCCAGCCAAAGACTTCGTGCGCAAGATCTTGCGGTTCACCAGCCTAACCGAGGAAGAAAAAATGGAATGGATTTACTGAATCAGTCGAGTAGATTTAAAACACTACGCCAAACGAGGAGAGATTCACACCACGGAGGAATACCTCCTGCTGGCCGAGGAATTTGAGCAACTCCAGGTCAGCGCCGCCGCCTGGAATCCCCCGGGCCACAGGGTGCCCCTAATCCAGACAGTCGCCAGTAATGTCCCCTGGCCAGATCTTTGCCGTCGATGTAAGGCCCAAAGGCACTTCGCCTGGCGCTGTCAAAACCCACCCAGGTTGTTCTGTTGGGTGTGCGGACGAGACAATATTCGCACTAAGAACTGTTGCAAAGAGCGGAGGGAAACGGCAATCACCCCCGGGATCAAAGCGGACCACCCGGGGCTTGGTACCAGGGAGTCCGCCCCCCACAAACCTAAAGTTCGACGGACTCAAGTCATCATGCTCAAGTCATCATGGGCGAAGGCAAATCTCAAGTGTGGGGCAACATCGACACCGGCGCCACGCGTAGCTTCATGAGCGAAGGGATGACCGAAGAAGCCGTCAAGTATGGACTCTGGGTGACGGTCGATGAAGCCATACGACTAGCAGATAGTACCAACCGGGTTGTGACACGAGCATTGGAACTACAACTACAGCTGGGTACACAGAAAGCCAACATCACATTCCTAATTTTACCGGAGGTGATCGGAGACATTTTGCTCGGAGTGGATTTCCTATCCTTGACGAACTCGAGAAATTTCAATGCATGTCCGGCACGAGCCCCATTACGACTCACCGCTTCTTCATGAAAGACGACCGCCTATAGTGCTCCAGTAGTGCTGGTACGAAAAAAGAATAATGAATGGAGGCTTTGCATCGATTATCGACAGCTCAACGCCCACTCAGAAAAGGACGCATACCCATTACCCCGGATATACCACATCCTCAATCAGCTCCGAGAGCCAAATACATCAGCACGCTCGACTTAAAAAGTGGCTACTGGCAAATTCCGATGGACGCTCAAAGTAAGCAGTATATCGCGTTCACGGTACCGGGACTGGGACTATTCCAATGGAAAGTAATGTCCTTCGGGCTACATACCCCTCCGGCCACCTTCCAGAGGGCGCTAGATAGCATTATCGGACCAGACCTCCAACCATTTGCAATCGCCTATCTCGACGACACTGTCGTCATCGGACGAACCAAGCTGGAACACTTGCAAAAACTCCGGGAGGTGCTACGACTCCTTCGGAAAGCCAATCTGCGCATCCACCCAGAGAAATGCCTTTTTTTCAAAGACCGCTTAAAATACTTGGGACATGTCGTGAGCGCACAAGGCATACACACGGACCCCGACAAGGTTAAGGAAATTCGGGAACTACCACGTCCACAAACGACACTAGAGGTTCACAGCTTCATCGGAGTAGCATCTTGGCACCGTCGATTCGTACCGAACTCCACGGAACTAGGCAGACCTCTCTACAACTTGATTCAAAAAGGAAAAAAAATCGAGTGGACCCCAGAGCAAGAAGCGGCGTTTACCTCACTGAAACAGGCAATAACCGAAGCCCCGTACTCGCTTGCCCAGACTTCACCAAAACGTTTATATTACAAACAGACGCCAGCGATAGTGGATTAGGAGCGATGTTGACCCAGAAAGGCGAGGAAGGCGAACACGTAATAGAATACGCAAGGCGGAAGCTCCAGAAAGAAGAAGTCAACTACTCGGCAACCGAGAGAGAGTGCCAGACTATCTACTGGGGGATACACAAGATGAGCATGTACATGGAAGGATACCAAATCGTAGTGGTAAACGACTACTTAGCCCTGAAATGGCTCAACTCAATCGAAGCCCATTAGGAGGAGTGGTCCGCTGGGCCAACCATACTCCAACCATACTCCTTCGAAGTCAGATACAGCAAGGGAAAACTCAACGTGGTAGCCGATGCCCTATCACGACATCCTATCGAAGAAGCCCATGGGGTGGAGGCGGAATTGGACAGGTGGATGCACAACAAGCTAAGGGATATCCAAAAAAATAGCATGGCCGGATTACACCGTGGAGAATGGACACCTTTATCGACACCTACCATCAGGGACCACCGACGAGAACGCTCAACCGTGGAAGCCATGCGTGGCAAAACAATTCACCGCGCCTTACACCCCGCAGGAAAGTCGTGCCGAACGTGCGAACAGAAGAGACGATGATCGTCCAATTCACGGGAGAGCGACACTTTCGTTGGGACGAAGCCCTACCCGAACTGACCTTAGCATTCAATAGTTACCATTCAATAGTAGTAATCCACGGGCTACAGCCCGACAAACCTCCTATTCGGACGAAAACTCCAACTTCCAGAGACCCTGTTCGGCAAACTGACCCCAGGCTCGGCAGTCAACGAGGAGAACACTGAAGAAAGGTGGACACGACTCAAGGAATCATGCGACCTAGCCCGATGGAGCCTGGAAAAGCCGCAAAAAATCAAGCCCACGCATCTAATCTAATCAATCTAAGGAAAATAGACTGGAGGCCTCAGATAGGCGACTCAGTTTGGGTGCGACAACACCCGTTATCAAAGGCCGCCGACAACTTTGCGGCAAAACTCGCCCCAAAATTCGACGGACCTTATAAGGTGGTCGGATTTATCTTCCCCGTCATCACCGTCGTGAGACACTTAAGGACAGGAAAAACCCAGCGAGCCTATGTGAACTACCTCAAAAGAAACAGCCCCGCCTAGGAAATTCCCCAACCAACAGAACAGTCGGAGTCAAACGGGCAGAATCAAATTTAAATTTAAACCGCGCGTGCACTAACGCGTCGCCACAGAGCGTTAAAATTTAAATCGAGCTCACACCTCCCATGCTCACACGACCACAACCATCCCAGCAAGATGCCCATCAGTGCAGCCTCCAAAGACAAGACCACCCAGCTAAACCTGGTCTTGAAAAAAGCAACGCCCACACCGTACGGAAGGTCGACACAGCAAGAAATAATATACGGCCACCGCAGCCGCAGCCTCTCGGAATCGAGAGGCAGTGGCAATTTCCCACCTTCCCCGAATCCCCAAACCAGCCACCGCTACCACGGAGGGGATTCCCGCCAAAAGACAATGGCCCGAGCCCCCGACCTTACGGCGTTCCTCACCAATACCATCACGACGAGAGGTCCGATTGCACCAAGGCAGAGTCACCGTCAACGTATACCCAAACCGTGCCACGAACCGCTCAAGACCAGAGAACAACCCAGCACCGAACCGAGAGTGGGACATTATTACGTCCGTCCCGCTATCCGACGACACCCGAAAGGCCATCCAGGCCGCACGAGAAAAGTGGAGACGAGGTGGACGGATCACCATGCACCTGGAAGAAAATGGAACTGCCATCACAATCCGAATTGGCCGCCAAGGAGACATTCGGGTATTCCGAACGGAAGACCCGAACTGGTAGAGGAGGGGGGAGTGCGACTCCACAGGAGGCGCGCAACACTGAAGTACATTAGTTTTTCATATATATGACCTGGTCTAATGAGATTGACGCTCTGCATCCGGTAGGGTACAGCCACGACACACGCGGGTACGCACGTTGCAACACGGCAGGGCTTGGAGCGGCTCCCGGTCACTGAGGTGGCTCCCCCGGCTAGGACTCAGACGAATCCGATCTACCCAGGATGATCCTCCAAGAGCGACGCACTGCATCCGACATCAAGACCCCGAGAGAAATAATGTAGTAAACTAGAATATACCTTTAATCATCATTGTCTATTCGTTCGGTGGGTGAACGATAACAGCAAACGAAAGAGCCAAGTGTCCCTAACCTTGGAGAACAACCAACACGCATACAATAATGGGAAATCGGTGGGAACAGCGCTCCACTCCCCAGTCGCCACCACCGAGAGAGCACTGTGCCATAAAGAGTATGCCTTGCGAGCATTCCTTAATATATTATATAAGGTGCATTCAACAACGTCTCCACGGAGGCGATAATACGAATGGGGTACCACACCATGACTAAGGAGGCACACGGCTCACGCCGGAGTACTGTCACCCCTTCCATGGAACTTTGTGGTTAACGAACTACTAACGAAATTTCGCAGGAAAGCACCCAAGATATCAGCATATGCCGACGACATAAGCATAATTGTAGTGCGAAAATGTCAATCGTCTCGCAGCTCAATCATGGTCTCTACACTTAATGAGATACTGAAATGAGCCACAGAAGCCGGACCAAGAGATACCTGGTACCGCAAGGGACTCCACCAAAGAAAAAACGAAACATCACTAACGCAAAAGACTAACGTTGAATTTCTTGGATTAGTAATCGACAGTAAGCTGTCAGGGAAGCAGAATGTGAAGGAAACAGTGAAGAAGACCAGTGAAGACCCAGAAGATGCTGAGTAGAACTTGGGGCCTAACACCCACTCTAATGCATTGGCTCTTCATTTCAGTATACTGCTTCACGGTACACTGGTATGGTGACAAACCAAAGAGAAATACACGTACCTAAAGCTGATGGAGAAGACCCAGCGACAGGCACTGGTCTGAAATAAAGCTCTCAAACAAACTGCCAAAACACTGCACCATATTCCAGGCGGAAGTCTTTACAATAAGGAAAGCAGCGGAGCTGGCGGAAATTCACGCTCCAAACAACCAAATAAATATCGACGTGGACAGCCAAGGGGCAATCAAGGCACTGCAAGGACACTTCATCAACTCCAGAAATGTCCTGGCTAGCAGGAAAGCACTAGATTCCCTCAGCATCTCCAGAAAGGTGCAAGTTTACTGGATTCCCAGCCACCGGGGCATCGATGGAAACGAGATGGCAGACAGTCTTGCGAATGCCGGAGTCGTACTCTGCCAAGAAGAAACATTAAACATACATATCTCCATACAGACGCTTAACAGCAAGATGGAGGAGATAGCAGAGAAAGAAGTAGAGGTAAGGTGAGTAAACACAACCGTATGCAGAATCTCCAAAAATATGTGCACGAAAACACAAAAAAACTCACTCACTATCTGCTACAGCTCCAAAGAAGAGACTGTAGAGATTAATGCACAAAGCTTAACAAATAAACTAGACGAATTTAGGTATATATGTGTGTCTGAAACATGGTTCGTGTCCAGTATCTGTGATTCCCTTGTTTCGTGTGATGGATTTAACTTGTTTCGTTCTGATCGTGAAGGCCATGGTGGGGGAGTCGCAATATACATCAATAAAAGACTGAAAGCTAAGTTCATATCCAAACAACCAATTGGTAGACCGATATAATATTTATTTCTCCAGATAGGTAATAGTAATGACCTGACAAAGACCCTAGTTGGCTGCTTATATAGACCTCATTGTAGAATAGAGTATGATCACGTGATTTACATAATATCGGAACTTAGTCTGCAATATACTGATATAGTTATAGCCGGCGATCTTAACAGTAACATGTTATGTGATCATCATCTGTCTGATGACATGGCGTCTCTAGGAATGATGCTAGTCAATTCTGCGCTTCCTACACACTTCACTAGTACCTCTGATACTTTGCTTGATGTATTTTTTGCTAATAACCCTAAGAATATACTGCTTTATGACCAAGTGTCTGTGCCAATGTTCTCAAAACACGACCTTATCTTTATGACAAATGACTTAGATTTATTTATAGACCCAACAGACTGTAGCATAGTGTATAGGGATTATAAAAATATCGATTTTAATACATTAAGTACAGACTTTCACTCTTGCGATTGGAATGCAATTTACTCTCTCCCAACTGTTAACTCTCTAGAACACTTACAATCAACTCTTGATTACGTTATGAACCGAACTGTTACACTCCGAACAAAAACACTTAAATCTAGCCAACCACCCTGGTTTAATGATAAAATAAAAGAAGGAATATTTAAACGAAATCTAGCTTACCATAAGTGGAGACGATACCGAACAGACCATATTTATAGGCAGTTTAAATTATTGAGACAGACGGTCTGCAAAATGATCGCTTCGGCGAAGAGTAAATATTATCATAGTAAATTTGATGCAGCTATAAATTCAAAGCAAACTTGGAGAGAAATTAAAAACTTTGGCCTTGGAAAAAAGAAAAACACCTGCCAGAAACTCGAAATAGATGTGAATAAACTTAATAATTGTTTTGTGAATGTGCCTGTGCCGAGTGTCTCATCCAATCCGTACTTACATGTTTTACCTTCTATTAGCTGTGATTTAAGTTTTAGTTTTAACTGTGTTAGCCAATGTGATGTCCTCGAAGCAATACTTAAAATGAAGTCCAACGCAGTGGGTCTTGACAGCGTGAATCCTAAATTTCTAAAAATTGTCCTACCTCAAATCTTACCACATATCACATATACCTTCAACTCGTCATTTACCCACTCAATTTTTCCAGATATGTGGAAAATTACAAAAATAGTCCCAATTCCTAAATCAAAAGATGACTTCCGTCCTATTGCAATTGTACCTTTTCTATCCAAGGCATTTGAGCAGCTCATGGCAGCGCAAATAAAAAAATACCTTTCCATAAATAATTTGCTGAACAACAACCAATCTGGTTTTCGTAGTGGTAGGAGCAGCACAACAGCAATAATTAAAATAACCGAAGATATAAGAAGAAAATTGAACAACGGTGAAGTCAACTTACTCACTCTTCTTGACTTTAGCAAAGCGTTTGACACCGTGAATAACAACATACTTTTAAGTAAATTGACTATTCAACTTTTCTGAAACATCGGTTAAGCTTCTATCCTCCTATTTAAGTAATCGTTGCCAGGCTGTGGTTACGGCATCCGACCATTCATGTTTTCTCCCGACCAAGCGAGGCGTCCCTCAAGGTTCCGTCCTTGGCCCACTGTTGTTCACCATTTATGTTAATGATCTTCCCAGTGTATTATCAAGTAGTGAAATCCACATGTATGCTGATGATGTCCAAATGTATGTTAGTAGTCCGTTAAGTCAAATTAGTGAATGTATAAATGTGTGCAATAGTGAACTTCAGGGTATAAGTAAATGGGCGAACGAAAATGGACTTGGGCTTAACCCATCGAAATCTAAGTGCTTAGTAATATACAAGAAGAAATTAAGCACAGAACTTTTTTCAACTCTAAGAATTGACGACTGTCCCATCGAGTATGTCGACCAAGCTGTCAATCTTCGTTTTTCATTTAGCGCGACGCTCTCATGGGGCAATCATATCATTCAGGCAGTTGGGAAAACTTATGGAATGCTACGACAGCTTAACATAACTAGGATGTACTTATCCCCTCTCTTTTTTACGGTGTAGAAGTTTTTGGCAAATGTGATGCACTTAGCTTTAATAAAATATATGTCATGTTTAACAATATTGCGAGGTATGTTTACAACATTAGACCGAGGAATCCAATTACTGAATTTTCTAACCAAATATATATTATCTTAACTTAAAATCTTGGATATCCTTCCTAACCATACTTCACAAAATTATTAGTACTAAGGAACCATCGTACCTATACTCTTTGTTAAGCTTTAGTGCGTCACAAAGAACGAGAAATCTAGTTTGCATCAAGATCAGGTTAGCAAGCTCTGAATACCAATTTATTATCCATGCCGTTCGACTCTGGAACCAACTTCCGCATATTTTATTTTTTTTTTTTTTTAAATTTATTTTTTGAAACTATCTTTATTCTATTTGTAGCTTTTAGTTTTTCTTTTTTTTAGATTTAAATATTTATACAGTTCTAACTATCAAGCGAAATATTATATCATCAAATGCTCAATTTTTCTGTACTACTTTTAACCAAATGTAAGTCTTCATAAAGTATTATTTAATCATTTAATTTTGCAATGTTTAATATAATTTGATTTATTTAAGTGACTAGCACAATATTTATAAGTTTTTAACTCTTCGTGCTAGGATGTTAAAATCCAATTAACTAAACTAAACTAAACTGCTCAAGCCATACTAACACTACACTGCCTAGCAGCCGCTCTTAAGATAAAGCTAGGCATAACGACAGAGGACACCAGCAGGAACTGCATTGAACCTGGAGTCACAAAAACTCTAGAGCACCTAATTTGCAGCTACCCAGCAATTGCCACGATAAGATTGAATCTTCTGCGCACCCCACGGCTCGGTTCTTTGGAAGAAGCGGCCAAGAGGCCCCCCAAACAATTATATGGTATTCGCCAAATTGTCAAAGATCCTCGTGGATTTGTAAGACAATCGTACCCAAATAATCACCCGGCCTCATTAAGGACATTAAGGTCTATGTTTAACCCCAACTGAGCCGGAACTATCTAACCTAATAAACTTATTTTACTACCTTCTATTATATGTATCATAAAATCGGATGATTAAAAACAATTTTTCCAAACTTATTATTAGGAAATAGATTCTTTAAAATAAAACTTTTATTAGTTTTTATCACTTAATTTATTATTAAATTAAATAATTAAATTATTAAGTCTTTGTTGATTTCTGTTAATTATTGAATTATATTTAACCCAACCTTGAGCCAGCCAGCATCGACTTTGACTAAAATCAAACCAGGTCGCTAAACCCACAGTCTTATATTATTATTTTTGTATTTATTTTTGGTTTGACATGACTGCTAAATTTAATTTGATTAATAGTCTTATTATTTACGTTTGCTTACAGGATTTTGGGCCAGTGAAGACATCAATCTTTTATTTCCCTGTCTTGATTCTTGTATTTTGTTAAATGTGTTTTTACAAGGTATGTTTAAACTTTTTAGACCTGTTTAAAGGGTACACACTAAGTAACCTATTCAAACCATTCCAATTATGTAGAACTATTTTTTATTACAAAAAAATTAAATTTCTCATTCTACGTCTAGTTTATTGACAGCAAGTCTCTACCTTCGTATTCAGCTTTTGTTTATGGTTGCTCAGCGCACCCACAAAATCTAGTGTGGCTCGCATTGGTTAGGACTCAAAAGTGTAAGCATACCTCGATTGTATCTGGTTTTACCAAATATCTGTCGATCAAGATGACCTTATGCATTTAGGGCACAAAAATACACAAGAAAAATTTTGCACTCTCCCTGCTTCACACGTCGCCTTTTTGGGAAAAGTGTATCCTTAGCTTAAAATAAAAATATTATTAATTGAAATCGCTTAAGTTAGTCTGATATATCGCACTTGAGTAAACATCCAAACTTATACTATTCTTTGAATCAGAACTTTGAATATTTTTTGAGCTTCTACTTAAACCATCACTAACACAAAACTCGGAAAACAGTTTGCTCTCATTGATGCTTCTATTTCCGATGCAGATATTAAAACCATCTACTCCTTCAATTCCGATTGGGTGCTTAACATCTGAATTTTTTTCGGATATAGCATTTTGGAATTGCTCAGTGCAATTGTCACATGGGCCCTTTTCAGTGGGAAGGCCACTTCCTGATTGACTTGAATTTGGTGAGGAAGATGGCTCGTACTTTCTCGGTCGTCCTCGTGATAGGTGGCGTCTTTTAATGAACTCGTTGTCGTCAACCATCCAAAATGACCCAAAGTCATCTTCGTAACGAACAAAGCATTTATGTAAGGATAAGTTTGTTCGGATAGCATTCTATAGGATATTAAAGAAACAGGCCAGCAAATATATGAAAAGACGCATTTATTGAAATAAACAAATAAACACAAAATGTTATTTTATATATGAGAGTATGATTGTTAGGGTGCGTTCACACACTGTCAGGCTGGCCTATTTTTAGGTGTCAGCTGCTGCTTCACATGTGTGATCAGTCATAGTTGACGGTGGCGAAGAACGGTCAAAGAAGAATAACTGTGTACTGAGCGTAAGCATACGTAAAAAAAACTCATTAGGGATAAATAAAAGAGTTCCGTTTTCATGGATCATGAGATTTTAATAATAATGAGCAAAGCAGAAACAGGTTACATAATTTGTCCCCATGGTTACACTAGTCGTATTCCTAAGATTGATTTGGAATTGATTTAGCTTTCGTCGATGAGCTGTGTTATCGTTCTCGGAGATGCTTATATGCTTCTATGATTTATAATAGGGGAACGGTGAATAATAACTTGTTAAACACGTGTTCGATTGCATACGGGTGAATTTAAAAGGAAGAACGACCAGAGGCCTTGAGTTAAAAGCCTCTTCTGCCTCTTCTACTAAGGATGTGCCAAATTGCGTAAGTGAATTTTCCGTTGTGAAATTGGGTACATACATAAGCCACATATTGCCGCTAAGCAAGCAAAGCTATAGCTGGCTTTGGCCAATAAACAAGCCAAACGGGATTAGAAATCGTTATAGATTGTGATTTTCCCGCTTTATGTTTAATTGAACATAGTTAAACTAATCCTAATAAATAAATTGTTTTCACCAGGATTTCCAACCATGCTAAAAACCATTATTATTCCCTTGCAAAGGGTATTATAATTTATTTAATTATAATTTTGCCCAGAAGTTTGCAACGCATTGAAATATTCATTTCCTACCCCATAAACTATATATATTCTTGATATATATGTTGATAGATTCTTGATATATATATTCGTGACGAGCTGAGTCGATTGAGTTTCGTCCGTCCGTCTGTCTGTCTTTCTGTTTCTACGCGAACTAGTCTCTAGTTTTAAAGCTATCGAGCTGAAATTTCGCACAGAGTCATCTTTTTGCCTCACACTACTAATATGTCGGAACCGACCGGATCGGATGACTAGATCTCATAGCATCATAGGAACAATCGGTCGGAAAACTAGTTTTAGTGAGAAAAACTTTTTTCTTTTCAATGGAAACGTCTCCAAACTTTATAATCGTTTTCTTTTTATAACTCTACCAAGTACTATTAAAATCGGACAACTATATGGTATAGCCATACAAAAGATAGGTCTGAAAAACAGTCTTAGCTAGAACAACTTATTTGTTTTTAATGGTAGCATCCTGCAATGTATTTGTTTGTTTCACATGCTTTCACATAGTTTTATAAATTTTTGGCCAAATCAGATGACTATATCATATAGCTCCCGTACGAACGATCGGTCGGAAAATATGAAATAAGGGTATAAGATAACTTCGGCACAGACGAAGCTAGCTTAGCTTTCTCGTTTTGAACTGGTATAGCCGAGTCCGACATAACAAACATTTCTATCACTCAGTTACTGGTACCTCGAAGTCGAGCAAGGCCGACTTTTAATTACGCTCTCGTTTTATAAAGATGATTCCAAATAATAGATTTAAATTGTTTTATATCCTTGTCACTATGGTGAATTGGTTATTCTGCATATTTTGCGTCCATCAGGATAATACAAATTTGGCTCAATTTGCGACACTATTTTTTGCGACAAATTTTATTCTGTGCGTGTATTTTTAGCTTCCTACACGGCCTACCAAATTTCGATCGGTGGAAAACACGTTTTCATATGGATGCCATATAGCTGATTTAACGGGCTTGCAACAATTTTGATTTTTTGTTGATTTAAAATGCCGAATTTTATAGATTCGAAATCGATTTGATCCCACTTTTTTTTTATTCTGAAAAGATCAAATTTATCCAGCTTATCCTTTTGTGTCATAAATTAAGCAACTAATTCAAGAACGACTTAATCCGAAGCAGAATCGATTTAAGCATGTTACAGATTAATTTGCGCTTCCTGACAGACTCTTCTTTCTTCCTCCATATTCCATGGGACATTATAATACGCTTCAAGACTGATCCACTCTAGTAGTTATGATTTATTTAAAACTTATGAAGAACCCAGAAATATTAAATTGTTTTTCGTCTTGTCTGGGGCTTTAACGCACAACTTTAATCAATAGCATCTCATCGCACTGCACCATAGGTCATGAAGATTACCCCACGTTTAAAATGCTATTTATGCTCTTCCGCTTTCGTTCCTAACTTGTGAACATTTGATATCGAAAGGGATTGAAATGGGTAGAACATCTTTTAAATCGTTATTGAGTTTTAAGTTCGTAACGGGATTGAATTCATCTGGCCTTTTTTGTCTGTGAACAAGCTCGACATTTCTGAGAGACCCCGTGTCGGCAGCTTTTCAAACATTGCAACAGACAACCTCAGTTGGCAAATGTGGGTCGCGTGATTTCCCGGGGGAAAAAACGTGAGGAAGGTGTGAGCTAGTGCATACCCCAGAATTTTGCAGTGCTGGCCACAGCAGCGGATCTCGTCCATACCCTATGGTGGTTTGGTTTTATTTTCCTCAAGTTTATTTTATTTAAATTAATCTATCACTAAATGCGAAGATAAAGTTAAACGAAGAAAAGCGGAGAAGATTGTTGCTTCCATCTATTAAATAGGTCTTTGGGTGAAGAGCATTAGCTTTCTATTTAATAATGATCTGCTCCAACCTTAGCCATAAAAGTAACCGTAAAACAATTGTTATTTAGAATTGTTGCCCGTTTCACAAATCAGTTCCGGACACAAAGCGAGATGCAGTTAATTATTTATTGGACGACCGTCACGAATAAAGTCAAATTAAAATCTAAAAGTACAAAGAGTTGGATTCTTAAGCTAAACCTAAGATCGCCGGCTGCGCCGCCGCTCTTACGTAATCACGCTGCAGCCGCTGTCCAAGACTTGCAGCGTCAGCGGCTCGTGCGGGGTATTGGGTTACCCAGCGGATGTGTTGGTACAAAGTTGCTGGCTTCTTTGAGGAGTTTGCTGGCCGACCCAAAAGTGTCGCATCAGCATATTTGGGGCCCGGCAGTGGCGGAATTTACCGCCTGCCCAGTGGGAACAGGGAGTTCGTGGTTAACTACTCCCCCTCTTGAGGACCGACCGTCCTCGGTCGCGTTCAGATTCCTTACCAGTTCCTTGATCTGACGGGAGTCTCGTTGTTTCTTAATGTATTAATAAAGAAACACGAGTCCGCAAAGCACTGCGCAGGCTCCTAGTCCGACACCAAATACCGCTGCGAAGCTCGCTTCAGATGCGGCCTTGTCCTTAACTTCCTTGATGAATCTTAGGTTCTCCTCACTTAGTTGATGGAGGTAAGGGAGGCTCAGCACCGTATTATGGCCGCTAATATTCAGCAGGGGGGATGACGCCACTCCAGGGATCCGATTCCTGATGTTGTTGTGGTTCACGAACTTAGACCCATTTACCACGGCGTAGGAATCGAATGTAATGAGATGGGTGCCAACCACCTTGAACTCAGCGCCATTATCGTAGCTTATAGTTGCCGGTCGATCATTGATGATTATAATTCCGTCGTCGACCACTGTGATGGGGTCGAGATGGCTAGGCTGGGTTTGGCAGTGAGCCACGCCACCGGAATGTAAACCTTGGGCGCAGGTGTCGATCGACGACTGCTCGCAAAACGTTGCCGTTGGAGTTAGCGCGCAGTTTGCGACAGATGATACCTGAGTTCCACATTCAGCTACTGTGTTGTCTATTATTTGCAGCGTGGATCCGTTGTGCGCAACCGGGAAAAATGTTACCTTCTTACATAGTTTACTAAGTTTAGGGAATTCAATGATACAACTAATTATACTATGGGATTGTAGAACCTTAATGGTAGATACTTCTAAAACATTATTAACTGTGGTCCTTGTGAGTTGATTCGTGAGAATAGACTTAAGATCAGCGTGGTCTAGTTTGCTGGGGTTTATAACATTCATCTTGGCTAGAGTTACTGTGAGCATGAGATTTCCTATTTCGGTTATAAGCATTCTATTTCTTGTCAGCAAATTTCATACAAGTGGGCGGTATCTGTCTGTTCAGCCTTGGATGCTTTAAGTATTTGATTTACAGTGTTAGTTAGTTGTTTGATCTGACTCTGGGTTCTAGAGTTAATAGCAATTTGTCTATTGTTGGATTCTACCAACTGGGCCTCAGGTATTCTCGTGTTTTGTAGGTCGTTAGCGTTCGGGGTGCCCGCGACAATCTTCAAGACTGTCCCCAAGAAGTCTAAGCTCCTTGCCATGCGATGATGCACCTTAAGAGCGGACAACATGTCTCGTATGTGTTCAGTGTCTATTTGCAGCAGTTTCCGCATGTGGGATTGAGGAAACCTATCCGCCAATTTCATTGTCTCGTCCGTCATTCTTGCGTCGTCTGTTAGGTTTGTCGTGTGTCTCAAATTGTCGTGTCCGTCCCAAAACAGTACGTCCCCGTCAGAGATTGGTATGTAGTCCGACTGTGAATAGTCCGTAACTCGTGCTGTCGTCGTGTTCAGTAATAGAAGTATCTCCCCGAAAAACCTAAAGTCTAATAACGAAGGGGTATAAGTAAAAATGTAAAATAAGTGAATGTAAAATGTAAAATTTTGCAAGGTGTACGGGCAAGGACTCCTAATTCCTAACGTAGGTTGTCTTTGTGGACCATCCTCCCCTTAATGAGGACCGTTGTCCCCAGATCCGCTTCTACCCTTTCCTCGTTACATAGGGGCGTGAGTTTGTTACCGAGTCGCCTGTTCGTCTTAACCAAAACCTTCTGTTTGTTTTGATTTATCCTAGAGCTCTGAACAACCTGCGCTCTCTCGACTTTGCCACTTATGTCTTGTTGGAGTAGGGGTGCAGCGGCATGCAGTACCTCCGATGGCTTTTTGTTGGTCACTGAGTGCACTGATCTGTTATACTCGACTGTGGCCAGGAGAATGAGGTCCCCTGTGTCTAGAATTCCTCTCTGAAGTTTGAGACACCTCGCGATTTCTGTGAGGGTGCTGTGTATACGTGGTGCGTTAGCAATGATCACCCCGAAATTATTAAGCAGCAGGGACTTTATGGTTTCTGATTTGAACGATGGTTCGTTGTCGCAGTATAATTGCTTAGCTTGAGGAAATACATTCAACAGCATTAGCAAAGGTTGCATTATCAAAATGTCAATGTGTAACATTTCTCCCGTGTGCGAAGGAATCGGTGTCGTTCCGAGTTCCTGTTTTTTCGGGTGTCTGTCATATTTTGCTTTAGAGCAAATTTTACAGTTAAGAACCACCTCGTTCGCAAGTTTAGTCATTTTCGGGAAATAATAGTCGGTCAAAACCTGTTTTATATTTTCTTGCACGGCTCTATGCGCTCGATTGTGCTCAGTCGTGACGATTTCCCTTCTCTCAGCGTTGTCGAGTACGTCGGCTACGATTTTCTTGCAATGCCAGAATTTTGTCGTGGGGAAACTTTTTACCAAGTCATGTTGGATACGCGCTAGCGTCGGGAAGTCGCAATGGATTGCATTTACCACGTTTGGATTTATGACAGACCTCACTTCCTCGACAAGGGAGTCATAGCCTGTAAAGCTTATCGCGTGACGCGTTTTTTCGCCAAAAATGATAAAACTTCGTTTTAAGGGAAAACGTGCATTCTCTAACGATCTGGTTCCTAAAACAGTTTACCGGTTTTTCTGTAGTAGATGGCCAACCCCAGAAATGATCTGATCCCGAATAGTGTTGTCGGCTGGACATGCTGCTGAATGGCTTTCACCTTTTCAGGGTAGGTCTTTGCGCCGTTGTTTGTCACTATAAACCCCAGGTACTCGACGCTCTTCTTGAAGAATTGCGACTTTTCTTGGGACACCCTCATGTTTGCGTCGTGTAGGTTCTAGAAAATTATGACATCATCAACGTAGACGTAGCAGGTCTTGCCGATCTGTTCCCGCAGGACGTCATCAATGGCCCTTTGTAAAATGCTTCCGGCATTTCTGAGGCCAAAGGAAAGTCGACAAAACTCGTACTTCCCCCCATTCACTGAAAAAGCTGTTTTTTCAAGGTCCCGCTCCGCTCGAGTTATCTGGTGGTAGCCGGATTTCAAGTCGAGTGTAGTGAAAAATGTGGGCTTACCCAAATTTGCCAGGATCATTGATATGCTCGGCATAGGGTATCTGTCGGCCACCGTTTTCTGATTAAGCTTCCTAAAGTCCATTACGAAACGTTTATTCTTGTTGCCATCTTCGTCGGTGCCTTTTTTATCGAACCTTTTTTTTACCGGGTAATTGTATGGTGATCGGGATTTTCTTCTTATGCCGTTTCGGAGTAAATCTTTTATCTCCGCAGCGACAAAATCATCTACGCCCCTTGGGGAGGGGTATAGTATTGAGTATACCGGCTCGTTGTCTGTAGTACGAATCGTAGCTACGACGGCCGTGTTGTAAGGTAATGACTCGTTAGGGTCAGCGAATACCCTTTTGTTACTTTCGAGCATTTTTAAAAAATCTGCCATTGCGGCAGGTGGAGCGTCACTGTCAAGCACCCTCGTGTGATTGACATTGGTACATTTGTGATACTGCAACGTTTCTGCTGCCGAACCGACTATCACCTTGCTGTCTTTTAAGTTGAGAACTGCGCCAACTTGCTGTAGCAAGTCAAGACCAATTATTCCATCAAATGTGGATAAGGTATTTAATAAAAAAAAATTTGTCGAGGCACCCAACATCGGCAACACGCATTTTTTGGTTATGCTGTTTGAACCGTGTATGGAGTGGACCACAAATATTGACTCGACCGTGACGACGCCTTTGAGATGCTTATTAGGCTTGATGTAGTTTTTAGACGCGCCCGTGTCGATCAAGAATGTCATAGGGACACCTGCTACTCTTCGCCGGACGAATGGCAGCAGGGACTTTGCCCTTAAAAACTGACATTGTCTGATAAAAAGTTAGCGTTGTCGGTCTCATAGCCGGCCTCAGAGTCCGCTTCGGTTTCGGCCACTGCTTCGTTGGCCGCTTCATTATAATCTGCCCCGAGCCAGGGGCAATATGGTCTACCCTCTGTCGCCTCTGGTCATGCGATCTGACGTGTTTGAACGCTTGTAGCCCTGACCCTGGTTTGCATTGCATTTGCCTGAGCCCTGTGGTTTCTGACAGCTGGTAGGCTGCCTGAACTTGGACGAGGACGGGTCGACCTCCATCGGTTCCGTTGCGCTGCCGTTTCCGGGTTTGAGCCCTGTCGGATTGCTGTTGACCTTTTTGTTTTTTGAAAAACGGACTTTTCCCCTGAGCTGTTTGAGAGTTGCCCCTCATCCGGGGTATTGGGTTACCCAGCGGATGTGTTGGTACAAAGTTGCTGGCTTCTTTGAGGAGGTTGCTGGCAGACCCAAAAGTGTCGCATCAGCATATTTGGGGCCGGGAAGTGGCGGAGTTTACCGCCTGCCCAGTAGCAACAGGGAGTTCGTGGTTAACTTATATACATCAATAATCGAATTGCATAGCCCCAAACCTAAACAAAAGTCCATCACACCCAAACCACTCAACATTACACCTCAACCAGCCAGCACGAAAGATCTTTCACCGAGGGAATGGGAATAAACAGAAGTCAAAACCAAACAATTTTTTTATTGCCCTTAACATTGTTATGTTTTGGTTTCGGTTCGATCGTCTCTTTATGGCTGCATAAAATGATAAACAAAAGCCATCTAAAGAGAACTAATAACTGAGTTTAAATTATTTGTTGTGATTTTTGATTTTGCCCTTTTGGCTGATCTAGTTTATTATGAAAAGCCACCATCTGGTTAGGATGACTCATAATTAAATATTACACCGGCTCAACACAATTAAAGAAATTTTGAAGTATGTAAGAAAAAATTCTTGAAGTCCAATCTTTATTTGATTTTTTTTGTGCTTATTAAATTCACCCTATACTTTTATTTTATAGTTCCTATTATTATATATTTATATATAATATATTTGCACAATTATTGTTATTAATGTTAATTATACTCTGTACCGTAGGTACATAGAGTATTATAAGTTTGTGCAAAAGTATGTAACATCCAGAAGGAAGCATCTCCGACCCCATAAAGTATATATATTCTTGATCAGCATCAACAGCCGAGTCATGTCCGTCATGTCCGTCTGTCCGTCTGTCCGTCTGTCCGTCTGTCTGTCCGTATGAACGCACAGATCTCAGAGATGGTAAGAGATAGAGGTTTGACATGTATGGGACATATGCTTCTAATGTCTGCAGGCAGATCAAGTTTACTTTCAATTTTGGCCACGCCCCCTCCCGCCCCCGCAATTTAGAAAAAACGTCATATCTCCCACAGTTTTGAAGATAGATGGCTTGTTTCTTCTGGATACATTTAGTTTTTAGGATAACTTATCGATCAGCCAAAGGAATGAAGAAGATCGGATGAACGGTTTTCGAGTTATGATCAAAAGAAAAATTTTCTTGGTACAGAGTATGTTATAGTCGGGCTTGACCGACTTTCTTTCTTGTTTTCAGCTGCACTTTTCCTTCGCGTTCGTATTTTGTTGAATTTTCGGTTAATGAATCCTAAATTAAGGTTAGATAAATTTTGCGAATAAATAATGGATATGAATATGAACTAATTCGTGTAGTGATGGAAGCCATGCCAACCCTGAGTGAACCTATGTCGTGAATATCTTTGGATGAAGGGGTCGGGTGGGGACAGCTAGCAATGCATAACACCTGAACGCGCTATTTTACGCATCCTGAGATACTCGAGATTTTTAGAACTTTCTCTTCGACTGTCTCTCTCTATCAATCCCCATCTACCAACCCTCTCCAGGATCGACTTTTTGATCACTTTTAAAATTTAACTCTTATAATCCATTTAATTATTTTAAAAATCCTTAGAAATCCTTTACAAATTAATGACAAGTATATTAGAAGATTGGCACACAATTGCAAAAGACTTACAGTTTTACATATTGTAAATTTTTCGTCAAGTCATACTTAAAAGTTAAGAAAGAGGAAAGGGATTACTGTTAAGACTCGTCAGAGAACTGAACCGAACCAAACCGTTTTTATTTGTGTGTTTCGGTTCGGCTCAGCATTTCTGAAAGGAAGCCGGTTCGGTTTGCGGTTCGGTTTACCAGCTGGAATAAGCGGTTCGGTTCGGCTTAAAACCGGTTCGGTTCCGACACAATTTGCATCCCTAATAAATACCTTAATATTTATGAAGGGAGCATTCCCTTTAAATTTCATACAAGAAATCTTGGCCTTGTTATGTTTGGGCCGAAAAAAATCATCTAACTGAACCTTCTACAAGGGTGTCGGCTGGGCAATTAACACTGTACGCACGACTTAAAGTGGGTAATACTTAGTGTCTCTTGCTCGACTTACACCCAGGAAATGATGAGCCAAGCTAAGGTGATGGCCAACACCATCCAGCTCAATGTTAAGTAGAGTTGAGACAAAACCATGGTTGGAGGTGCCTGGCAGCAGGCATAAAATGCTATGGGGTGGTTCCCAAGAATAAAATCAACCACTATGGGTATACTTATAATGAACAACATAACTAACCCAAATTGGGCTGGGATATCAGCACAAACGTCGATCGAAGGCGTGACTTCTGCCACCTGCGGGCATGGTGAGGAGAGATCCCCACTTCGTGTCGACAGCGGTCACACCTCTTTCATGGTTGGAGCAGGCCAGGATAGTTATACTGCCGCTGCCAATACGACAAAGACCCTCGTGTGAATCTATGAATAGCATGGAGGTTCTATTAATACGGAGGCTGAGGAAAGGCTGCTGGTATCTCCAGTTCGGGCAGGGTCTATTACCAAAAATAAGACAAAACCCAAACGAACCAAGGGGCATGCGAGCGAAAGCCAAGTATAAAGCGGTTTTCAAAATCAAGGTGGAACTGAAAGGAAACAGTGATCTCACAAGATTGCGGGGTCGAGCAAAAGATTAAGGAGGGCCGAAAACGTTTTGCGGAGAAACCGTTGCAGCAAGCCACCTCCGCAATAAATGCCAACATGGTGGAGGAGAGTTTAGCCAACAAGCGGCAGCACTCAACTGATCAAGCGAAGACGGAGGCCCCTGCCAGTAAAAAGCCCCACCAAAGACCGCAGGAACAGACACATTCCCTCCCCAAACAGAACAGTCAGCCCAAGGAGTCAGCTAGCGACTTAGCAAAACGGCATTTCACCATAGCACATGGCACAATGAAATTAGACCGCTGATCGCGGCCTAGATTCATTTTGCAAAATGAAGTTAGGCCGTGCAGCCTAGATTCATTTTGTGGTCGCGACCTTAATTTATTTTGCAGAATGAATTAAGGCCGCCATAAAAAATACACCGCGGCCTTATTTCACAGAGCCCTATTTCCATACAGACGCTAAACAGCAAGATGGAGGAGATAGCAGAGAAAGAAGCAGAGGTAAGGTGGGAAAACACAACCGGATGCAGAATCTCCAAAAATATGTGCACGAAAAGAGACAAAAAGCTCACTCACTATTTGCTACAGCTCCAAAGAAGAGAATGTAGACTGCTTATAGGCATACTAACACTACACTGCCAAGCAGCCGCTCTTACGATAAAGCTAGGCATAACGACAGAGGTCACCAGCAGGAAATGCATGGAACCTGGAATCGCAGAAACTCTAGAACATCTCATTTGTGTGATTGCCACGACAAGATTAAAACTTCTGCACACCCCACGGATTGCTTAATGGAAGAGCCCCCCAAAACAATTATTAGCATTTGCCAAAACGACAAAGATCCACCGGCCTCATTAAGGACCCTAAGGTCTATGTGTGACCCCATTTGGGGTCAGCCGGAACAACCTAACTTCCCATATTTACTTTGTAACGATGTCTTAGTACGTTACAGTTTTCATTGAAAAACAAGGATTCAAAGGACATTGGTAACTATTAAATACAATTCCATAACTTTCAGCTGTTGTAAACAAATAAAGCTTAATGGTACTAAGGAATTTAACCATCGTGCGTTGGTTCGATCAAAAAACATTAAATCCACCATATTCAATTCAGGCATCACAAAGGTCTGGCACAAATTATGTTTCAGACACACAAATTATGCCTATTTTATTTTGACCCTATTTAGCATCTTCATTTCGCTTTTAATTAACTGCACGAGCTAAATCGGATTCTTCTGCGCGTTTTTTTTATTCGTTTTAAAAATCACAGCTCGGCTATAAATTGCTTGGACGAACCCAACCTGGACCCATAGTTTACCACTGCTCTTCCAGCAAGGAGAAAATAACGCGTTGAGAGGGCTCCGTTTTATGTTACGGACGCAGAGTCTGGTATCATCTGCGCTGCTCGTGCCTCACCAAAACCATGACGCTTCCAGCCCTCACCATGCCTCCTCCCTACCCAACAGCAAAACAGCAGCCTATCGATTTCCTCAAAAGTTAACCCAAACACTCAACACTGGCGCGCCCCAGCCCAGGTTCGAGCATAAACGTCAACTTATGGCTTCCACACTGGACTGACACTTCTAGAGCTCGCAGTGCTGACCTCCCCTAAAAGTTCCTGCCCAGCTCCGTCAACACGACCAACTGGTCTTTTATCCACCTCAGAGAACAGGGATTTCAGTTGGCAGGAAAATAGTCGAACTAACCGTCTACATGGAGCAAAATAGCATAAAGCTGACAGCTTTACAGGAGACCAAGCTTACAGCCCGCCTCTAAATTCGCCAACCAACACCGCAAAAACAAATGTCTACAATAGCTTGATGAGTTAGACATGAGCTCCAAAGAACTTTATAGCTAAACTCTTATCTAAGCTTTGATGGCTGTACTTCTTAGCAGATACGACTTATTCCTGATAACAATAATAAAGCCTAGCATAAGAAAATATTAGGACCTATTATAAATATAATAATACTTTAATAAATTTATAGATATAGTAAGTGAAGACTATACTAAATTCAGTAACACAACAATACTTTCTTACTTTTTAAAAATAACCTAGAATAAATTACGAACACATATAAAATAATAGAATTCTTGCCTAGACAACTGGAGAGCCCAGCCGGTTAAGAATTTAATCATATGAAAGAAGAAACAGAACGAACCATTAATTTAGAGCAAAAATCAAAAGAAAACAAAGTGCCTCAAACACTCCGTTGAATTTCAGCCTCAAGGCGTGTTCATGGTTTTGATGAAAAGGCGGAAAACTTACAGAGTTTTATTGACTCTCCTGAACTTTTAGATGACATTAAAGATGAAAACGAAACAACAGCTTCTCGTTTCAATTAGACCAAGTTAAAAGATGTGGGCTGTCATTCACTTTATTGATGCTGTCGGTTGGTCAGCCAGCATAGAACTGACTCGCTCTTGTGTTACACATACATGCTTAAGTCTACATTTACAATCACATTCGCGTGGCGTTGCCAGCTAGTTAGGTTAACATATTGCACGTTGCAGAAAGGTATAATTTAGTAACTACTTACGAACTACTTACATACTACAACTCGGCCGTCCTGACAACAAGGATCACCTGATACTTCCGACTTTATGCTTTTCTTTTCTTTCTACTTCTTAAGTTATATGTATGCTTCCTGGAATTTTCAACTAAATCCGAACTGCTTACTGTTTCATCTTCGTCTGTATCGCTTACATATTCATCTTTATCTGTATCTTTTACGTTTTCATCCTTATCTGTATCGCTTTCATATTCATCTTTAGCTGTATCTTTTACGTTTTCATCCAAATCTGTATCTTGTAACTCGTAAAAGTCTTGACTTTCCTTCGTTTCTTCTGTTCCTAATTCCTTAATTCTGTCTTCGTTTTCTCTGTTTGTTCCATTATTAGGGCTCTTACCCTGGAACAAAAATGTTATATTTTGTGAAGCCCAGATACCTTTGTAAGGAACTTGTGTCCGTTGAAAACCCTCCACGTCTTCTAAGACGTACCTGTCGTTTTCTAAAACTTTCGTAATCCGGTATGGCCCTTTGTATTTCGGAATTAATTTTCTCGCAACTCCTAAATTGCAATCAAAATTTTTTATAACCGCATAATCTCCACTTTTGTATTTCACCGTTTTTTTTTTCTTTTCGAATTAACATATTTCTCGTTATATTCCTGCGCTCTTTGTTGATTCTTCTGTGCATTCTCTCTAATATTGTGCAAATCCTGGCGTTCATCCTGAAGTTCATAGTTTTCTCTAATCTTGTCTACAATTTTCGCTTTTTGGTTTACTCCAAATAACATAACGCTCGGGTGTTCATTGATCAATCATTCTGTGTTTTGTATTATTTAGCGTAAATTCAACTGTCTCTATGACTCTGTCCCATCTTAAATTATTGTCGGCATCGGTAAGTTTTGCTATCATCGGGCCTAAGTTTCGATTCACCCTCTCTACCTGGCCGTTTGCTTGGGTGAGCCGGTAGCTATTTTTATGTTTGGACGTTGTTGTCCTCAGTAAATTGTGCAAAGTCATTCGATGTAAAGCTTGATCCCCTGTCCGAAACTATATATTTTGGTCTGCTATAATAACGGAAATACTCCTGTAAAGCCACCATGACTTCTTTTGTTGCTGTAGTTTTGACGGGGTATAATTTCACAAATTTTGTTGCCGCATCAATTACTACTAGTAAATGTTTTTTGGCTGTAGTTTTATCTATTGGCCCGTAATGATCTTTATGGATCGTTTTAAAAGGTTTGTCTGATTTCGGAATATTGTGCAGGTATCCTTCCAATTTCCCACTTTTCGCCGAAAACGCTGTACATTTCAAGCAATTTCTAATATGATCTTCTACTTTTGCCCTAATATTTGGGAACCAATCACTTTTACCTATCAATTCTATAACTTTGTTGATGCCCACATGGCCCATTTCGTCGTGGTACTTATACAACACGTGTGATTCCATTGCTGCAGGAACATAAAACAATATCTTTTTGTTCTCTAACTTCTTAAATAAGACTCCATTCCTCATTTCATAATATTTGTGTTCTCTGTCCTGCAATTTTTTTTCAACATTGTTATTGGCATTTTGGCATATCACTAGATTTTCCTCAAATGTATTTGTCTCTATTACCATAATGCTCAAACTTCTACTTAACGCGTCTACATGCTGCATGCGTTTTCCTACTCTGTGTTCGACTACATAATCAAAATTTTGCATTTCGAGGGCCCACCTGTCATTTCTTGGGTTTAATTTCTGCTTGTTTAATGTCATAGTCAAGGAATCGCAGTCTGTAATTATTTTAAATTGTCTGCCATGTAAGTAAACTCTAAATCTTCTGAACGCATAAATTATCGCTAGTGTCTCCAATTCGTAGCTATGGAATTTGGATTCTGACTCTGTCGTTCTTTTTGAAAAATTAAACACTGGATGCCATTTTTTATCTTCTCTCTTTTGAACTAAGACTGCTCAGAAGCCTAAAGCACTAGCATCGCAATGCAGTTTCCTCTCAGCTGTTGAATCAAATAAGGCTAGGACCGGTGACTCTAAAAGTTTTCTCTTCAATGTTTCAAATGACTGTTATTCATTTTCTCCGAAATTAAATTTTCTGTCTTTTTTAGTCAAGTCGTATAATGGCTTCGCAATTATCGAGAAGTCTTTGATGAAACGTCTGAAATATGGGCATAATCCCAAAAAACTTTGAACTGCATGGACTGTGTTTGGTATCGGAAAATTTTGAATTGCTTCCACTCCTTTCTCATCTGCGCGTATTCCAAACTCATCTATGTTGTATCCCAAATACTTTATGATGTTTTTCATAATCTCACATTTATCCAATCTCAACTCTAACTTATTTTCCAGAATTCTTATCATAACTTCCTCCAGGATACTTAAGTGGTCAGTTTCATTATCGGTAGCAATCATAATGTCATCTAAGTATATGATGACCTTCCCTTCTTTCACTAAATCTGCAAAAATCTTATTAATGAACATCTGAAAGACATGAGGAGCATTTTTTAGCCCAAATGGTAATCTTGTAAACTCAAATTGTCCAAAAGCAGTAATAAACGACGTAATACGCGTTTTTCAGATCTAATTTTGTAAACCATTTTTTGTTATTTAATCTTTCAAGTAAATCGCCGATTAAAGGGATCGGGTAGTTATGTTTTGCTGTATTCTTATTTAGTTTCCTGAATCTATAAATAATCTTAACTCTCCAGTCTTTTTCCGAACTAAAACAATACGTGAAGTAAGTTCAGACTCACTCACTATGATGATGCCCTTCTCTAATAACTCATCTAAAATTTTCTGAACTTCTTGCTTTTCGCTATAAGACAATCTACGCGGTGGACAGTAGAATGGTTTCTCATTTTCTAGCACGAGTTTCATCTCGTACTTCACCTTCGGCTCGTTGGGGCGTTTCGTATTCACATAAAATTTTTCGAAAATTTCTAAACACTTTCGTTTGACTTCACTGTGAACATTTTCACCGATCTGTAATTCTAGTTATGAGTGATTTGGGCTAATATCGATAAACATAATTTGACTCTCAAAATTTTCTGATTCGGTATCCTCATCATTTACCTCACTTTTTAATTCAATTTGATTTTTATCTGCTATATTACTTTTCTCTGTTGAGCCATTCGTAGCCATCTCTGAATCTGAGTTTCCCCATATTACTCTACCATTTGTTTTGGATAGGAAATCTCTTCCTAAAATGACAGGATATCCCATAGACTCATCCTTGACCACCATCAGTTCGATCATAACGTTATTAAGATTTTGGGGAAAAAATAACTTTAACATAACATAATAATTTTCCTTTTATTTTAATTTCTGTCTTATTCAGACCATAATACTTCACATCATTTAGTTCACTTAATTCAGCATCTGCTGGAATGTACTTCGCTTGTACCAAGTTGATGGGGCTTCCAGAGTCTATGAGGCATTCTGTAGAAAATTTTTTATCGGAATTATTTTTTAAAGCAAACTTAAAATATCTTACATAATTGTTTTCATCTGGTTTCTCTTCTTTACTCGACTTCTCCGCCTTCTTGTTCTGCCAGCATTGAGATACAGCATGCTTGTCACTGCCGCACCCGTAGCAGGTGCCCGGTTGGCGTCTCGGCTTCGTACAATCCGCCGCATAGTGTCCAACACTATTACAATTGTAGCAGCGAACCGATAGTTTCCCTCCTACAGCAGATCTCGGCCTCTCCATTGTCTGCATCTGTGGCAACTTTATGCCACGAAGTGACTTCAACACCTGTTCTCTTTCTGCGTAGTGCTGCATCAGAGCTTGAACTCGGATTTGTTTGTCCGGAATTCCGTCGATTATTTGTTTGATCAATTCTTCCTCATCCAGGCCCAGACCAGCACACAGCGATATTTTTCATCGTAATATTCGCCAAATTCTTCTCTGGGCTGCCACTGCCGAGCTGAAAATTTTTTGCGCAGCTCCAACTTGCTTCCTTTTGGCCCAAACGCTATCAGGAATGCGCGCAATAGCTCATCTTATGACTCAACGGCGGAATTTCCCCGCGCATGCAGCCACTGCTGCACTCTGCCAGCCATCTTCGTTGCAAAAACAGCGCGCGAGAAATTCTCGTCCAATCCGTAGGATGCTTTTACATTTAACAGCTGAGTGCTCCAGAAATCCGCATCACCCGTCCCGTCGTATTCGGCCAAGTAACTGCATATAACCTTGAATGTGGCCACTGGCATAGGCGATTCTACCGGGAGGGTAGATTTTTCCATTCGTTGCAACTCAAGCTCTCTCTTAAGCACGGCATTCTCTCTCCTCAGCAACTCTAGTTCTCTTAGCAATAGCTCTATCTCTTTCTTGTTCCTCTCACCTTTTCCGTTCATGCTTAAATTCTCATCTGCAGTTGTTTTTCTCTCTTCCGTCTCGATTACGTTCGTTTTATTTTCAGCTAAACTTTTCTCGTTCATATTTGTCTTCTTGTCCGCTTTTGATTTTTTGATGGCTCCTTTGCCCACTGGAGTAACGGCTAATTGTTGCTGTATTTTTCCCTTTGCTTTTTGTTCTGCTGTTACGGTTATTTCCACTGCGCTTGCCTTTAGTTTTTGATCTGCCTTTACACTTTCATCAAACTGTAATTTTCCATCGATCTGTAATTTTTGCTTATCTTCTTGGTCACTCTGTAATTCTTCATCAGATTTCTCGTAATTTTTGATCAGCTCTGTCATAGTCTCAACTTCTTGATCACTCAGTAAATTTTCATGGTTGAGGTTGCCGATTCCTTGTTGTTGGGCCAGTCTCAGCGTCTCCTGCGGCACGTTTGCCAGACGTTTTAGGATTTGGCTCCGGTATCCCGTGGTCTCCAGGTCAAGAAAATCGCACAATCGTTTTAATTCCATCGTCGGCCACTTTTCCATAATGCGAGTGGTATATTTGGATAAGTTAATTGTAGAAAAAATGAACTTGATCCCACTTCTGAGGTTTGTAGCCTGTCATTCACTTTATTGATGCTGTCGGTTGGTCAGCCAGCATAGAACTGACTCGCTCTTGTGTTACACATACATGCTTAAGTCTACATTTACAATCACATTCGCGTGGCGTTGCCAGCTAGTTAGGTTAACATATTGCACGTTGCCAGAAAGGTATATCTTAGTAACTACTTACGAACTACTTACATACTCCTTACATACTACAAAGAGGATTCAAGATGATCACTTACGAGCGAAACGACAATTAAAGAAATTATTTTAAATCTTCAAAATAATATTAAAGGAGAACCAGTATGAGATTTAAAAACTAATATGACGAACATGAGATGGATCGAAAAATCAGCTATTGCATATGCACACAAAGCTTGAAAAATAAACAAAAGTTCTCTCGAAAGCATTTATTCTTGATGAGCTTAATAATAATAGCTAATACATACGCTACAAATACAGCAGTAAAAGCAACAACTCAAAATCGCACAATAAAAAAGTCAAAGCTTTAATGGACGCGGAACAACTTAGTAACATAAATAACGTTATTTCAAATTTGTCAGTTGTTGTATAGACGCTACTCGTTAAAATAACATAATTCTCTTTACAAGACAAAACTTCAACAACCGAATCTATAACACCAATAGGCAAAATAATCGATGGCAGTTCAACAAAAATGGTCAAAGAAGTTGGAGTAAAAATGGTTATAAAAGAAACAATGACAATTACTGATACAACAATAAAAGCAACAATCGATATAACAACGAAATGAACAACATCAGGTATAGCTAAAATAATGGATAAAATAATAATAACAATATAAGCAACAATATTCAAAACCAGCATTCTGCAAAACAGATATATTGTTATATGCAACTGAAAATACTCAGCAGGACAACCCTGACCGTCCTCTGAATTCAAACTAAGCACACACAAAGAATTAACCAAGTTCTATTCAACATTATTTTCGCAAACATAAAAACAAAATTACTTTTAAACACAGATGCATTTATTTGCTTGATAAAAGGGAGTAAACTAAATTATGAATGAAAATAATCAATAGGAAGACTCTCAGTGTCCTCTGAGTTCAAACTGATTACACACAAAGAATTCACCCCAATTCAATACAACATTATTTTCGCAAGCATAAAATAAAAATTATTTTTAAACACAAATGTTGATATTTGCTTGATAAAAGAGAGTAAGTAAGAGTAAATTAGTCAACAGATTGTAACGAACACGCACTCTGTCAACTTTAGGGGTCGACTTTGCTCAGGGAAAGTGGCGCGGGTCTTTTGTGCTGCTTCAACGAATGCGTTACAATAATAATATCGTAGACAGAGATGAGGTAATAAGAATGGGAAGACAAGCCGAGCAGATGGAAAATGGACAAACACACAGACAACTATCTAATTTTAGAGGAACTGAGATGTTTAAATTTCTTCTATACCCTGCCCTGCCTATAGAATCAAGAATAAGTTCCGATTCTACCCAAAACATTGCCTCTGTGCTTATATTTACTTAAGGAGTATTGAACGATAATGTGGAAAATTAAGCAAAATTAAATTAAATGAAAAATAACCTACATTTACATCACGTTACGAATGATTCTGCTTACGTTACGACTTCGACTATTGAAGTTTTGTTGCATGTCCCGTATTTACTTAAATTCGGCTAGGCCATACTCACACGCAGTAAAATTAATTCAATTTCAAAATAACCTCATTCCAACGATAGAAAATATTCCAGAAAATCATCTAACTCTTCCAATTAAAAGTTCACATGAATCAGCTGCAACTGTTGGTTTTACGTCAGGGAATTCCTATGACGTCATACGCAGTAGCACTTGCTCACACATCCAAAAGTGGGGTTATGTTGACTATGACACGATAGGTTAGAGTATACCAGCTATTTCGTCCAGGATCTGGGAATAGGAGCATCCGTTGGCACCACACTAGGTCCTATGCTTCTGACGCGTCTGGGATGGGTGTGGTTTTATGGGGTGGTTTAGCACAGCCTCGTGCTCAAGCCCGAGCAAGACCAAGGCCTAATGACGCCAAGCGCGCTGCCCTCTTCCGTAAAGGGAATCTGGCCCGACACCAAATAAATTAAATAGATGCCAACAAGGGTTATCAGAACCCAACGAACGCCCAAACACCTTGAAAATATTGACCTTAGCCGGATCAAATCAAACCCACACTTGGCTTTCCCTGGATGAGGTTAAGTTTCGACCACTCGAAATTCGCCAAAACTGAATTGAAGTTTCCCGAACAAGGCGTAGGTTTTTCAGATGGAGATGACAAAACACTTTGATCCCAATGTCGATGGCAAAATACACTCGTGGGGACTAATATTTCACAATAAAATTGGAGGCACGTTGCTTCCCGAAAATTTATTGTGGATTTCGACTGCTCACAACTGATTGATTTAGGCAAATGGAACGTGTTCTGGCACAGGAAATCGAACATGGACTGTGGTGTCAGTACCTTGATTGGAGAAAAATACCATAAAATCGACTAAAGCGGCCAGATCACTCGGCAGCTTTTTTCAACAGTCATGTCCAGAAAAGTGTTCTCAGGGATCGACTTGGAAAAGAAGCACCATTTCAAGATATAAATATAACAAAATAGTCGAGCCTAAATGGTATATGTCAGGAACGCGTTCAATCTATAGGGGAAATTGTAAAAAAAATTTCGAAAAAAATTCCATTCAGCACAAGTAGTGATGCATGACTTTCCTATTCCATGTGATGGAACTTGGACTTAACTTCATTAAAACTTTTAGCTGCAAACTTGATTATTTACGAAACCAAAATCTTTTCACAATAAGACCAGACCATCTCCACCAAAAATTAGAAATTCCAATAGCAACATGATTATGCTTACAAACAGGCATTTTCACAATCCCATATAAGTCCGAAACTATAAGACCAATACAAATTAAAAGCAGCGATGACGATATCTTTTATTCCGAACCAAGAAAATCAACCAGGTGTGTTCATTGCAAACACAATACGATCAAAAGACAACCCATTTCTCAGATTGATTAACACGAATACAGTGGAATCAAAGAGTAATGAAACTAATATTCAAACTGAAAAGCTACCAGACTATGACATTTTCCAAATACCCACAAACAATGAAGCACATAAAACAAGTATTTTAGAAAAGCTTAGTAAAGACTTTCCCATGTTTTTAAGAAACAACTACATAACTTTTGTTATGAGTTTAACTATATATGCAACAGAGTCCGACCAAATTTCTACTAATAATTTCTAAGAGCAAAAACCGCTACCAAATTGCGAAACTCCAGTATATGTGAAGAATTATAGGATAGCACAAAGTAAAAGAGACGAAAAGGTTAGCAGGTGGACAAACTAATCGACGATGACATAATTAAACCCTTTATTTCTGAATTTAATAGGTTAATACTTTTAGTGCAAAAGAAATCACTCCCAGGAAGCATAGAAAAACTTTTGCGTCTCGTAGTAAACTATAGAAAAACAAGAAAGAAAGTCGGTCAAGCCCGACTATAGCATACTGTGTTCCAACGAAATTATACGCTAAGCATACATTTTGATGCTTCAGTAGCAGCTGAAAGCAGCGCTA
Source organism: Lordiphosa andalusiaca (assembly GCA_035044965.1). Lineage (NCBI taxonomy): Eukaryota > Metazoa > Arthropoda > Insecta > Diptera > Drosophilidae > Lordiphosa > Lordiphosa andalusiaca. The sequence goes on along the minus strand of JAWNNM010001188.1, from coordinate 23,431 downwards.
CTACTGCGCTGCAGCAGCGAGCAATCTTTTGATCATAACTCGAAAACTGTTCATTCAATAAATATGTCCAGAAAGAACAACCCAGCTATCTTTAAAACTGTGGGAGATATGACGTTTTTTCCAAATTGCGGGGGCGGCAGGGGGCATGGCCAAAATGGAAAATAATCTTGATCTGCCTGCAGACATAAGAAGCATATGTCCCTTACATGTCAAACCTCTATCTCTTACCATCTCTGAGATCTATGAGTTCATACAGACAGATAGACGGACAGATGGACATGACGGACATGACTCGGCTTTTGATGCTGATCAAGAATATATATACTTTATAGGGTCGGAGATGCTTCCTTCTCGATGTTACATACTTTTGCACAAACTTATAATACTCTATGTACCTACGGTAATGTGTGTTATATGCGCTCTCTCATTTTCTCCCCCTCTTTTTTTCGCTTGTTGTTGTTATTGTTGGCATTGTTCACAGACTACTTTTAGCCGACAAGACCACCTAATATTTATTGTTGCATCATGTCTCTGCTTACACTGGAGTCTGCTAACCAGTGTTGCCAATTTAACTATTTTCGCACCAGATCTATTTATTTTGTAAGGTGAAAGCCAGAAAGTGTGCAAGAAAGCGATAGCAGCATGTGGGTTGTGAGCAGAGTTCGCAACAACCGGTGCTCTCTTTGCAGTTGTCAGAAAAAACAAGAAAGAAAGACGGTCAAGCCCGACTATAGCATACTCTGTACCAACGAAATTATACGCTCAGCATAAATTTTGATGCTGCAGTAGCTGAAAGCAGCACTGCTTCTGCGCTGCAGCATCAAAATTTATGCTGAGCGTATAATTTCGTTGGTACAGAAAGCAGCACTGCTTCTGCGCTGCAGCAGCGAACAGTCTTCTGATCGTAACTCGAAAACCGTTCATCCAATCTTCACCATTCCTTTGGCTGATAAGTTATCCTTATTACTAAATATATCTAGAAGGAAGAACAACCCAGCTATCTTTAAAACTGTGGGAGATATGACGTTATTCTCAAATTGCGGGGGCGGCTAGGGGCGTGGCCAAAATTTAAAATAAACTTGATCTGCCTGCAGACATAAGAAGCATATGTCCCATACATGTCAAACCTCTATCTCTTACCATCTCTGAGATCTGTGCGTTCATACGGACAGACAGACGGACATTGCTACATCGACTCTGCTGTTGACGCTGATCAAGAATATTTAACGTTTGTTGGGTCGAAGATGCTTCCTTCTGGCTGTTACATACTTTTGTACAAACTTATTATACACTATGTACATACGGTACAGAGTATAATAAAAAGTATCTGATAGCAGATAAATTTCCACCACCCGGAATAGACGACATTCTTGATAAAGAGAAAAATATTTTTGTTGGCTAAACTTAATGTCAGTTTTTCATTATTTTTGATTGAAAGAGAGATCAAGGGATATTACATCATTCTTAACTGACAAAGGCTCACACCAAATTCAGAGATTACCTAATGGTCTAAAAATAGTACCAAACTCATTTCAAAGAACGATGTGTTTAGTATTTTCCGGACTATAACCGTCTCCAGCATTTAAATATATGGAAGACCTAATAGTAATTGGAAGTTCCAAATCCCATATGCTACGCAACTTGGGTGATGTTGCCACTACTGTGAGGGAATAATTTTTAAAACTTAAATAACTTTGCTAGTTTATTAATAAAATATAGTTATTTCAAATATTATCTCTCCGGATCATTTCTGGCATCGTCGAGAGAACTAGTTCCGAACTGGTTCAGTCTGGCAACTCTGTTCTCACTGCCACATTAACAGCAGACAATTTGGTATTTTGCAAGACGGTCGATTAATAATCGAAAATCTGCAACCATGTGGAAAATCAATTTGATAAGCGGCCCACGCCTCAAGCCCAACTTCCGCGCTCTACATCTTTCTTACTGAAATAGGTAGCCGACGTGTGCAGAACATCGGATCAGTCACTGTGAATTGTGTGTCCAAGCCTGGGACTGCAAAGGCTACCAACAAGAATACGCTATTGAGGAAGCCTAGTTCTGGCTGGTCATTGCGGCAACGCGATTTTATGGTCTAGCCCACCCGTATCACCCTTACTGGCCAGAATTAAGCCGAGCCCTGGTGGAAAGTTTCAGATCACTCCTGTAAGCATTTACATTCAAGTAATTTGCCAAACGATCAATTGTAATAGGCCACAAGCACACGCGTATGCACCCACACACTCACGTTTTGCGTAGATCAAAGCAAGGCTGTTATCGATGGGACTAGAGCTGGCACCGCATAAGACCGAGGCGGTGTTGAGCTTCCGTGAGCACCTGGAGTATGCCAACACAACACAGGGCAGCTACAACCAAACTTACAAAAAGCTATAGGCGTGGCATAGAAGCAACCCACCGCTTGGGCGCGATTTGAATTTGTTGTGCGTTTCAAGCAGTGTCCGATGATGCCGAACTCGTGATCGCTGGCCTGGCGCTTTTGGAAGAGCTGACTGCCGACAGCTCCACAGTGAATTCGTATACCCACGGTAAGGGCTACATGGTCCCCATAATGTTACAAAGCAGCCGGAACTGAGAGCTGATAAGCACCTTCTTGGCCCAAATCATGGTGGAACTGCGCAGAGTAGAGCGATTAAAAAGGTCTGGTGTCGAGTAGTGGAGCTGAGGTCTTTGCGAAGCATTGCTTAGCGGCCGTACCGCAGAGATGCAGCCCCATTCCCAACCTTAAAATAAGTTTGTATACATATGTAGTAATAAATGAATGAATATTAAAAAAACCCATACACTTACGAATATTAATGTGTGTGTATGAAGAAAATTGCAATCAAGGTATTTAAATGAACTATTTGGTCATATTTTGAACGGATTGATTAGTTTGTGGTTTCTTTTTATAACATTTCGTAACCTTTCCATATTACGCACTGCAGGACGAGCACGGGATCTAATTCATTTGCGTTCAGCTTACAGGTAGTCGATTGGCCAATGTACTTGTACGGGCTACAGAAAAAACAAATAGTTCCCCGAATGCTGGCACTGCTCATCCTGGACTAATTCAGAAATTCACATACGACTCTGATTTGCGAGAAGCGAGACTTCAGGAGTCCATTTTTTTTTTTTTGCATTTTTATCTAAGCAGCCTTCGCTTTTATTTGAATTTAGCTTCAGACGCCATTTTACAAAATAGTTGTAGAGGACATCTAAGTAATTATTTAGATCCGTTTCTTCAGTGGCTATCCGTGCTCCGGAAGAAGGATACCATCTGCGAATATCAGCGGTTGGATTTGAGCAGTTAAGGACGACCCCTGATCTCTTTCGAAATCAGGGATGTCGGCTAGGTAAATACTATAAAGGATTGGGTCAAGCAGTGATCACTGAGGGACTCCTGCTGAGTTTTCTCGCGTGAGCGAACATTCTGAGCCATCGGATCAGTATCATCCGCAAAAGTACTTATTGTAAGTCGAGAGTCTGTTTTTATGTCGGCAGTGTAGATTACCTATAGGAATGGACCGAGAAGGCTGCCCTGCGGTACTCCAGCTCCTATGGTGATTTCTTGTGTTGTGTATTTATTTCGACGAACTATAAATACTCTGTTACTCACGTTCTAAGACTTTGTGTGTATTTGGTGGAAGCATTGACTTTATCTTGAATGTAAGACCGTCCAACCAAAAGCGGTCAAACGCTTGAGCAACATCTAGGAAAATGGCAGAGCGGTACTCTCGAATATCTGAAGTTATGCGGTTGACTTGCTCAATAGTCCCGTTTTTAGCTCGGAACCCAAATTGGTGTGATGGAATGATATTTTGTGCATGGTAATCAATTTTACGCATAAGCAAGGTAACAGGCGATTTTCTGGGTTGTAGTTCTCCGATGGCATTTTTAATTTCAAGTGAATGATCTTTGATTGGGTCAGTTTGTGCGGCCGTGGGAACTAATTGAAGTGCAAAGCCATTGGTTGGTGGATTTGGCTGGAAGACAACTTCCACTCTGGTCCCTTAACGACGTGTCTACCTTTGCAGGTGGCTTTATGCTTGCGTGTGGTCTCCATTGGGGAAATTTGGTGCTTGTAGGCGATAATTTTTCTATATAATGGCTATGGGCGATCTCGTGCCCCCCTCGATGGGGCAAAAGACGATCTCGTAGCTTTTGTGAAGAAGACTCCAGGAGTCGATTTGGAGGGTGTGTACATTTTAAGGTTTCCATTGGAACGAGCAAATTCCGTACGCGTTTTAATGCTGCTTATCAGATTTTTGTATACCTAGCAACCACTGAATTTTGCGGTATGGTTACGGGGCATGAGGCTGTGTTGTGCAACTCTCCGCATGCCACACAATCATCACAGAGCGTAGTTGGCTTTAGTGTGCCCAAATTCTGAGCAATTTGTACATTGCACTGGATTTGTGAAATAAGAAAGGAAGTTTGTAAATTGGTGGACTACATTTTTGTCGGGAGTTATGTCTTCCGGGCTCAGCTCCTCTTTAAACCTAAACTAGGGTTCTCTGGACTTTACTTTAAATCCCTTTGCTTCCAAAGCATAAGCCACTTCCGTTGCAAACACACTTGATTCAATACCATTGATTACTACTTGTAGGCCTTTGCTACTTTTTAGTTGGTAGGTGTAGTAGCTTTTATTTTCACCTCTTAAGCATTTTTCGACAGCGCGATAGTCTTCATCGGTGTTAACTTGGAGCTTTGGCATGGAGAGACTTCTAAGAAACATTCAGCTGGTAGGCATTGATCGCTGATGATAGAGGGTGGTTCTTCTTGAAACAGCTGTCTACCAGCCTCCTTTGTGGTGTTGTATCTCTGATTAAAGTTGTGCGAAAGCATAACATGACCTCAAGCCGGCTAAAAACTGTTGGCCTAATTATTAATTATTTGATTATTTGTACATACGAACGGGTGGTTGGTGTTGTGCTCACTTGTGTATGTGTTAGTGGGAGCGCCTGCCTCACACAGTGAGACTTTTGTCACATTAAGGATGCCAAAAGTAAAAAAAAATTCTTCGATTTTAATAATTTTATGCTATGTAATAGTAAAATGTGCAAGGGTGAATTTTTAGCTATTATCTTTTTGGCAACACTGGTTTAAACAGCTCATGCACGTTTCGTGTTTTGTTTCACTGTCAAACATCTTCAGTTTGGTCTATAATTTAAACATGAATCGTCTTACAAACGAACAACGCTTGCAAATTATTGAATTTTATTATCAGTGGACCGGATGGACCATTTGAGGCGCAGTCACGGTCAACATTTACATTTGCAACATCTTAAAACATTAAATTATATGGACCGTACTATCGATTCAAAAAAAAGTTTCATGTATTTTTCTGAATTTTATGTGTTTTTTTTTTTGAAAAACTTTCCTATAGCTCTTAAAAATTCACCCTTTATTACGAGTATGTACTCAAAACAAAACAAAAAAAACAATTAACATGATAACAGTTATCAAACTTGGGTCACTGCGACAAGTCCGGTAAATCCTTTTTAGTTTGTATTTTTTGTTGCACTTTGCGGTGGCATAACTTTTGTTTGGCAAAATATTTTTACAAAAGTCTTTTTGCTTTTATTAATTTGGAAACTTTTCTAAGAGTCTGGTAAGTTTCTGAAGCTTTAACATTATTATTTAATTTTTTATCAATGCAATCACTAAAAATGTAGATATTTCCAAAAATGTTTGTTTTTCGATAGACAAAAACTTATATGATTCTGTAGAATTCTGTTAAGTGAATATATGAAAAATTAAGATTTTTATATATCTAGTTTCAGATTCGGGAATAAGTGTTTGCACCTTTTTGCTCCTTTTTGAGATATTTTGATTTTGTTATACCCGTTAATCGTAGAGTAAAAATGTATGTAACAGGGAGAATGAAACATTTCCGACCCAGTAGTAGTTTCCGACGCAGTGGTACCACTGCGACGCACAGTGTGACTTTTGTCACTTTTGGGATGCCAAAAGTCATAACAGTCAATTAAAAGTAGATATGGGAATAATAATAATATAATAATAAAAATAATAAAATAATAATATATAATCATATAAGTTTTTGTCTATCGAAAAACAAACATTTTTGGAAATCTCTACATTTTTAGTGATTGCATTGATAAAAAATTAAATAATAATGTTAAAGTTTCAGAAACTTACCAGACTCTTAGAAAAGTTTCCAAATTAATAAAAGCAAAAAGACTTTTGTAAAAATATTTTGCCAAACAAAAGTTATGCCACCGCAAAGTGCAACAAAAAATACAAACTAAAAAGGATTTACCGGACTTGTCGCAGTGACCCAAGTTTGATAACTGTTATCATGTTAATTGTTTTTTTTTGTTTTGTTTTGAGTTCATACTCGTAATGAAGGGTGAATTTTTAAGAGCTATAGGAAAGTTTTTAAAAAAAAAAAAAACATAAAATTCAGAAAAAAGCATGAAACTTTTTTTTGAATCGATAGTACGGTTCATATAATTTAATGTTTTAAGATGTTGCAAATGTAAATGTTGACCGTGACTGCGCCTCAAATGGTCCATCCGGTCCACTGATAATAAAATTCAATAATTTGCAAGCGTTGTTCGTTTGTAAGACGATTCATGTTTAAATTATAGACCAAACTGAAGATGTTTGACAGTGAAACAAAACACGAAACGTGCATGAGCTGTTTAAACCAGTGTTGCCAAAAAGATAATAGCTAAAAATTCACCCTTGCACATTTTACTATTACATAGCATAAAATTATTAAAATCGAAGAATTTTTTTTTACTTTTGGCATCCTTAATGTGACAAAAGTCTCACTGTGTGAGGCAGGCGCTCCCACTAACACATACACAAGTGAGCACAACACCAACCACCCGTTCGTATGTACAAATAATCAAATAATTAATAATTAGGCCAACAGTTTTTAGCCGGCTTGAGGTCATGTTATGCTTTCGCACAACTTTAATCAGAGATACAACACCACAAAGGAGGCTGGTAGACAGCTGTTTCAAGAAGAACCACCCTCTATCATCAGCGATCAATGCCTACCAGCTGAATGTTTCTTAGAAGTCTCTCCATGCCAAAGCTCCAAGTTAACACCGATGAAGACTATCGCGCTGTCGAAAAATGCTTAAGAGGTGAAAATAAAAGCTACTACACCTACCAACTAAAAAGTAGCAAAAGCCTACAAGTAGTAATCAATGGTATTGAATCAAGTGTGTTTGCAACGGAAGTGGCTTATGCTTTGGAAGCAAAGGGATTTAAAGTAAAGTCCAGAGAACCCTAGTTTAGGTTTAAAGAGGAGCTGAGCCCGGAAGACATAACTCCCGACAAAAATGTAGTCCACCAATTTACAAACTTCCTTTCTTATTTCACAAATCCAGTGCAATGTACAAATTGCTCAGAATTTGGGCACACTAAAGCCAACTACGCTCTGTGATGATTGTGTGGCATGCGGAGAGTTGCACAACACAGCCTCATGCCCCGTAACCATACCGCAAAATTCAGTGGTTGCTAGGTATACAAAAATCTGATAAGCAGCATTAAAACGCGTACGGAATTTGCTCATTCCAATGGAAACTTTAAAATGTACACACCCTCCAAATCGACTCCTGGAGTCTTCTTCACAAAAGCTACGAGATCGTCTTTTGCCCCATCGAGGGGGGCACGAGATCGCCCATAGCCATTATATAGAAAAACTATCGCCTACAAGCACCAAATTTCCCCAATGGAGACCACACGCAAGCATAAAGCCACCTGCAAAGGTAGACACGTCGTTAAGGGACCAGAGTGGAAGTTGGGTCCGCAGTGACGAAGAGAAGGTACTTCACCTTAGAAATGTCTTCCAGCCAAATCCACCAACCAATGGCTTTGCACTTCAATAAGTTCCCACTGCCGCACAAACTGACCCAATCAAAGATCATTCACTTGAAATAAAAAATGCCATCGGAGAACTACAACCCAGAAAATCGCCTGGTACCTTGCTTATGCGTAAAATTGATTACCATGCACAAAATATCATTCCATCACACCAATTTGGGTTCCGAGCTAAAAACGGGACTATTGAGCAAGTCAACCGCATAACTTCAGATATTCGAGAGTACCGCTCTGCCATTTTCCTAGATGTTGCTCAAGCGTTTGACCGCTTTTGGTTGGACGGTCTTACATTCAAGATAAAGTCAATGCTTCCACCAAATACACACAAAGTCTTAGAACGTGAGTAACAGAGTATTTATAGTTCGTCGAAATAAATACACAACACAAGAAATCACCATAGGAGCTGGAGTACCGCAGGGCAGCCTTCTCGGTCCATTCCTATAGGTAATCTACACTGCCGACATAAAAACAGACTCTCGACTTACAATAAGTACTTTTGCGGATGATACTGATCCGATGGCTCAGAATGTTCGCTCACGCGAGAAAACTCAGCAGGAGTCCCTCAGTGATCACTGCTTGACCCAATCCTTTATAGTATTTACCTAGCCGACATCCCTGATTTCGAAAGAGATCAGGGGTCGTCCTTAACTGCTCAAATCCAACCGCTGATATTCGCAGATGGTATCCTTCTTCCGGAGCACGGATAGCCACTGAAGAAACGGATCTAAATAATTACTTAGATGTCCTCTACAACTATTTTGTAAAATGGCGTCTGAAGCTAAATTCAAATAAAAGCGAAGGCTGCTTAGATAAAAATGCAAAAAAAAAAAAAATGGACTCCTGAAGTCTCGCTTCTCGCAAATCAGAGTCGTATGTGAATTTCTGAATTAGTCCAGGATGAGCAGTGCCAGCATTCGGGGAACTATTTGTTTTTTCTGTAGCCCGTACAAGTACATTGGCCAATCGACTACCTGTAAGCTGAACGCAAATGAATTAGATCCCGTGCTCGTCCTGCAGTGCGTAATATGGAAAGGTTACGAAATGTTATAAAAAGAAACCACAAACTAATCAATCCGTTCAAAATATGACCAAATAGTTCATTTAAATACCTTGATTGCAATTTTCTTCATACACACACATTAATATTCGTAAGTGTATGGGTTTTTTTAATATTCATTCATTTATTACTACATATGTATACAAACTTATTTTAAGGTTGGGAATGGGGCTGCATCTCTGCGGTACGGCCGCTAAGCAATGCTTCGCAAAGACCTCAGCTCCACTACTCGACACCAGACCTTTTTAATCGCTCTACTCTGCGCAGTTCCACCATGATTTGGGCCAAGAAGGTGCTTATCAGCTCCCAGTTCCGGCTGCTTTGTAACATTATGGGGACCATGTTCCCCATGGTTATGTGCTTCCCGAGAGACGCCTTCAGTTGCTCCCTTTCGCGTGTGAATCTGTCACAGGCAATCAGCACGTGCTCTTCCTCTATATCCCCGCACCAGGTACACTTTGCAAAAGCAGCCGTGGCCGCTTAGGACCTGCATCAGGTAAAAGTTCACCTGATCACGCTTCCTGCCAACCCACATTTTCAGGTCAGGAAATAGCCGGTGTGTCCATCTACCCTTGGAGGACGCATTCCAGCAATTTTGCCATCTCCCTTGGCTCTGCTCCTTTGCTGAGTTGCGAATCGCATTCTTCGTCTCCGCAGTATAGCCCTTACCGTGGGTATATGAATTCACTGTGGAGCTGTCGGCAGTCAGCTCTTCCAAAAGCGCCAGGCCAGCGATCACGAGTTCGGCATCATCGGACACTGCTTGAAACGCACAACAAATTCAAATCGCGCCCAAGCGGTGGGTTGCTTCTATGCCACGCCTATAGCTTTTTGTAAGTTTGGTTGTAGCTGCCCTGTGTTGTGTTGGCATACTCCAGGTGCTCACGGAAGCTCAACCCAGTTTCCAACATCACTCATAAATACTTATGGGTCCTCTAGGAGGCCACGGAGGTATTTCTATTGTGATATGGGCTGTCTCTACCTTTCTTCGCCTGCTTATCAGCACCGCCTCGGTCTTATGCGGTGCCAGCTCTAGTCCCATCGATAACAGCCTTGCTTTGATCTACGCAACACGTGAGTGTGTGGGTGCATACGCGTGTGCTTGTGGCCTATTACAATTGATCGTTCGGCAAATTACTTGAATGTAAGTGCTTACAGGAGTGATCTGAAACTTTCCACCAGGGCTCGGCTTAATTCTGGCCAGTAAGGGTGATACGGGTGGGCTAGACCATAAAATCGCGTTGCCGCAATGACCAGCCAGAACTAGGCTTCCTCAATAGCGTATTCTTGTTGGTAGCCTTTGCAGTCCCAGGCTTGGACACACAATTCACAGTGACTGATCCGATGTTCTGCACACGTCGGCTACCTATTTCAGTCAGAAAGATGTAGAGCGCGGAAGTTGGGCTTGAGGCGTGGGCCGATTATCAAATTGATTTTCCACATGGTTGCAGATTTTCGATTATTAGTCGACCGTCTTGCAAAATACCAAATTGTCAGCTTATTATATATATTTCCTGTAAAGGATCTTTGAAAGGCATTCAAATTGAAGGCAATAAGAACTATTATTTTATATATTATGGTATTCTGAAAATACACCTTATATGGAGAGTGGGCGGACCACGCCCATTTTTTGTGTCCAATGCTGTATCGTTATCAACATTATTACTGTAAAATTTCATTGCCATATCTACTTTTAATTGACTGTTATGACTTTTGGCATCCCAAAAGTGACAAAAGTCACACTGTGCGTCGCAGTGGTAGTATGAGAGCTTACAGTCGCCATGCTGGTGGGCTCGGGAGAAACAATTGCCAAATAAATGTTGTTGCGCTTTATAGAAAGACGGCGATCGTCTTTTTGTTGTTGCAATTGGGCATTGAATTGGCTCTGTTTCATGGTGTTGTTAGTGTTCTTTGCACTTGCATTTGCTAAATTTGTACGCTTAGTCATTCAATTTATTTTATTTAATTAAATATAAACTATTAGAAATTATTGGACAACATAAGCACGAGTGCTTTTGAATGTCCATTAAGGTCTTTTATCGCGGGTCGAAAGTTTTTGTTTTAACAACTGATATTTAAGATTTTACAAAACAGGAGCTCGACAAAAACACGTCTTCACACTTCAACCGACAATTGAAGTGTCTTGCGGACTGTGCAGATTTTCGCGTTAGCAGTGTGCTGACCTTTACAGTGCACACACTGCGTTTTATTGTTTTCGGACAGAAGGTCAGGCGCGTGGTTTTGGAGGCAATTCACGCAGCGGTAGTGCAACTTGCAGTTGCTTGCTACATGCGTGAAGCGCTGGCAATTAAAACATTAAATCATTCAGGAGTAGGTTTTTTTAAATCTATTTCTATTTTTTTTTTTTTATCAGGAGTCCGTCTTTAGTGGTACATCGGCCAAATCTATGAGAAGTTTGGAGGGAGGGCCTGTCGACGACGTTAGTTTCAGCTTTTTGTAAGTACGGCATAGCCGCATACTCAAACTTAGTATGTCAATACGATCCCTTGAAGAAAAAGCCTCAAATATACATATACCACGGCCGACAAAAATCCTCTAACTGAACCCTCCACGAGGGTGTCGGCTGGGCAATGGACACTGTATGCACCTTGGCTTAAAGCGGGTAATACATAGTGTCTCTTGCTCGTCTTACACCTAGGAAATGCAGTGTCCAGCTAAGGTGATGGCCAACACTACCACAACAGCACAATGTTGGGTGGAGCTGAGCCAAAGCCATGGTTAGAGGTGCCTGGCAGCAGACATAAAATGCTATGGGGTGGTTCCCACGAACAAAATTAACCACCATGGGTACAATAATGGAACAAACAAAGAACCCAACTCGGGCTGGGATATCAGCCCAAACGTCGGTGGAAGGCGTGACTGCTACCACCGGCGGGCACGGTGGGGAGAGATCCCCACTTCGTGTCGCCAGCGGTCACACCTCTGTCGTGGTTGGAGCAGGCCAGGACAGTTGTACAGCTACTGCCGATACGACAAGGACCAAAGTGTGGCGCGGTACTGCAGTCGATACAGACTCGGACTGCGAATCGCATTCACCTACAACCAATACAAAGGCGGAAGAAAAGCTGCTGCTATCTCCAGTTCGGGCGGGGTCTAGTACCAAAAATAAGGAAAAACCCACACGAACAAAGGAGGGCATGCGAGCGAAAGCCCAGTATAAAGCGGCTCTCAAAATCAAGGCAAGACTGAACGGAAGCGGTGAGCTCACCCTAGAGGAGAGAAACAAGCTTGCGTGGGCCGAGCAAAAGATTAAGGAGGGTCGAAAACACTTCGCGGAGAAACCGGCGATGCAAGCCACCTCCGCCAAATACGCAAATAAAATGGAGGAGTGCTTGGCCAACAAGCGGCAGCGCTCAACTGAGCAAGCGAAGGCGGAGGCCCCTGCCAGTAAAAAGCCCCGCCAAAGACCGCAGAACCAGGCACAACCCCTCCCCAAAAAGACAAGTCAGCCCAAGGAATCAGCTAGCGACGTAGCAAAACGGCATCTCACCGTAGCTATCGTCGACAAAAGCGACCCTAACGGCAAGATGACGCCCGAACAGTGGAAGCAAGTAGAGGAGAAGCTGTTCGAGGAAATTTTCAAAAGGATGGAAGACCCAGCAGCGCAACCTGTAGCGTTTGACGGAGCAGGCTGGCTGTATGGAGTCAAAATCCTAAGATGCAAGGACGACCCCACCCTTAAGTGGGTCTCAAGCGTCGTTGCAGACATGGGAAGCCTGTGGGAGAGTGCCCAGCTGGAGGTTGTGGACAGAACCTGCATTCCGTCCGTTCCGAAGGCGAAAGTACTCTTTCCACGGGTCACACCAAAGGAGCAGGCGCTGAAACTCCTACAGTGGCAGAATCCTGATGTGCCAACTGGAGACTGGAAGGTACTACATGTTGCAAAGCCCGACAAAAACGGGCAGCACATGGTCCTCCAGATCAATAAGGAAGCCGAGGATCTGCTTTACCCAAGATTCGGGGTGATGGCATGGGGAGTAGGTAGCGTGCACCTACGTCTCAAGAAACGCCACCCCGAGGACACTAATGAGCACACACTGGAGGCTGGAGAGGTGGAGAGCGACCTCGGCATCGACATGATGGTCGAAAAAACCAGCAGCCTCGATATTACGGGGGCAGCACAGTCTGCTGAAGAAGACGAGGATGGCGACACAACCTTGCAGGCTGACCCATCGGGACCGGAGGATGCGGACACCAGTCATGCAGTTGAAGGTCCTTCAGGTCAACTTGCATAAGAGCAAGATCGCCTCGGCGGAGCTCCTTCTAACCTTAGAGGAAGGGCCCGCAGATGTGGCTTTAGTTCAGGAACCTTGGATAGCGGCGGGAAACAAGGTCTCCGGACTAAAGTCACAAAACTACAACATCTTTTACCCCACCCCAGTAAGTAGAGCAAGGACTGCTATTCTGGTAAGAAAAGGCATCTATGCGTATTTAATGACTAATTACAGCACGGACGATCTCACTGTTGTGGCCTTGGAGGGTGGCAGGGACGAGCCAATTCTTATGGCGTCCTGCTACATGGCGCATGAGCGAGAGGCACCACCAGCTGAACTCGGAAGACTGACGGCGGAGGCAAGCTACAAGAAGCAACCCCTCGTCATCGGAACGGACGCCAACGCACACCACACTGTGTGGGGCAGCCCGGACATCAACGACAGAGGTGAGTCTCTCTTACATTTTATTATGCAAACCAGTCTAAGTGTAGAAAACGTTGGAGACATACCCACATATGTGGGACCAACCTCAGCCAACGTCCTAGACTTAACCATGACCCCCTAGGGAATAGTACTCAGGCGTCAGAATGGAGAGTTCTTGATAAACCCTCCTTCTCCGACCATAAGTACATCCAGTTCAAGATACAATTCGACTATTGTCAAAATAGAAACGTCTATAGGAACCCCCGGAATACCGACTGGGTGAAGTACCTTAAGACAGTGGAATCAAAACTGCCGACGTCAACGCCCATCTGCTCGGTGGAAGATATTGAGAAGTCCGTGAAGACGCTCACTGTTAATCTCATCGAAGCATACAAAACCTCGTGTAGGCTCACAGTTACAAAAAGGAGAACCAGACCCCCCTGGTGGACCCCAGAACTGAAAGAGCAGAGGAAGGACGTCCAGGAATGCTTCAAACTCGCCAAACAAGCGGATGAAGTGATCATCTGGGAGGAGTACAAGATAAGACTTCGCTTGTTCAAAAAAGAAGTAAAGAAGGCAAAGCAACACTCATGGAGAACCTTCTGCTCCAGCATAGAGAAGGTCTCGGAAGCAGCCAGACTCAGGAAGCTGCTTTCAAAGCAGCCACCTATGCAGAGTCAACTAAAAACGGACGAAGGTCACTGGACAGAAAGCAGCAAGGAAGCTACATGCGCTCTTCTCGATGCGCACTTCCCGGGCTGCACTATAGTCACCGAGCCAGATACGCTTCAGGACTTAAACACTCAACAAACTAACATCCCAACCAACTTAGTCACTCCAGGAAAAATCCGATGGGCGATCGACTCGTTCGCGAGCTACAAGTCCCCCGGTCTGGATGGCATAATTCCCGCCATGCTAAAAACGACTAAAGGTTTAGTCGTACCATGGCTACAGTCCATTTTTGAAGCCTGCCTGGGGTGGGGCTATGTACCTGTGGCCTGGAGGACAGCACGTGTTGTATTCCTACCCAAAGCGGGGAAATGCAGTCACGTGCAGCCAAAAGACTACAGGCCCATTAGCCTCACTTCATTCCTGCTTAAAACAATGGAAAAATTACTCGATCTCCACATAAGAGAAGGCATGAACCTGACCTTGGAGAACAACCAACACGCATACACGAAAGGGAAATCGGTGGAAACAGCGCTACACTCCCTAGTAGCCACCATCGAGAAAGCATTGTACCATAAAGAGTATGCCTTGGGAGCATTCCTTGACATATCTGGTGCATTCAACAACGTCTCCACGGAGGCGATAATGCGCAGCCTAAGAGCTGTATCAATACATAAGGCTTTGAACTCGTGGATTTACAACCTGCTGAGCTGCAGAAGAGTACAAGCCGAGTGGGGTACCACAACCATGACGAAGGAGGCACACGGCGGCACGCCTCAAGGCGGAGTACTGTCACCCCTTCTTTGGAACCTTGTGGTTAACGAACTGCTAACAAAATTTTGCAGGAAAGCACCCAAGATAACTGCATATGCAGACGACATATGCATAATTATCATCGGAAAATGTCCATCGACTCTCAGCTCAATCATGGACTCTACACTCAAAGAGATACTAAAATGGGCCACAGAAGCCGGACTTAGTATTAACGCGGAGAAGACGGACCTCATTCTCTTTACCAAGAGATACAAGGTACCGCCATGGATTCCACCAAAGATAAATGGAATAACACTAACACCAAAGAATAACGTCAAATACCTTGGAGCAGTAATCGACAGTAAACTGTCATGGAAGGCGAATGTGGAAGAAAGAGTGAAGAAGGCGACCAACGCACTATATGCATCCCAGAAGATGCTGAGTAGCACTTGGGGCCTATCACCAAGTCTGATGCACTGGCTTTTCATTTCAGTAATACGACCGATACTGCTACACGGCATACTGGTATGGTGGCAGGCCACGGAGAAAACCACATACCTAAAGCTGATGGAGAAGACCCAGCGACAGGCACTGGTCTGTATTACGGAGGCGCTGAGGTCCACTCCAACCAAAGCATTAGAACACATCTTAGGTGTCAACCCTCTGGACATCCAAGCACGCCTTCTGGCACAAAAGTCCGAGATGGCAGACAGTCTTGCAAAAGCCGGAGTCGTACTCGGCCAAGAAGACACACAAAACATACCTATCTCCATACAGACGCTTCATAGCAAGATGGAAGAGATAGCAGAGAAAGAAGCGGAGGTAAGGTGGGAAAACACCAGCGGATGCAGAATCTCTAAAATTATGTGCAAGACAAGAGACAAAAAACTTACGCAATATCTGCTACAGCTCCAGAGAAGAGACTGTAGACTGCTCATTGGCATACTTACGGGACACTGCCTAGCAGCCGCTCATGCGATAAAGCTAGGCATAACAACAGAGGACACATGCAGGAAATGTATGGAACCTGGAGTCGCAGAAACTCTAGAACATCTAATTTGCAGCTGCCCAGCAATTGCCACGACAAGATTACAAATTCTGCACACCCCACGGTTCTCTTCTTTGGAGGAAGCGGCCAAGAGACCCTCAAAACAGTTATTGGCATTTGCCAAAACGACAAGAATCCTCCTGGACTTCTAAGACAAACGTACCCAAATAATCACCCGGCCTCATTAAGGACCCTAAGGTCTATGTGTGACCCCATCTGGGGTCAGCCGGAACTACCTACCTACCTACATTTACCACCCGCATTTGAACAAGACCGCGTCCAAAATGTCAAGTCCACGGACCTTGAGTGTTCGCGCCTTCTCCTTAATACTTTGCCGTGTTCTCGATGTTGTCCAAACTGGCCCGGCCAAACTGATGAGAAAAATACCTAAGTTTTAAATTATTTAGTTTAATTAACCTTTTATTTAAATAACTTGAACATCAACTCCTCTACTTGAAGTTAGTGTACAGAAGCAGCATGTTTAATTTTCTTATCATATTATTAGACTTCTTCGACCTAGTTGATTACACAGGGGAACAAATTGACACTTCTTCTATTTTCCAGCGTTTTCTTCAACGAGTTTTTCCCACTGGTCTCGGTTTGGCTCCATCAGCTTTTGTCTCTTTGTTATATCAACAGAAAATGAGTTTTGCACGATTTTTTGCTTTGAAAAAATTATAGGTCACACCGAGCGAATACTTCTGGGTTTATGAGTCTTATGAGACAGAACACATATCAATGCAACACAGAAAATCAATCGAGCAGCATCAGCAAGCCCGAAGGTTCCCAAATTGGCCTTCGAAGAAAGTTATTCCTTAGTTTAGAAAATTTTTTTAAATTTGATCAACATGAGCGGTGGTCGAATTTGTATTTCAACCACTTTAGCATATAGCCCAAAGACCCCTCTATTTTTATAAATATTGTTGCAAGACAAAAATAAAAAAAGCAATGCTTCAAATGCAAAGTTCTGTATTGTATATGATTGAAAAATATTCAATTGTTATAGAAATAAACGAAAATCCGAATGAAATTATGATTAACAGCAATGAAATGGTCATTAAACAGGCCTCATTGCAACGCTCGCCAAGTTACATTTGACAACCAGCAGCGTCACACATTTAAAGTGATTAAATTTATGTTGTAAGTGTCTTGTTTTCCAAGAGTGTTAATTTTTGCTTATCTTGAATCTTGAATGGTTTAACTGTAAAATTTTCAAAGCCAGGGCTTAATTACTATACTAGAGTATTTTATATGTTTTGTTTCATTAACACCCAAATATTAAGAACATTTTCTTGTTGCTTTAATGGACTTTAACTTCTATATTCTATCGTGTTCAATGATTCCGCTACATTGTGGATAAGCGGATGGACTTCCAGAACATGCTCAAAAAAGAATAAAGTGCCTTTTTTTTGCCAATATTAGAGTTATTAATATTAATGTGCTACAATCTAATTTATATGTAATCGAAAGCAGCTCGATGTTTGGTGGTTGTTGAGCTACCAAGCATTTTTGGCAGCTGTAAGAGTTACTATAGCTAAGTTGTTTCCAAATAAAACAATTAGCTTTCAACGACAACGTTATAATGTTTATTTCAATGTATGTATATGTATGTAGGTGTTGGTAGCGATGAACTGACAAATGAACTACAAATGCAGGCGCCGGCGCAGCCGCAAAGGGCAAGCTAACAGTGAGATCGGGCTGCGCTGCCGGCGTGTGTTTACATTTTGCTTATGCTTATTTACAGAGTGTGTATTTATGCAAATCAAACAATAAGAATTTACGTTAGAGATTTAAACTAGATTTAGGATTGGATGTTGCTTCTGCCGCTGAACCGAACATACTCCCCCCCTTGGAAGGTTGCCTTTCAACTGAATCCTTAAGGGGCAGCAGGCACAATTTGTTGACGGCTCTTCTTTTGACTCCAGACGGAGTCTTCAGCTCAGCAACGCGACAGACGCCATCTCTGCCAGGAATCAGATCGACCACTGTTGCAAGTGGCCAACGCATTGGAGGTAGGTTCTCATCCTTGATGGGCACCACATCATTGATGCTCAGTGGTTGACCAGGTGAACGCCATTTAGCTCGCTGCTGCAAAAGAGTAAGATACTCCTCGCGCCAGCGACTCCAGAAAATCTGCTGCAGATGAGCGACTCGCTGCCAGCCATCCAGACGATTGTAGTTGAGCTTCGTTAAGTCTGGCTCAACCATGGTTGTTTGCGGGCCACCGAGCAGAAAATGTGCAGGCGTTAGAATATCTAAGTCATCAGGATTCTCTGAAAGAGAGAGCAATGGACGAGAATTAATGATTGCCGAGATTTGGCAAACAACAGTACGAAGCTCATCAAAACTGAGCAGAGAAAGGCCAACAGTACGGTACAAATGGTGTTTTGCTGTCTTCACGGCCGCTTCCCACAATCCACCAAAGTGAGGAGATCGAGGGGGAATGAAGCGCCAATCAATAGAATCCTCCAGACAGAACTGGAGAACAGCATGCAGATGAGGATCGCTCAAAACCAACTTCTTTAAATCCAGCAATTCGTTTTTGGCTCCAACAAAGTTTGTCTCATTGTCGGACCAAATCTGACTGGGCTTCCCTCGAGTAGAGATAAAACGATTCAGTGCTCCGATAAATGATGCAGTTGACAAGTCTCTGACCAGCTCCATGTGCACTGCTTTCGTAGTAAAGCAAATGAATACGCTTATATAGCATTTGATTGGAGGCCGTGTGCGAACTTCAGACTTGTGGAAGAAAGGTCTACAATAGTCAACTCCAGTAACTGAAAATGCTCGAGATCCTTCTATCATTTCCTTTGGCAAGTCGCCCATCACATGCTCAATCAAGCTAGGCCTGGCTCGAAAGCACCGTACACATTTGTTGACTGCCTTGGAAACTGTTTTGAGGCCACCTATTGGCCAATACTCAAGGCGAATCTTGGCTAAAAGTGCCCTGGGTCCAGTATGCAGGTTCCTTTCATGGAAATAGGTAATAAGAGCAAGTGTGATAGGATGGCGCTTTGGCAAGATTATTGGGTGCCGAGCCTCATAGCTTAGCGATGAATTTCCAAGGCGACCACCCACTCGATGAATACCGAAGGCATCTATAAAGGGAGAGAGCATTGCAATAGAGCTGGACTTCTTGACCAGGCCCTTGGACTGTAGTTCCTTTATGTCATCCCATAAATTAGCTAGCTGGACGAGACGCAAGAGGAGATGAGTACCATGATGAATATCTGCAACAGTTAGACCAGGTTTCCTGATTCGACTCATAAATTTGTGCACATAAGCAAATGTGCGCTGCATGGCAGGAAACGAGTTTGCAAATTTACATCCAAGAGCAATGTCCACATATGGAGAGCTGAGAAGTATAACATTTTTCCGCAATTCTAGTGTAGACTTTTCCGGCACAGGAGATACAGGCCAGTCATCTTTACTGCCAACCAAGAACGAAGGACCATGAAGCCAGAGGTCCGATTCAATAAGGCTGCTAGGAAACGCACCCCTGGAGAGGATATCGGCTGGATTAACAGCTGTGGGAACATGATGCCACTCCATTTTTGCAGTCAGCTCCTGTATAGCCGCAACTCGGTTTGCCACGAAGGCTTGAAACTTAGAAGGCTCATCACGGATCCAGGATAGGCACACAGATGAATCCGACCAGCAGTGAAATTGTTCTCCGAAATTGTCCATTTGGAGAATACTATGCATAAGCTCAGCCAGCAGCTTGGCCCCATTTAGCTCCAGCTTCGGAACAGACTGCGTCTTTAAAGGCGCCACTCTAGACTTCGAGCACAGAAGCAGACTAGTGGCCTGCCGACCTTTAGACACAATGAAGACGCAGGCTCCATACGCACAAGTGCTGGCATCGCAAAATCCATGGACCTCTATGTCAGCGTCTGGCTCGAGCACAAGACGAGGAAAGGATAATTGCCGAACATTGACGAAATTGCTGCACATCTCGACCCAAGCAGAATTTAGAGCAGCAGGTAGGCTTTCGTCCCAGTCAAGTTTCAAACCTACTGCATGTATAGATTCCATGGCCAGCTCCATCGCAAAATGAGCAGCCATTTGGGTTAGTTTGTGCGACAATAGGGGTCTTTCTACTGGGATTAGTATTCTGGTTTGATTTTCCCACCTGAGAGCTATGCGAATGGGTTGCCATAGCGTATTGCACGTTCTCCGACTTCAGACACCGCCTTTCCAAAAAGTCGTAGAAATCCTTAGCTATTGGAATCCTGTCCAGCGAAAGACTCTCTTCCCAATTGCTCTCAGTAGCAGCGTCCAGTTTTTGAAGCAGAATATTGATGATCATGCAGCTAGAAATCTCCTCCGAGGTGCTCAAAGTCATCATTGCGCGCATGTGCGAGTTGACTGCATCTGAGAACTCACGCAACTTTGTAGCCGAAGTCGAATCTACCCTCTGGTGCCCAAGAATCTCTTTGATGTGTGCCTGGAAAACCAGACGCTTGTTATTAAAACGTTTTTGAAGAATATTCAGTGCCTAACGATAATTGGCACTGGATATTTCAAGCGATCGTATGGAATCCAACGCTGACCCGTGTAGGCATGATCTTAGATGCTGGAATTTCTCGCTGAGATCTGCATCATTGTCGATAATAGAGGTAAACATAGCGATAAAATCAGCATACTCCGTGTATTCGCCAGCAAGTGTGGCCAGCTTGAGCTCAGGCAGGCGTGGTCTGTTGGCCATAATAATAGTCTGCTGAGTGTTCGATTCATTTTGCCAGAGAGTGGATGATAGAGGCGACCGCATGTTGCACAGCTTAAGCTGCACCCTTAAACGACTCTTCAAGGAACCCAGCAACGCATCAAAATTGTCCCGCATTTCACTTCCAATTTCATCGAAATCCAGGCTCTCTAGACTATCATGAGCTAAATTAAAGAGCTTTGAACTTGGCCAAGTAGCTCCAATCGAACAGTCAGTTCTTCGGCACTAAATTTATCAATTTTATTTTCAGCGAATTGATTGTCAAGTCTTTGCTCATTTTCAAATATTGCCTGTGACTTGCGCTTATAAAACCGCACCTTTTGTTCGACCGTACCAATATTTTCGGACACGACAGTATCGTTGCATGACATGATTGCACTTTAATTTGCCCTTAGAAAATGACAAAGTTATTGGCTGGGCACGCACCGTTAGAACAAGCGAGATCGAATGCAACGAAAATGACAGACGCACCAAGAACGAGAACCGTTGTTGCCGAGCTAAGCAGCCGCTTATGTACAAAAACTTTGTGTCTGTTTGTGTATGTATGTGTGCGTGCGCGCGCGCGGCGACGATAACGGCGAGAACTGCACAGCGAACGTAGCAAGAATGAGGGACGCGACAACTCGAGCAACGAACAATCGGTAAATTTGGATTGGAAACGGTAGCGACTGTGCTATGCAAATGACTTTACCGCGATCGGTGGTTGCAATTGTTTAAATAATTACGATTTGTTTAATTGTTTGCACAATTCGCCACATATGTATGCGAGTTTTGGGTCAGATTAATTCACTTTTCTTGCAGCAAATATCACAATTTTTAACTTTTTTGAATATTGTCTTTTCTTTTGTGACTTTAGTAACAGCCACTAATCACGTCGGGGTCACCAAATGTTGAGCTACCAATTTTTTACCATTTTTGGCAGCTGTAAGAGTTACTATAGCTAAGTTGTTTCAAAATAAAACAATTAGCTTTCAACGACAACGTTATAATGTTTATTTCAATGTATGTATAAGTATGTAGGTGTTGGTAGCGATGAACTGAAGCCCAATGCTTGTTCCGTTGCCCGACCAAACCTTTACCAACAACAAGATCAATTGAGCGAGATGCAACCGTTTGCTTAGACGGATTAGCAAAGACTAAAAATGCAGGCGCCGGCGCAGCCGCAAAGGGCAAGCTAACAGTGAGATCGGGCTGCGCTGCCGGCGTGTGTTTACATTTTGCTTATGCTTATTTACAGGGTGTGTATTTATGCAAATCAAACAATAAGAATTTACGTTAGAGATTTAAACTAGATTTAGGATTGGATGTTGCTTCTGCCGCTGAACCGAACAGTGGTATTTCGCTGTTGAACGGTCACACTGGAGATTGTTTATATGCTAGTTGGAGCTACAACTGAAATTTGATCCTGGATGTTCGTCACTTCCTTTATAATTAGATTGCGAGTATATTTTGTGGAAATAAATTTGACAGTGTCTGGCTATGGATGGAGCAGGGTTTTGCCAATAAATGCTTGTGTCATTTTTTATCGCTCTTTTAAGTTGAATAGGAATCATACATTTAGAAAAGCTTTCGTATGAGAAATGTCTATTAATACGTTTATGCTAGCAATATCACGGATTTTTAAAATCACGATTTATAAAATGCGCCTTTTTATGTTGTCCTATAAAAAGCTCGATATTTCTGCAGTGAGATGCCACCTATGTTAGAAATCATGGTTTCTCACTGTAGAAATATCGGGTTTTTTACATGACAGCATAAACAGGCGCATATTTAAAAGCGTGATTTTAAAAAACCGTGATATTGCTAGCATAAACGTAGTATTAGACGAGTATTTAACTTTTCATAGCTAACATCACTTCCAAAAAATTTGGTTGTGTAATCTTAAGTTGTTCAAGCCTTGCAGTATTGGAACTTGCTAACCAAAGTTCAATAAGAGCTACGCGCGATATATCCTTTATTGTAAAAAAGTCTTCTCAAAGATAGGTGCTCACATCAACAAAGCTAGCGAAGCAGTGAGCTCATTACAACTTTTTTGTTTTTAGTGATAGCGAAATGAAACTTGGTATGTATGGTATGTATTAATTTTTGATACATCCACACAATTGTATTAAGTTTTTATGAAAAACGGGTGACTATATCGTATAGTTCCCATGTAAAAATAGTGCTGGAAAATGGGTAGTTATATGGAAGGGGGTAGTAGCTTTGGCCCAATGTTGCTCATCTTAAAACTATTCTTCCTTATGGTGAAAAAAACGCTTCCATTCCAAATATTAACTAATTTTTGTCGTCTCATGTTTAGAATCTAAACATAAGTCCACGATCCCACGACTCACACGGAGCGATAGATGCATTCATATACGTAAACAAGTCAATGCTTATGGTTAAGCAATAAACATTAACAGGCACTTGACGAGGGTTGGGATGTATCCTACCCCACGCGTACCGTTTGAGATGCACAGGCGATGTACCCTCTCCCACTACACCGACACATATGTGTGCATATGTTAATTATCAACACACATAAACATACACATGCTTCGTCTTACAAACGAAGCAATGGATAAGGTAGATTTAATGGATGAATTTTATGTATAAAAGAAGGATCGCTCGCAAAAGCTATTCAGTACAAATAAAAAATTACAAGCGTGCTCATCTAAACTGTAAAG
>JAWNNM010001183.1:0-130929 GCA_035044965.1 Lordiphosa andalusiaca | reverse complement strand
ACTGGTATCGTACGCATTTCCGTCATAGATGGGTTTAAATCATAGTACATAATCTAATTTCATTTTGACGATATGATGTCTATCTTCCTCATTGGATCTAGGTAGATCATCGAGTTGTTTTCTAATGGTTTGATCATTGATGAGTTGTTTAACCCTGTTACTGCTGCTGAACAGTTGTTTGCCATAAGTATTATTAAACAACTCATAACCATTAGGCACTTACATTTTTGTTCGAATTATTTTGTTTGTTTATATTCTCCTCGCTTTCTGTTTCCAGTAGAACCAATTTATTGATCGGTCTCTTAAGTTAAGTTTTTACCAATACTACTCTGGTTTTTCCATCTGATCCAGGATGTGTTTCCTGAAATCTACCTAGTGGCCATCTAGATGCACTTGAATGTTCATCTTAGATTAAGACGATTTGACCTTCCTGCAAATTCGGTTGTATCTTTTTCCACTTAAATCGTTGTTGAAGTGTGACAAGATACTCGTCCTTCCACTTCTGCCAAAATTGAGTTTTCATACGGCTTAACATTTTCCATCTGCCTATCGATGTGATTGCTCCTTCCTCGATAGGTTCGAGGATGTCCAATAATAGTTTTCCGATCAAAAAATGACCAGGTGTTAAGATGTCATCAAAATCTTTGCTGCTATCATTCTGATAAAGTGGTCTAGAATTTAATATTGCTTCAATCTGAGCTAGCAGGGTACTTATTTCTTCATAAGTTAAGGTGCTAGCTCCTATCACCCTTTTCAAATGATGCTTTACAGATTTTACCCCTGCCTCCCAAATACCTCCAAAGTGAGGTGCTGAGGGAGAAATACAGTGCCACTGAATTTGTTCAGATGTCCAAACTGGTGCAATACTATTCATGTCCATTGCGTTTGCGAAGTCAGCATGAAGCATACGCTCTGCTCCAATGAAGTTTGTACCGCTGTCAGAGTATAAGTGGGCACATTTTCCCCTTCTTGCTGAAAATCTTCTAAACGCGGCTAGAAATGCTTCTGCTGTCAGATCACTGACTGCTTCTAGGTGTACTTCGTGTTCGTACTCATAGAGACAAAAAATGCTATGTACCCTTTTTAAGACCTTTTGCCTCTGCCCTTGGATACTCTTATTTGAATTGGGCCTGCGTAATCAACTCCTGTATGAGTAAATGGATTCGAAACCTTTACTCTAGCTTCTGGGATTTGTCCCATTAGTTGTTGCTGAGTTTGATTTTTATACCTTGTGCATTTTACACAATGCCTGACAAATTTCTTAACTGAATTTTTGAGCCCCGTTATCCAATAACTCCTTCGAATCATGGTTTCCATTAATCTATTTCCACCATGCAGAGTTTCTTTGTGATTTTTAGCTATTAATAAATTCGCCAAGTGTGCTTTGTTCAAAATTATTAGATGTTTTTGATTGTATTTTAAATCCGCAAATTTTAGGCGCCCACTGACTCTCATTATTCCCTTTTCATCTAGAATCGGGTGTAATGCCGACTTCTTTTGTATGATGCAGTTTGCTTGTTTCGTCTGGAAACTCTGTCTCCTGGTGATGCTTAAATATCATTGTTTTGGCTTCCTCTAAGTCCCGAATTGTAATATTACAAGACTTTCTCTTGCTCTGGCAACGTCTTATAAATATGATTATGTATGCGGTTACCCTTACTAGCTTATCAAACTGGCTGCACTTATGAACAAACTCGTCTAATAAGTGTGTGTCGGCTTGAATGTTGAATTTTTTTTTTTTTATTATTATTATTATTATTATTATCCTTATTTCCTAGTGCGACAAGGGTAACCTTATATATATTAATGCACTAGTCACTACAGAAAACTTAATAATTGACAAAAGTATTAACCTACTTAAGACTAAAGTTACAGTGTCTGAATATTAGAATGATTGAATTATTATTATTTTTATATTGTTAAATTAGTTGTTTAGCATTAAAAACTGCCTGAGCTTATCCCTAAATTGCACTGCGCTACTAACTACCTTTAATTGGGGTGGTAATTGGTTCCACAGACGAACAGTGTGTACGAAAAAGTGACGTTCTGAGCAAGATAGTATATGGCGGATGTTATTAATATTTTTAGTTCTAGTCGATAAGCTGAAACACAATTTGTCAAATAAATAGCTTGGTTCCTTTGTGATTATAATTTTGTGCAGAAGTAGTAGATTTCTAAAATCTGTCCATGATTTAAAATTTAACTGATAAATTTGTTTGGCTAAGCTAGATATATGCTCTCTTCTTCGAACATTGTATACAAATCTGGCGATATTATTAAATGTTATTGTAAGTTTGCGCTGAGAGGCAAGATCGCAATTTCCAAATATTTCTATGCCATAACATAGCGAAGGTGACAGGTACGTTTTAGCTAATGAGAGTCTAATTTCAGTTGGTAAAAACGGCTGAGTCAGTGAAAGCTGCCTAATTAGCCCATATGTTTTTCCGGTGGCTTTAATTACGTGGTCAGTCCAGGAGAGGGTCTTATTAATTGTGATGCCAAGATTGACCACTTGCTCTACATATTGGATCGGAGTACCATTAAGGTTTAAATTTGGAAGTGATTCAGTGCTCAGCGGTTTTTTATAAATGACGATACACTTACATTTAGTCGGATTAAGAGAAAGTCCTTTACACAGAGCCCATTTACTGACATTGGACAGTTCACTGTTACATAAATTAACACACTCATTTATACTTCCCAACGGACAACTAGCATACAATTGGACATCATCAGCATACATATGCACATTACAGTTTGACAATGAGACAGGAAGATCGTTTATATACATCGAAAACAGAAGAGGACCAAGAATTGAGCCCTGAGGAACGCCACATTTGACAGGCAAAAATGAAGACATTTCTTCGAGGGTGAAAACTGCCTGTATTCTTCCACACAGGTACGACGAGACTAATTTGATGGCAGTGTCAGTAAAATTAAAGAACTTGCTTAACTTTGTGCATAAAATGTCGTGTTGTACTGTGTCGAAAGCCTTACTAAAATCCAGTAACGTGAGAAATGTCACATAGCTATTATCGAGTTGCCTTCGTATGTCTTCAGTCACATTTAAAATTGCTGTGATGCAGCTTCTGTGCTTCCGGAAGCCAGATTGGATGTTGCTTAACACTGGGTTAAGGCTCAAAAACTTGTTTATCTGTTGAGACATTAAATGCTCAAGAACTTTAGATAAGAAGGGCAGAATGGATATTGGCCTGTAATCATTATTAGCCTTTGGAACAGGTATTATTTTGGCTCTTTTCCAATTTTCAGGGAAAGTCGACGTGGTAAACGCGGTGTTGCAGATATGAGTCACATGGTTTATGATTTTTGGCAAGATAAGATTGAGGAACTTTGGGTGCATATCATCTAGACCAACTGCGTTCGACTTAATCTTAAGGACACATTCGAGAACATCACATGGGCTTACACACATAAAACTAAAGCTACTATTACAATTATTATCTACTACAATATCGTGATATGGGTTAGTCAGGATGTCAGGTACGTTCGATTGCATACATTTTTTGTTCAGGTCATTTAAATCAGTAGTGACATTATTAAACGATTTCGTCTTACCAATTCCCAGTTTCTTTAATTCACTCCATTTCTGTTTGGTGGATATTGCACTTTTAAATTTGTTCGTATAGTGAGTACGCTTTGCAGTATGGATCAAATTATTTACAAGACTTCTAAGCACTTTGAAGCGCAGATAGTGATCAGAAGTCTTGTACCTCTTCCACTTTTTATAAGCTGTGTCACGCTCTGTAATTTTTTTCGCAATATCGCGTGAAAACCAGGGTTTATGTCTCGCATTGTAAACTTTGCGTTTAAGTGGTACAAGTTGTTGATATAAAATGTTGATATAACGGGAGAGTTCGTTTAACTGAGAATTGACGTCTGTAAAATAATATATTGAGTTCCAATCACAGAGATCTAAGTTGTCCTGAAGTTGTCTGTAGTCAATATGTCTAAAGTCCCTAAACCAAACTGTTGTGTCACCTTGATAAGGATTAAACTCGTATGTCAAGAAGATTAGGTCATGCTTGGAAAAAGCTGGTACTGCGACTTGGTCGTACAATAAAATTTTGTCCGGATCACTAACAAAAAAAACGTCAAGGAGGGTGTCAGTCGTGCTGAGAAATGCGTAGGGGTAGAAGAATTAACAATATTTAATCCTAAAGATGCCATTTCTAAGGTTAAATGTTTTTCTACTAGAACGTTACAGTTTAGATCTCCAGTTATCACGATATCAGTGAAACTTAAAGATAGTGTAGAAATTAATTCAATGACATCCGAGTAGTCGATGGAGCGGTGCGGCCGATAGAGGCAGCCAATAAGTAAACTTATTGCACTTCCCCTACCTGCAACTTGCAGAAACAAGTATTCTATTGCACTCCCCGGAGCCTGTTCATATTACTTTGGCTTTAAGTTTTCTATTGATATAAATTGCAACTCCTCCCGCATGGCTTTCTCTGTCCGATCGGTATAAGTCAAATCCGTCACATGAAACTAAGACATCACTTAATTGGGGAACGAACCAGGTTTCAGACACACAGACTACATCGACATTTGACTTCACAAACAAGTATCTAAACTCTTCTATTTTTCCAGAAAGGCTTTGGGCATTTATGTGACAAATGTTCAGACCAGTTTTTTGTTTAGCAAGAATCCTAACCATTGTACCACTGTTCGCTGTGGCCCTATTTATATTATTATAGAGATTGAATATTTGGTAGCTTCTACTAGCGCACGCAATTTAAGGGAACCTAACACAATTACAAATCTATGGTGATACACAAAACATAATTCGCTTAAATACCTAACAGTAATATCGATCATTGACAGACAGCACACACTAACGAAAAAGATTATTATTATCAGCTGCCTCTTCAGTTGCTTCGCGCTGCTCTTCCTGGTTTTCTTCGCTTTGCTCAAATAATTTTTGCATGGTGTCAATGCACAATACTTCGCCTCCCACTCTCTTAGTGATGTGCACGACTCCACGCCTCGTAAAAACGGAAGAGAGACGCTTATGCTTTTTTAAGTTCATGGCCTCTTTGAAGATAGCGTAAGAGTCTTTGGAAAGCTGCTCATTTATGTGAAAAGGTGCCGCTGAGTCGAAACCCAAAAGCTCGAGAGTTAGTGGTTTCTTAGTTTGCTTCCTAAATGCACCGGCGGCCCGCATCAGTGCCGCCTTGTCGCGCACGTGCTCCATTTTTACTATAATTGTTGCGGCAGCAATTGTGTTTGTGTTTTGCTGCCGGGCCCGGAAAATCTCTTTTACCCTCGGAGGTGGTGTAAGATTGAGGGCAAAGCAGAGTGAATTGAAAAACGTTTTAAGGTTTTCATCTTCAAATACAGGAACACCATTGATACGGAGGTCACTTGCCGTGCTCGCATTGGACAGCGCCGCAAACCGGGCCTCCAACTCACCGATGCGCCTATGAAGTGCCTGCACTTCTCCAGCCTCAGCTTCAAGTTGAACAACCCGATATTTTAGTTGAAGAGCCTCACCGGCCTCTGCCTCCAATTGCTGCACACGCAGGGTTAGTTTCTGCATCTCGTCAGTCACAAGACTTAGCTTCTCCTGGAACTCGTGCAGAATGCGCTCCTCCGACTCACGTATACTGGCCGTGATGTGTTCGACCTGTTCGCCGAACTTCTGGTCAATCTTCTGGAGCAACAAGGAGGATGGATCCTCAGAAGATTTACCACCTTTGCCTTGCAAGCCAGAGTTCTCGCGTTGGCGTTTAGATGCTGGAGTCGCCATTTGAGTGAGTTTTCGGTTTCAATGAGTGGTTTTGATTGTGTTGTTGTTGTTTGTGTTTGTGTTAACTGCACGAAGTGTTTAATCAAAAGTTTTCTTTGTAGTATGTTTGGTGAGCATTAAATAAATTTCACCAGCCACAGCACAGCTGCTCTTAGCTATTTTAATGATGTTTTTACAATTAAAAGTGAACTTTATTTCAATTAAAAGACAATTGTTTCTGGAGCTATTTAAATGGCGATAGAAAGCTACTAGGGTTGCCGAGGCTTGCGTTAAGAAATTGCTGTAGTTTGTTTCAACTTTTTCCTTTGGCCAGTTTTCATTTGATTCCTCCCACTTTGGTCCTTTCCACCACAATTCATAATCTTTCAGTGTGTTTGGAGCAATTCCTCTGGATGCCATGTCAGCTGGATTTGCCTTTGAACCTATATGACTCCAAGTAATGTTTTGCATCTGTTTGTGAATCTGTTTTCCTTTTGATTTAACAAACCTGTCTTTGCTAGTTTAATTCCTAATCCATTCAAGTGTTATTGTGGAATCACTCCAAGCGTATGTGTTTTTAGACATGTCCATCACTGTGGATGCCTTGAGTAACAGTTCGGATAAAAAACATGCTGCACAAAGTTCTGACTTCGGAAGCGGATTAACCTTTGTCTTTCTTGCAATGATTATCACTCTTGACTCAGACTTCCCATATAACACGGCTGCGAACGCTTTCTCTGAAGCATCGGCAAACCCCTGAATTTCCAGAGATTCGCTTAATGTGGCGCAATTCCATCTTGGAATTTTGATTTCTTGAACATCAGGGAGGTTTTTAATAAACTCCCCCCATTCGTTTTTTATTTGATCATTCAAAATTTCATCCCAACTATGATGAGACAACCATAACTTTTGAATGAACAACTTCGCAATTATTGTTATCGGTAAAATCCACCCAAGTGGATCGAATATTCGGGCCAATATCGATAGTGCTTTTCTTTTTGTGATTTTTTCTGAGTTAATTATATTAATGTTGAAAGTGAACTCATCATCCTGTGGGTTCCACTAACCCTAACGTTTTTATTGTTTGCTCATTGTTTATCTCGAATGTTCCCATATCCCCTGAGTTTGGTAAGGCTGCCTTAATCTTTTTATTGTTTGTTGCCCACTTACGGAGATGAAATCCGTAACTTTCCAACTCTTTGGCTATGTCTTTTTGAATCCTTATGCACTCAGAAATGCTGTCTGCTCCTGACATAAAATCATCCATGTAAAAGTCCATTTTTACTCTTTTTTTAATGGATTCGTTTGTGCACTGCTCTGATGTTTCCTGTAAGGATCTTGTGGCTAAAAAGGGTGCTGATTCAGTACCGTAGGTTACAGTGGCCATTTGAAATTCTTTCTTTGGGTCTTTATGATCTTCCCGCCAAAGAATTCTTAAGTAGTCTTGATCCTCTTCTGCAATTTTAACTTGTCTATACATTTTTTCAATGTCTGCAGTGATGACATATTTCCAGTTCCGCCATTTCATTATTATTTCTAATATGCTATTTTGGGGTCCTGTTAATTGTATTTCGCTTAGACTTTTGTTGTTTGATGTTTTCGCGGACGCGTCAAACACCGCTCTTAGTTTTGTGGTCAAGCTATATTCTCGAATTACTGGTTGGTGTGGCATGTAATATTTCCCTGGACCTGTTTTCTCTGACTCTTTCATGTGACCCATTTTTAAGTATTCCTCCATAAACCTCACATACAGCTCTTTTAAATTTGGGTTGGCCTTAAATCTTTTTTCCTTGCTGTTTCTTCAAAAAACATCATACATATATCGTTCTCGCTAAGTTCTTCTTCACCTGGAATCTCTTCCATTTCCCAAAACCTTTCCAAATTTATTGTTGCTGCTGTTTTAATCATCAACATTATTTTAGATTCCGC
Source organism: Lordiphosa andalusiaca (assembly GCA_035044965.1). NCBI lineage: Eukaryota > Metazoa > Arthropoda > Insecta > Diptera > Drosophilidae > Lordiphosa > Lordiphosa andalusiaca. The sequence continues at coordinate 123,251 of JAWNNM010001183.1, read as the reverse complement.
GCTGTGCCCTTTCTGTCTTAGACTGATAATGCTGCAAACTTATAGAAATTTATGATCTTATGACCTTTTATATTGCACATGCCACAAACATCAATATTGTATTCTTTTTTCTGTGACCGTTTTTCCTGAACTTGTATTTGCAAGGTTTTTTTTTGTTGTTCCAAAAATGCGAACACATCGTCTAATCTTTGTATTTCTTTTAATTTCCTGGTCGTTTGCTCATATTGTTGCAGTCCCTTTCTGTCAAATTTTCTTAGGATTTTGCGCGCTAAGAAAACATCGGCATCTCCTATATTTATTTCCATGCCTTTTATTGCATGTACTAGAGAGTGCTAGTGGTATCGAGCAGTTGTTGTACGCTTTTTTCTATTTCACTATTTGTTGTTGGTTGATCCAGCAACTTATCGAACAGCTTTGAAAATAGCTGTCTTCTGTTTTCAAATCTTTTAGAACTCGTAGGGCAATTTCGTAATTTTCTTCTGTTATCAGCAAGTGCTGTATTAACTTGCTAGCTTCTCCTTTAACCACATCTTTCAGTCTTATTAATCTTTAATTTTCTACTATCGTTTCGGCATTGTCGATAAGGTTCGAAAATGTGTCGAAAAAGGCGGACCAAGATGAAAGATCCCCAGAAAATGGAGGTAGATTAACCTCTTTTAGCTTCAGCCGGCGTTTGCATGGCTTTGCTTCGACTTTATAATTCGCGTTGCCTCTTTTGATAGCTTACGCTTACTTTTCCCATTCATCTTCTACTACTATTTTTTTCCTCAAGGCTACTTTTTAACGCTGCTAACCCTTCGAAAAGGTTTTGCAGCCTTTTAAATTCTAAATCCAGTATTTCTTTCTGAATTGACATTGCTACCTCTTTCATTTCGTCGTTCTCAATCTTTATGTGAAATTTCGCTGTTGCTCTAAAAAAACATTTTTTTCCATTTTCCCACGCTATGCTGGATGGGTTTGCTTTTTTTGAGCTTATCTCACTTAAAATTCTTTTCTTTGCATCTAATTGTGCATTGAATATGTTTGAGTTAAAGTAGTCGCTTTCCTTTATCCTTTTTTGGTTCTATACTAACATTTTGTTCTGAGACTCAAATTTTGACCATAGGTGGTGTATTTTAGATTGAAAGCTATCATCTCCTACTACATGTGCTTCCCATGCTGTTCGCAGGTCGTTCAACTGCTCGTTCAAATGGTGGTGGTTCTCTAACACCGCTGACAATTTTTCGCCAAGTAAGAGTCATTTTCTTTATCTCTCTCTCAAATCTCTCTTTTTTTCTTTTAATAATATTTTTAATTGATTTGTCAAAACATTCATAAAACAAAATTGTTTTTTTTTTTGTTTTACTTTATTATATATATAGTCACATATTCACCACTCCACAATCCAATACAAGATCCCATACATTTATCATAATCTAACAATGGAGTAGTAACCAGACACACACACAAATACCCAAAAATCCAAACACATAAGTTTCCATAGTTTTGGTGACAATAACAATTTGGGCGGCTCAGACATAAACATAAAAACGCTAACATAAACTTCCGCTCCAATAGTTATTCCCACCAAGAACAAAACTCTGATGCAGCTCAAATTATCGGCTGATGCAATCAACTCTCAAATTATGAAATGAGAAAAGAGAGAAAAGCTTTTTGATCTTGACTCCCAAAAAGCTATTAACCGAGGTTTGCTAAGCAGCAGCTGCAGAACCACTCATTCGGGCGTGTTCTACAAACCTCTAGCAACCCAAAAGCAATTGTCGGTGTTCCTGAAACCTCTTTTGTTGGTTTTCAAATGTTGCAATTTTTGTGGCGAAGATTTTGTGGAAATGAAGTATAAATAGAACAAGATTATATGGATAAATTAGTATTTATATAGTATTTTATAGTATAGTATAATTAAGTATGATTTAGGTAGGTAATTCAATGAAGTATCGAAAATAACCAATCGGTAAGTTTTAATTTCTGGGAATGTCAAAGAATAAGAATAAGAAGAAAGTGATCAGCTGTGAAAAATGTAAGTAAGCATTTTAAATATGTTTAATAATTAAAAATGATACATATCAGAAATCGAAAGAAGATTGGACGCATTTCTTAGGTTCTTACTGCGAATTTTTCTTTCGTCAAACTCCATCTCTTTGCAACTTCCAAAGCATTCAATGCAGCCACTGACATTGTCAATTTATATAATATTTGTATGTTAAGCTTATAAATACTAGCAGTTATAACTTCCACCCACATGTACACAAACAGGGTTGTCTTTTAATAAATTTAAAGTTTAATAATTCAGCGCATCTCAAATGATACGCTTTAAGCATTTTGTTAAAAACTAAAAAAAATTGTAAGCGAACATATATTCTACTTATTTATGAAACCTACAACCCTATCGTGGCAATAATAATGCAATGGATAGTCCGGCAGCCAATCAGCTGTTTTTTGCCACTCGCTTCATGCAACTCCGAACTTTACTCCGAAAAATTAAATCTCCGACATTTCAGGAACACCGACATTTGGCTTGGTTGTTTTCAAAAACAACTGACACCAAAATCTCTACAGATTTCTGAAACACATCGGTATGTATACTTTATGGGGTCGGAGATGCTCCCTTCTGGCTGTTACATACTTTTGCACAAACTTATAATACACTATGTACCTACGCTACAGAGTATTAAAAGGCTATGGGAATATCATATCTATTAATCTTTGATAGTAGTTATCAAAATGTGGAAAATATTCAAACATTTCACAAATAGTGAAGTTAGCAACACAATCGGAGGGCACTAAATTTTCGATTAGTTGTAGAAGACAATCGTGATGTTTCATTTAATCTGCCATGGATTTGGGAATAACACTGTTCAACAGTACACTTCCTTGATTTGTTGCTAACAAGCGGCTATCCAACTATATGACAGTGAGCACTTATTGGAAAACGAATTTATGAATTTATACCAGCGGTGGCACCGTTTCGCCCTTGAAATTAAGAACAAAAGAACGAGGAAAGAACTTTCATTTTAAAGTGCAACTATTTTGAGAATTTTGGATTGAAGACCTGACGAAGTTTGAAAAATCTTAATGAATTTTATTTATATTCGTTTTATTATTCAATTAAATTATACTTTTTATAAATGAAATCCTAATATAATATTATTTAAGTTGTTTTTGATGACCACCGATAAACTGGTCTAGCTTAAGCTCCAAGCCTTTTACATTCGGAAGAATCATTAATTTGGTACCCTTCCATCGTGTTAGTAGCTTCACAATTTATGAAGTATTCGAACAATTTTTATAAAAGGTCTCTACCTACATTGATAATTCAAAATAAATTAAGGGGAAATTGGAATCTTTAAAGCCTCATCTGCACCATTAAACCTTAAGATATCTGATTTTGGATTTTCGTTAAGTTCTCTGTAAAATATTCTGCATTTTTAAAGCTATGCGCCTCAAAGATCTAGAACAAAATATTTTTTCATACAAGTCAGGTACGCTCTAATGTAAATATGCATATTGGTGTAATGGAGGAGGTTTGAGGTGGGAACCTTTAGTGTCTTTATTTGGGCACCAAGGCCACTATTTATATGATTTTGTTTACATTAGTTCTTATGGGCTACATATGGTTACATGTGTTAGAAGAGATCTTAATGCTATACTTATGCTAGGCTTAATTACGGTAATTAGGAGTATGTCGTACCTGCTTAGAAGCACAGGCACCAAAGCTTAGATAATAAGTTCTGTTTAAGATGGAGCTTTTGAATTGAAGCTTTTTAGCTTGAGCTTTAAGCTTTGAGCTTTGATCGCTAAGCTTGGTAAGCTAAATGCTGAGCTTTGTTCTGACGCATAGTGACTGCCATAAGTTATCCTACATCTCCCTTTTTCGCAAAAAAAAAAAGAATAATTTATTGTTCTTTTTTTCAAATATATTCTTTTATAAAAACAGAATTAGACATCTCAGCATAGGCTGGGATTCACGTACTCAATGAGTTACGCTCTGTTGCACGATATATATATTTTTTTTTTTTTATGGGATTTTATTATTCTTATAATTTTAGTCTATTAATTTAATTCGGTCTAAGTTTACAATTTGTGTTTTATTTTTATTATCTCTAATAGTAATATAGTTGTTTTTTCCTATTTCTACTACCTTATACTTCCCTAAGTATTGATTTTCTAGTTTATGACCTGAGTCATTTTTGACTAAAACTAGTTGCCCTATTTTAATTGCTACTTCATTTGTTTTCTTATCATAATGTATCTTTTGTTTTTACTTATATCTTTCTAGCATGAGCCTTGCTTTATTTTGTGCTATTTGTAGCTTAAATATAAGCTATTTTAGCTATTCTATAAGCTAATTTCCTTATTATTATCTTCTAAGTTATAGACTGGGTCAACTGTTGTTGATGAAAATGGAAAATCAGTTGGTTGTTTACCAAAAATCAACTCAAAAGGACAATAGCCATGTACAGTTGATGGAGTAGTATTAAAACAGTATATAAAGTATTGAAGATACTCATCCCAATCATATTTGTTTATTGATATGTATGATCTTATATACTCGTTAAATGTTCTGTGGCTTCGCTCGATTGTTCCTAGTGTTTGATGATGATGGGCAGTTGAGTTAATTTTGTCAATTTTAAAGTTTTTACATAATTTCGTTAGTATTGAGTTTATGTATTCTGTTCCCATGTCTGTGATAATAGTTTTCATCGCACCAAAAGTCAAAATACATTTCTCAAATATTGCTCTTGCAACGGTTTTTGCGCTTTTGTTTGGTATTGGTGCAGTAATAAGGTATTTCGTCAAATCACAAATCATTGTGACCGCGTATTCATTTCCGTTTTCTGTTTTTGGTAATGGACCAATAGTGTCAATTATAACAATGTCAAAAGCTGCTGCAGGCGTAGGTGTCAATGTCAAGGGGGTTTTATTATGTCTGGTAATTTTAGCTAACTTGCACTTTTCACACGATTTTACGTAAGTAGTTACCCTTCTTGTCATATTTTTCCAATAGTATTTTCTTTTAATTTTTCTCAACATTCTTGATATTCCACAGTGTCCTCCTGATATTGGATTACAATGGTATCTTTCTAATACATTTTCAATTTCATCATTATTTTCTTTTAAATTTCTTAATAATGGCAGTATAGTAATTTTTAATTTCCTCAAATGTTCATTTTCTTTGCTCTTAAATTCGTTTACTGAAACTATACTGAATAATTCATCTAAAGGAGCTATTTGCAATATGTTAATGTTTAGTTCACCGGCTTCTTGTTCAAGCCTTGGAAAGAATCGATCTATATCGAGTATTCCATTAATGAATAAATCATTAACTGCAAAAGCTGTTACCCTTGATTTTCCTCTTGCTAATGAACATTTTTTATCCTTCAATTTTAATTTTATACTTTTATTGGTATCACAGAAGCTGATTGCCTCGTAAATCATTGGTGTCTTTTCATTTGTCAGTTGTTTGTTTTGTTTTTCAGTGATTTCATTTTTCTTTTTCGTGTCTAATCTTGTAGTAACTTTTAGTATATTGTTATTGGATAATTCTTTTATGTCTTTAAATTCAATTCGCGATAAAGCGTCTGCTGTATAATTTTCATGTCCTCTGATATATTCAATTGTAAATTCAAATTCATCTAAGTCTAACCTCATTAGTATAAGTTTAGATGCTGGGTTTTTTAATGAAAATACATAGATAAGTCAGCGGTTGATGGTCTGTTTTAATTAAGAACTTTTTCCCATATATGTAGGTGTACTGCAGTAAGTTCTTGCTCTATTGTTGATTTATTGCTTTCGCCCTTGGTGAAAGACTTCGATGCGTATGCTACTGGTAATTGTTTTCCGTCATACTCTTGGCTCAGCACTGCTCCGTATGCTTTTTTGCTTGCGTCCGTTGTTATGCAAAACTCCCTATTGAAATCTGGATATTGAAGAATAGTTGGGCTTAAAAGTTGATTTTTAAGATATTTAAATGCCAATTCACTGTCATTTGTCGATTCGAAAGCTACATTTTTTCGATATAACCTCGTAAATGTCTTGCGAAATCCACGAAATTTGGAATAAACCTTCGATAGTAATTGCAGAATGCTATAAAGCGTTTAGCTTCATCCCCGTTTTTTGGAGTGGGATAGTTTTTAATAACCTCGAACTTATTTTCATCTGGTAAGATTCCTTTGTTTGTACACTTGTGGCCTAAAAATGTAACTTCATGTCTGAAAAAAGAACATTTGTCCGGATGTAGTTTAAGATTGTACTTTCTGCATGTGGTAAAAACATCCCGCAAGTTGCGTAGCATATGGGATTCGGAACATCCTATAACTATCAGGTCATCCATATATAGAAATGCTTGAGACGGTGATAGTCCCGAAAATGCTAAAGACATCATTCTTTGGAATGAGTTTCGAGCTACTTTGAGGCCATAAGGTAATCTTTTAAATCGGTATGAGCCTTTATCAGTTGAGAATGATGTCATATCCCTTGAACTCTCTTCCAATTCTACTTGATGAAAGCCTGACATTAAGTCTAGGCAAGAAAAATATTTTGCCCGTCCAAGCTGATCAAGAATGTCATTCATTCTGGGTAGTGGGAATTTGTCTGCTATTAACTGTTTGTTGATTTTCCTATAGTCTACTACTAGACGCCAACGTTTTTCTGCGCTTCCTGGGAGTGATTTCTTTGGCTCTAAAAGTATTGGACTATTGAACTCAGACATTGATGGTTCAATTATGTCATCATCGATCAGTTTGTCCACCTGCCTCCTTATTTCATCTTTCTGACTATGTGCTATCCTATAATTTTTCATATATATATTGGAGTTTCGTCTTTTAGTCGGAGTTTTTGCTTGTAGAAGTTATTGGACGAAATTTGCTCGGATTCTGTTGCAAAAATATCGTTAAACTCAGAACATAAGAACATAGTTGTTCTTTAACAAAAGTAGGGAAATTTCTACTGAGCTTTTCCAAAACATTTGTTTCATGTGCTTTATTGTTTGTGGGTATTTGGAAAATGTCGTAGTCTGATGGTCTTTCAGTTTGAATATTAGTTTTGTTTATTTTTGCTTCTACTGTGTTTGTGTTTATCAATCTGACGAATGGACTATTTTTTAATACTATCGTGTTTGCAACGAATACACCTGGTTGAATTTCTTGGTTCGGAATCCAAAGATCGTCATCGTTACTGTTAATTTGTATTGGTCTAATCACTTCGGACCTAGATGGAATTGTGAAAATACTTGTTTGTGAGCTTGTTAATATGGGAACTGTTACATTTTGGTGGGGATAGTTTGGTCTTATTGTAAATAGGTTTTGATTATGTGCATAATCTAGGTTGCAATTAAAATTTTAATGAAGTCAAGTCCAATTATTCCATCACATGGAATCGGAAAATTATCTTTGACTACCTGGAACTTGTGTTGGAGTGAAATGTTTTCGCTATATAAGTTTAAAACCGTTTCTCCTATTGATTGTACAGTTTCTTGACATATCCCATTTAACCTAGTGTATTTTGTTGTATTTATATCTGTTGGATAAATCAGTTTGCTTTCTTTTATCAAGCAGATATCCGCACCTTTGTCTATGAGAAATTTAATGGATTTTGATTCGTTTAAGAAAATGAAACTATTGTTGCCTAGCCTTAGGGTGTATATTTTGTGTGAATTTAATTTGAATTCAGAGGACGTTCTGAGTTTTCCTGCTGATTATTTTCAGTCGTAACTCTAACATTGTTATTTCTGTTTTAATTATTATTATAGTTTCTATTATTAGTATTATATCCATTGTTTTGGTTATATCTGTTATTGTTGTTGTTATAGCGATTGTTGTTATTATTGTTGTATCTGTAATTGTCATTGTTTCTGTTGTAACTATTGTTGTTCCAGTTTCTTTGACCATTATTGTTGTTCTGCCATTGATTATTTTGCCTGTTAGGGTTATAGAATCGATTGTTGAAGTTTGATCTTGAAAAAAGAATAGTGTTGTTTTGACCAGTTGCGTCTGTGCAGCTACTGACAAATTTAGAGATAACCTCGTTCATATTACTAAATTGTCCCGCTTCCATTATCGTTTTGACTTTTTCTATTGTGCCATTTTTATACTCTGTACCGTAGGTACATAGAGTATTATAAGTTTGTGCAAAAGTATGTAACATCCAGAAGGAAGCATCTCCGACCCCATAAAGTATATATATTCTTGATCAGCATCAACAGCCGAGTCGATATAGCCATGTCCGTCTGTCTGTCCGTATGAACGCGCAGATCTCAGAGATGGTAAGAGATAGAGGCTTGACATGTATGGGACATATGCTTCTTATGTCTGCAGGCAGATCAAGTTTATTTTCAATTTTGGCCACGCCCCCTGCCGCCCCCGCAATTTAGAAAAAACGTCATATCTCCTACAGTTTTAAAGATAGGTGGGTTGATATATTTAGTAATAAGGATAACTTATCGATCAGCCAAAGGAATGGTGAAGATTGGATGAACGGTTTTCGAGTTATGATCAAAAGACTGTTCGCTGCAGCAGCGCAGAATCAGAGCTGCTTTCGTTGGTACAGAGTATGCTATAGTCGGGCTTGACCGAGTTTCTTTCTTGTTTTGTTATTGCTTTTACAGCTGTATTTGTAGCGTATTTATTTGCTGTTTCTGGTTTAAGTTCGTCAAGAATATATGCTCGCGTAAGTGCTTTTGTTAAATTTTACATTTCCGCATATGCAGTAGCTGATTTTCCGTTCTGTGTTATGTTCATCATCTTAGCTTCTATAACTCCTACTGATTCTTCCTGATTCTTTTGAAGTTTTAATATAATTTCTCTAATTGTCTTTTCGTTCGTAATTAATAACCTGGAGTCTCCTTTTAGTTTTGTCTTAATGAAGCGTACAGCTTTTGCTTCATTTTCTTCCTTAATGTCATCTAAAAGTTCAAGAGAGTCAATGAAAATGACTAAGTTTTCAGCCTTTCCATCAAAATCATGAACAAGCCTTGAGGCCGAGCTCAGAAATTCGAGACGAGTTTGAGGCATATTGATTTCTTTTGATTTTATTTCTATATTAAGGGGTAGTTTTCCTTCCTCTTTTATTTCTAAATCTGCTTCTCCTTATATATAATTAAATTCATAACTGGCAGGACTGTCCAGCTTTCTAGGTAGGAATGCTAATATTTTGTGTTTATTTGTAATATACTCTAAATTATTTCTAAAAAGTAGGAAAGTGTCATTAGCCTGAAGTTCCTGTAGTGTATCGAGCTTAGTATAGTCAGCTCTTAATATTTCTCTTATTTGGTTAAAGTTGTCAAATAATATTTCTAAATGTTTCCCTATAGTTACTGACCTAATTTGAATATTTTTGTTTAGGCATTTATATGATTTATAAAAATTTTCTTTGTGAGGTTAAATTCTGTCCTGAATAATTTTCCAATCCATAAGTTAATTGGGAATTAGTTTTGTAAATTTTATTTCTTTTTTTTTCAACTCTTATTTGACTCCTAACCAATGTACGAAAAACAAATTTTAACTCGTTCTATCTAAAGGTCTAACCACTGTGCGCAGATCATAAAGCTCAGAAAGCTCCTCAGGCTGCAGCTCCGTTTGAAAGCTCTTTTGTTTGTTTTGATTTACTTTGATTATTCCAAATTTGTCACATATTGTTCTGAATTCTTTTAAAATTTTGTGTGTCAAATCATTTTAATGTAATAATTGTATGTGTATGTACATATGTGTAAGTGTATAACATGTTTTAAATATGTGTGGTGTACTTATATAAATTTGTTTTTTTTGTTATTGAGCGAGGGCGAATATCGCCGTAGCGCAGGGTTGCCAAATTTAGGCACTCCCTTTTGTATTTTTTTTAGTTTGTGTTTATTTAGTTTAATTGTTGCTGCTGCTGCTTCTCCCTTCCCTTCTCTTCCTTTGGTCTTCCTCCACCTTAAAAATTTCTTGCCAGATGATGTAGGCTTCGTTCCAGGGTGGTGGTGGATCTGAATTAACACGGGCCAGGAGTGCGGCCCGTTTTCTTCGGTTGTTGGCGCTGATTCCGCAGCGCCGTTTTGGGGTCTTCGCCGTTGGGATGTGGGTGAGGGCTTCTTCCTCCTGTTCTTGGGCCAACTTGGCCGCTCGGTTTGCCGTTTGGCGTGCCCGGTATTCCTCTATAGTTAGGGGCTCAGGTCTAGCCTGTGGGCACTTACGGATCGCCCTTTGAACGGCGATGCTGTGCTCCGTCATATCCCTTTTGACTGCAGGATATTTTTGTTGATTTGCCGATGGTAGGCAAAATGACTTTTTTGGTTTTGATTTTTTTTTGCCGATTTAAGGCAGGATCGCCATGTAATGGAGGCGGTTTGAGGTATGAACCTTTAGTGTCTTTATTTGGGCACCAAGGCCACTATTTGTATGATTTTGTTTACATTAGTTCTTACGGGCTACATTTGGTTACATGTGTTAGAAGAGATCTTAGTGGTATACTTATGCTAGGCTTAATTACGATAATTAGGAGTATGTCGTACCTGCTTAGAAGCACAGGCACCAAAGCTTAGATAATAAGTTCTGTTTAAGATGGAGCTTTTGGTGTGAAGCTTTTAAGCTTGAGCTTTAAGCTTTGAGCTTTGATCGCTAAGCTTCGTAAGCTCAATTCTGAGCTTTGTTCTGACGCATAGTGACTGCCATAAGTCATCCTACAGCTGCGCAATAGGAAAATGTCACAGTTTTGTAGGTGAAAACGGGACAAACATAACCGATGTGTTCCAGAAATCTCTAGAGATTTTAGAGTCAGTTGTTTTTGAAAACAACCAATCCAACACTCAGAAAAAAACATTACCTAAAAATGCTCAAAATTACCTGAAATTTGTGGACATTTTACCTAAAATGACAACCAAGGAATATTTTCCTTAATTTTTGGCCTCTATTACCTAGAAAATTTTAGGCAATAAAAAAGCTTTATAGGTAATGTGTGACCTAAAAATTTAGGCAACATATGACCTTAAATCGTCTTTTTAGGTAATAAATTGGCTTAAAAATTAGTAAATAATTAAGATTTTCAGGTAATGAGTGGACTAAAAATAACGGCAATGTATGACCTTAAAGCGACCTCTTAAGGTAATAGAAAGGCTTGAAATTTAGTTAATAAATTTGATTTTTAGGTAATTAGTGGACTTATTATTTTGTCTATGCATTTCCTTAACACGTCCGTTTAAGGTAATAGAATATTTCCCTTATTTTAGGCAGTAAATATCCGAATATATGTGAAACCCCAAAAAAATAATCCAGTTTTATAAAGGCTTTTTATTTAATTTTCAAAATCTTATATTCTAATATAATTTTGGTTTTACATATAAACCTAAATTAAATTTGTGTATATGAAAAGGGGGATAATTTACATCCTTAAGATCTATTAACTTAAAATAAAGGCGATTTAGTATTTCGTAACTGTAAAAATTCCACACAATTAAAATACGTTTGGATATCTTCCATGCTTGAAAATAAATCAAAGTGGAGAAATAGTTGAAAAATATGAAATCAAGCCATTAGGGTGAGTTCCAAATTTAAAATATGTACATTCGGCAAAGTTTACATATATGTGTCAGAGGAACTAGGTTATTAGTTAACACATGTTTTTTTTAGAATTGATTTTCTTCGTTTCACATTTCGTTTTTTTTATTTATTTCACAAAATTTTTGATTTGTACTGCTGCGCCTACTATTATTTAAGGGTGCATCCAACAACTTACTACAAATTTTGGGGTAAATTTAACTCAGAGCACGTCGCTATCTACTGGCAGCGTTGCCATTTTAGCTATTTATGTTTGTTAATCTTTCTTGTGGTTTAAGAATGCGGATGGTGACAATTTTTTTTTTTAATAGCGGTTGGTGGGAGCTGTAGCCTATATCTGCCGCCTACCGCTATTTTACAAATTTTCTGCCTTCTGCATTAGTAAAACTCAAGAAAGTTTAACAAACAAAAATAGCTAAAGTGGCAACGCTGTCGTTGTCTACTGGCAGAACAAGCAGATGCAAACACTTGTACTGCTGTCTCTTTCTATCACACAGACATTAATTGGCTGGCCATTAGCATGTTGACGGCTTCACCTTCTTAATTCTACTTTGTTTAGGTATTTGGCAACATATTATATTTGTGCAGAGCGATTTCAGCAAAAAAAAAAAAAAAAAAACACACACACAGTATTAGCTCGTCGTGTTGCTGCACGTCGACGCGCTGCGTCGTTTCCAAGAAAACCATAATGCAATGATAGAAGGTGGTCTCGTCGGCAAAAAGTAGTCCGTTAACAGTACCAAATAATAACATAATAATAATAACGGACTAAAAAAGAACGGGGCGGCAGCCGACGAGACCACCGTGTATTATTGCATCATGAAGAAACCAACCCTTGTATGCACACACTGCATGTACATACATATTTATTTTTGCAGTCGTCTCTGATCTATATTTGCTGTTTTTAGCGGTACACTTCACTTTTTTTCTTACCTTGATCAACCTTTTCTTTCACTTTTATTTTTCCACACAAACAAAACGCAACCAATAGACAACTGTCCGGCGCGTGCAAAAAACATGAAATGAACGAGTCATCGAGATTTTTCGATTTCCAAGAAGACTCAGTGTGACCATTTGCGTAGAAAAAAAATTGCCATGCAGGCTTGGCGCATGATGCATCATGGCTTGGCGGTTGTTTTTTTAAATTCAAATCGGATTCATTAAATTAATTAACTTATTAACTTGTGCTTGACTTACACAAAGATGTTTGAGATTACACATCTGCATAATTCTCCCAGAAAGTTGAAAGTAACAAAGTCTTTCACAATTTTATCCTGCCTCTTCCTCTTAAGTTCTGCCAAAAGGTGATTAACTCAATTCTGGCCATAATCAAATACATAATTAATTGAATTAACCTTTGTAAAATTGCAAATATTCTAAAATACATATTCTGCCCACAAAATTAAGTGTATTAATTAAGAAGGTTAAAAATTACAATAGTGTCCTCTATCTCTATCTAAAAACGGTTAAAAAGTGCTTCAGAGCTGGGCCAAAAATGTGCGTTTGAGCGCCGGTATATTCACATGGTTATCTGTATGTAGCGAACTCACGAGAAAGCAAAAAACGCGCGTGTCTGTTAGTTTGGTTATATTTTAAGTCAAAATGCTATATGTTTAGCAAAATGCTAAAAGTTTAGGAAAATGGCATCATTTCAAAGCAATGAATTCCTAAAATTTTTTGACCTAAAACGCGATTTTTTAGGTAAAATGCCACTAGGCACTTATTGCCCGAAAATTACATTTTAGGTAATAAATTCCATTTTCCTAAAATTTAAGGAAAATCTTTTTTCTGGGTGAAATGTCGGTGTTCCTGAAATGTCGGATATTTAATTTTTGGGAGTAAAGATCGGAGTTGCATGAAGCGAGTGGCAAAAAAAAAAACAGCTGATTGGCTGCCGGACTATCCATTGCATTATTATTGCCACGATAGGGTTGTAGCACTAAACATATAAGTGCTTAGTGGTTGTAGGTTTCATAAATAAGTAGAATAAATGTTCGCTTACAATTTTTTTTAGTTTTTAACAAAATGCTTAAAGTGTATCATTTGAGATGCGCTGAATTATTAAACTTTAAATTTATTAAAAGACAACCCTGTTTGTGTACATGTGGGTGGAAGTTATAACTGCTGGTATTTATAAGCTTAACATACAAATATTATATAAATTGACAATGTCAGTGGCTGCATTGAATGCTTTGGAAGTTGCAAAGAGATGGAGTTTGACGAAAGAAAAATTCGCAGTAAGAACCTAAGAAATGCGTCCAATCTTCTTTCGATTTCTGATATGTATCATTTTTAATTATTAAACATATTTAAAATGCTTACTTACATTTTTCACAGCTGATCACTTTCTTCTTATTCTTATTCTTTGACATTCCCAGAAATTAAAACTTACCGATAGGTTATTTTCGATACTTCATTGAATTACCCTCCTAAATCATACTTTAATAAAATGCTAATTTATCCATATAATCTTGTTCTATTTATACTTCATTTTAACATAAAATGTATAAACTTTATAAAGAAAACTAATACACCGAAAATTATTTTGCTAAATTTTGAATGAGTTGGCAGGTTTGCTAAGAGTTGCTTTCTGCTGCTCGCCGACTTTAGCGATGTTTTGCTTGAATATATTTTTTAATTAATTTGTATTACTTAAAATTCATAAAATCTTGAAAAATATTAATGCAATTCGGTTAGTAAGGCATTCAAGTTAGGATCCTCATCATTTTATTTGACTCAAAACTCTTTGTTGGCAAAAAATTGACCAAATGTCGCCACAAAAATTGCAACATTTGAAAACCAACAAAAGAGATTTCAGGAACACCGATAATTGCTTTTGGGTTGCTAGAGGTTTGTAGAACACGCCCGATACAACCATTCTGTGCTTTAATTGCTAATTATACTCTGTACCGTAGGTACATAGAGTATTATAAGTTTGTGCAAAAGTATGTAACATCCAGAAGGAAGCATCTCCGACCCCATAAAGTATATATATTCTTGATCAGCATCAACAGCCGAGTCGATATAGCCATGTCCGTCTGTCTGTCTGTCCGTCTGTCCGTCTGTCTGTCCGTATGAACGCACAGATCTCAGAGATGGTAAGAGATAGAGGTTTGACATGTATGGGACATATGCTTCTAATGTCTGCAGGCAGATCAAGTTTATTTTAAATTTTGGCCACGCCCCCTCCCGCCCCCGCAATTTAGAAAAAACGTCATATCTCCCACAGTTTTGAAGATAGATGGCTTGTTCCTTCTGGACAGATTTAGTTATTAGGATAACTTATCGATCCGCCAAAGGAATAAAGAAGATCGGATGAACGGTTTTCGAGTTATGATCAAAAGAAATTTTCTTGGTACAGAGTATGTTATAGTCGGGCTTGACCGACTTTCTTTCTTGTTTTATAAAACAATATGAAGGGGAAAAGAGGAAACAACAGGTGTGGCTTAGGCGATTTAGACTCTGAAAAATTGGTTAATTTATTACTCGTCAGCGGATTTTACATATTTTCAAAATGACTTTCCTCCGAGTAAGCCAGAGTACACAAATTCTTCACTCAAGTCCCAGATGATTTAAATAATTATTTAATGAATTGAAAGGTCAGCAAATGAAAAAATGCTGCACTCAGAAAATTTTATTTCTAATTTTTAGAAATTCGCCCTAAAATAAGTTTTCTTTCTTGTTTTTAGACAATTTTTTATTAAACTTTAAAAAAAACAACCCTAAAACAGATTTTTTAGAAAAAAATTTCTTAAATTTAGAAATTGGATTTATTTTTTCTTAAATTTAGGGTCATTTTTCTAGATCTTTTCCTCAATACTTTCTTAAATTAAGGGCGAGTTCGCCCCTTGCACTGTGTCTTAAAATAGGGCGAATCACCCTAAATTTAAGAAAGCACATTTCTTAAATTTAGACGAGCAATTAGAAATTCGCCCTAAAATATAGAAAAAAAAAGTCTAGAAAATTGTCCTAAAAATATTCAAAAAACACCCTTTGTAATTCCGAAGTATGAATTCCGTGCATTCGGAATATAAAAGAGTTGAACACTTTTTGCATTTCAACAAAGGCACTTCTATGAAAAAGGGAAATTTATCGGTTGCAGTCTAGAAATAAAACTCTGGCTAATCAACTATGAATGGTTCGGTATCTCATAATAGGCAACTTCCCAGCGTAAAATTGCCTAGGTTCATCGAAGATTATTCCGAATTCAAAAAACTTTATTGGAGTCTTTACCAATATGTCGGATATCGAAAAATTTTAAGGATCTGCTTTCCTGCTTGGATCAAGAAGCACTAGGGACAGTCAAAGCGTATCAAGACACTAAAGAAAATACCGAGAGGCGCTGGCAGCCTTAAATCAGGTTTACTAAAATGATTGTCTGATTGTTTTTGAAAATATATCCAAGTTATTTGAACTTCCGAAAATGCAAACTCCTGCATCTTCTTCTTTGTGCACGATGATCGATTGAGTTAGGGCCATCTATGAGTCGCATTTATCTTTAGGCTCCGACAAACACATTTCAAATGCAACGCTCATCCATTTGGTGATGAGCAAAGTGGACTCTACTACTAGAGCTAAGGGGGAAGAAAATATGGATTGTAGCAAATTGACATAATGGAGTGATTGTGATATCGCATTAAATAAGCGATATCAGCATTTGTCGGTTGAGGAGACATCATCTGGACGTTCAGGGACAATACCCTATTACATAGATTTGCGCCTGTGTCTGCTCCAACAGCAATACATAGTCAGACGTTAGTAATTTTCATTAAGTGCTATTAAAATAGAGCGAGATATTAAAAAGCTATATTAAGCTATTGCAGAGTTTGTATTTTGATTGTTGCATCCAACTGAATAAGTTCAGCGAGTTGTTATAAGAAAAACAATTTGGAAATGAAACAGTCAAATTGCAAGTCGAATACCAGAACAGCGAACACAAAATCGTTCGAATTTAATTTCATTTGAAGTATAATAAATTATGTGAAGCCCGAAACAGGCCTGTAGAGATGTGAAGAGGTAAGAAAAAAGAATAAGGAAATGCAGGCTTACAAATACATAGAGGAATAAAGGCATAAAACTATAATTAAAGATAAAATGGAAGAGTGACCAAAAAAAAAAAAAATTGAAAATTACAAATTAAAAATATATTAAAATAAAACTAAAAGGATAACCGAAAAATCTCTGACCCGGTGGGGGAAGATTTATTAGCCAGTCCGGCAAGCTATGCCCCTATTCACAGCTGGGGGTGGTCAGAGATTTTCACGGAGATAATTGTAAAGGGACGTTTTTAAGGAGAAGAGAGGGAGATCTGTTGAGAGGAGGTGATAAAGATCGTTGTAGTCTTGACATAAAACCCGAAATCGATTATGCTGGGCATAATCAGTTGTGCATCTAGACAACATTAAAGGAAAAAAGTTTCTGGTTGGCCTAGAAGGAACAGAGAAGTTAAGGCGACGTAAGAGTTCAGAAGAATCTACATCACCGATAATTAACTTGTGAAGAAATGAAACACCTAAGACAGTTCTACGGTTACCTAGCGAATGAAGGTCTATAAGCAAGAGTCTTCTGGAGTACGATGGCAAACGGAGGTTGGGGTCCCAATTTAGGCCACGAAGGGCAAAAAGCAAAAATTGTTTCTGAACTGATTTAATACGATCATCATGATTTTTATGCTGCGGACACCATACGGGTGAACAGTATTCGAGCACGGGACGGACTAAAGCTGTATAAAGAAGTTTAGTGGTGTAGGGATCATTAAACTCCTTTGACCAACGTTTAATGAATCCAAGTACACCATTCGCTTTGTTAACAATAGTGGAGATATGGTGATTAAAACTCAATTTGGGGTCAAACAGAATTCCAAGATCAACGACACGAAATACGTTGCAACGGTTCATTACCAATCGTATAGGAAACCAGAAATGGTTTACATCGATGGAAAGTCATAAACATGCACTTGGAGCAATTCAGATGCAAATGATTTACCAAGCACCAAGATTGCAAGGAGTTAAGATCATCTTGCAATCCAATAGAATGAATCGGGTTGTTGAAAGTTAAAATAAGTTTAACGTCATCGGCATACATGAGTATCCGAGAATATGATAATATTGTAGGAAGATCATTGATAAATAGAGTAAAGAACAGAGGACCCAGGTGGCTACCTTGAGGTACACCAGAGGTTACAGACACAGGTTATGAAGTGTTAGAACGAATCAGAACTTTTTGAGTTCTATCTTTTAGATAGGACGAGGCCCAAAGCAGAAAAGAGGAGAGAAATCCTAATAGATCGAGCTTAAAGAGAAGAAGATCATGATTGACAGAGTCCAAGGCTTTGCTAAAGTCAGTGTAAATGACATCAGTTTGCTTTTTCATCAAGAATCCATCATTAACTAACGAAGTAAATTCAAGCAAGTTGGTCGCTGTTGACCGGCGCTTTATGAAACCATGCTGGAAAGGTGACATAATAGATTTACAATAATGCTGCAATGTGGAGGTTATAATCTCTTCAAACAATTTCGGAATGGCGGAAAGCTTAGCAATGCCTCTGTAATTTGAAATATCCGACTTCCCACCCTTTTTATGGAGAGGAATAATGTAAGATTCTTTCCAAAGAGATGGGAAGACAGACGACTTGAGTGATAGATTGAAAAGCTTTAGCAAAGGTTGGCATAAAGAACTAGATCACTCTTTGAGCACACAGCTAGGAATGTGAATGTGAATGTGCGAATTGAATTTTGCACCGAGCAAGATAATTGTTATAGCACTTGGAGTTAAAAAGTGTAAAGTTAGATTTTGCTATTGAATATTTAGAAAAATCAATCGCAGAGCCAGTACGTTTATACTTTTTGAAGTATCTTAAATCTAGATTTTTCAAATTTGATTACCTAGGACAGTACCAGGGGGGATTAAGTGACGCGGTGGAAGCGACGCTATTAGGAATGCAGATATCTAAGAGAGAATTAATAGACTCGTAGAAAAAGGTAAGAGCAAAATCCAAATCAGCCGCATTGTACAATGGAGACCAGTCTGTTGCACAAATGAGTTGACTTAGCAAAGTGAAGGGCAGGTCCAAATATTGAAAGCGCGACTTCCAGTGTTGGATGGTAAGAATCTTCGGGTAGTGATGGAGGGGGAGACCTAGAGACACTGGCATTGGTGCTATCAGTGACAAAAATAGGATCTAACAATTTATTTAAATTGTTTTGTACAGGATTAATTTGAAAAACAGACATGCCAAGCAGACATTCTAAAAAATCATGCTGCACTGATGGTACAAGGTAAGTCGACCCATTAGGATTTGACCATGTGATGTTAGGCAAGTTAAAATCACCTACAACAACCAATGTGTCAATGTCCCGTAAGTGGGTTAAAACATCTTTAATGCAGGCTACATGGTGTATATAAATTTCAGTATCGGACGAAGGTGGGATATAAGAACAAGTAATAAATAAAAAAAATGATGCAAAAGTTACCTTTACGGCAACAAATTTAACATCCATCAGTTCGGAATTGTGGCTGGTCTTAACTGCGATCAGTACACCACCACCTTTGCGATCTGGTCGATCATGTCGATAGATAAAAAAATTAATTGACAAAATTTCACAATCAGAAATTGAGGATTTTAACCAAGTCTCTGAAAATGCAACTATGTCAAATTCAAAAGATGCACTATTCAAAAATAACGTATGGAGCTTGGATTTTTTTGACTGAACTCATGCACAATCATATCTGGCAACCAGAATTCTGGGTCACATATGATTGGAAATGATTCAGACGGAACACTTAACTTAAACGAAGCTATATCACGGGGTTGAGCAAAACTAAACTTTGAAATAGAAACACTTGCTGAGCATTTGCTCGCAATGTATGCTGCAATTGACTCACAAGTAGTTTCCGGAGACAACCTATACACAAATACTTGCTTACGCGGTGCTATCACGGACAGTAGAGAAGGTTCAGGAGGAATGGGAACGCAGACGGAAACACTGCCCACAGGTTCAGTCGACGTTAATGGGGACTGCTCGAATCTACGGACAGAAGAAGGATTATCTGAACGATTTCCAACAGCTTGATTCGGGGAGGGGAAAGGAGACAAATCAAGCATATTGCCTGGTGAGACAGACAATGAAATAGTTGGAGACCTTTCAGTGCAATTGGGGGAAGATTGGTTCGAGTTGCCAGACACGGATGGTGGCACATCTAAAAATTGAGGCTCCAACCGACGCGGGGGAGGTGACTCGAACTTATACTCACTAAGCATCTCGGAACTGGCGAGAAACTCGCTTGCGAGATGCTTAGTTAGATTGTGCATTTTGTCGAATTTATTTTTCACGTCGATAAACATCCGTGAGAAATTAAATTGTTTTTCAGCGCACAAAGGGCATGACCAATTCAAAGCACCACAATCCTTTTTAGGCGAGTAAACTTTGTCCAGATCACGTCCACTTAGCCCAGCACATTTAATATGCATACTATTGTCGCACAACCAGCAGGTAACAAACCGAAGTTGTTCCGACTCACTTGCATTCTTAAATGTGCAGGCTTTTTGCAGCACGACATAATGCACCAAATTTATCAGAGGGTCTCAAAACTAAAGGGAAAGCGGAGCAAAGCGCGTATCAAAAAATAAAAAAAAAACACCCACAGAGCGCAGTTCGATATCGAGCGTTCTTAGCTTTGAGAGCAGAGCAACAACAAAGCTGAGTGGGAGTTAGGCACAAAAAGAAATGCACAAGCGATCGCAAAGAAGGGTGAGAAGAGGGGGAGGGGGAGTTGCTAAGCAAGCAAATCAAAAACACTAACAAAATACACAGCACAGACGCCGCAATAATAAAATTTGCTAAATAAGCAATGTTAAGATGCACAACTGAAAAGAAAAGCACAAACCGATAGCAGGCAATGCTAATAAAATTAATTACGTTAGATTTGCGACAAAATTGGCACATTAAACGACAAAAGAAATTAATTGTTGCGGAGCACAAAAAACACGTCAATTGCTCACAAGAGTCTCTCTCTCTCTTTTGAGAAGATAGATCAACTCAAAGATCGTCAGTTAACCTTGCCAGCAACGTTTCTGACCAAGTTATTTTAGCCACAGCTATCGTTAAAATAAAAGATCATTGTGGATCCTTTCCTTTGCAAGTGAACTTCTTTACTGTGGATTTAGGAAATCAGTTGAAGTTAAAAAGGGTGAAAAAAGAAAATAAGTTTGCTAGGCATCGGTAAGTGTCAGTCAGCTGTGCGTCACTCGGTTCAAACGTCAATTGATCTCGAGTCAATTCATTCGAAATGACGACTGAGTTTGGCATTTTAAAATCAATTTCATCATACCAACCGAAATATCTGTAAACGTTGACGTTCCTAAGAATGTCGAGCTAGCCGGTCTATTACAAGCTACAGCGCATAGATCTGCTACTTGGAGCAAACACCCTTTTTTACCTGCGTAGGGAAGGTCAGATTAAAGGAAGCAAGGATTCACCAACATTGAAAGCAAATGCTTTTGGATGGGTTGTGTCCGTCCGTTGTCGAACTAATGGTTCGAGTGGTCCCTGCTCTACTTCCCCAATCAGTGCAGTTAAAGATTCTTGCTCGTGTGACAAACTTTTTCGTAAGTTTTGGGAGTTGAAAGAAATTCCTAATAAATCTAAGCCACATTGTTTACCCCAGAGCAGTAGCTTTGCGAGAAGTCATTTTCAGACTCGATCAAACGTATGACCTCGGGGCGTGTGAGCGTTTCGTTGGCATTTAAGTCCAGTCGTCCAGCTCGTCTTATGGGACAGCAAAACGACGATTCTTAGCTCTTGAGAGAAGAATGTCAAACAACCTAAGATTCAGTTACTGTTCATTGTATTTATGAAGGAGTACTTATCGTTGGGACATATGACTGCCACAGATAACGCTGTCCCGAGTGAGCGCTATTATTTTATTCCATATCAATGCGTGCTAAGACCGCAAAACTTGTCTACAAAGCTGCGAGCTACAAAGATGTGGCTGTATGCCACATTAATGCGTTTCCGACTTCGACCATGTGCGATTACAGCTGATATTTCAATAATGTACCGTCAAATCGAGGTTGACGAGACCCAGAGCAATTTTCAATTAATTGTCTTAAGAAAGCTTCCTACTGATCCACTGAAATTATATCGACTAATACAGGCACGGCTTCCGCACCGTTTTTAGATATTCGGTGCCTAAAGAATCTCAGTGATCTACATGCATCAAAACATCCTGAGGCAAAATTTTACTACAGGAAGTGTGGCTCCAAGGATTAGAGTGGAAGACGTGATTAATTGCTTCGTCGAAGTAGATTCGATTTCTATTCTAAAGTCGTTACGGCTAGAATTGTGCGTATCACAGTTGTTGGCCAACCTATGCAAGAGTAATTGCCGCACCGACTCGATTGCGCTGTAGACCAAGTTGTATTCTGGTCAGATTCGGATGTGGTGCTTCATTGGTTGAAGATGCACACCTCGAAGTGGAATGGAATGACTTTCACTCTAGTTCCAGTATGAAGAGGCTGCAATTGGGCACTCGAATTCCAGGCGGTTGAAAAATATCTCGCAGATAAAGTACTGAATCCATTGCTTATTGGCGATACAGCTTGTCACAGGATCTAATTTATATGGAAACGCCATAGTGCATTCAAAACGTAGAGGCAAGAAAGTCATTGAACAAAGTGGAGAACAACAGGTGGAAGGAAGAACATTTATGAGCTTCTGTGCAGACAACGGACTTGTTGTGTTTAATGGTATCACCAAGGGAGACAAAGATAGCCGTTACAGCTTCATAAGCACTGTGGAAAGCTCTACAATCGACATAGCTGCGATATCCCATAGCCTGTTAGAGCGAGTTGAGGGTTTCGAAGTGGACGAAAAAGCATGGTCAGACCACTTACCCATCCGACTGTTTCTGGATGTGAAAAGCTCAACTGGAAAAAAAGCCTACTACTTTTACTAAAACTCCAGCCGAGTCCACAGAATAGCCTGTAGTACAAAGAACGAGCGCTGTTGAATTTGCGTAAGATTTTTTTTTTTTTTTTTATGCTTGGTTGGCATTTATTGAATCTTCTCTTAAAGAGACTAACAATAATTTTTCAAATCTTAATCTAGAGACTATTTTAAAAAAAAACTATCCCCTATTGGAGGTAGTTTGTGTTCTACGGCCCTTCAAGTCAGTCGCTGGGTTGGTAGGTCGTTTCTTCGCAGGCGAGAATGCGTTGCCAGCATAGTGAGAGATTTTGCAAGTTGGTTTGGGTGGGCAAGAAGCTTCTCAGAATATTTTCGCTTAAGTTCCTCTATTTCAGTTTCAACCAGTGGGATGCTCAGGTCGTTGTGGATACAATCATTGCGAATGTACCATGGCGCTCCAGTGATGGTTCTTAGGATTCTCGACTGTGATCTTTGGAGGATATCCACGCTGCTCGCACAAGCATTTCCCCATAGCTGCGAGCCATAGGTCCAGACAGGCTTTATGATGCTCTTGTACAGTAAGACTTTATATTCCAGCTTTAGTGGGGAACGGGAGTTAATTAGCCAGTGAGGGCTGATGGCCTTAAGCTTTATCTAAAGTTTTTTCGAATCTATGTGTTTGCGCCATGTGAGCCTTCTATCGAGGTGTACACCTAGGTATACAACATCGTTTGATTGCGGGATCAAAGTCGCCTTTAGTGATAGCTGGGGACAGGTGCTTCTGTTGAGTGTGAACGTCACGTGCTTACACTTTTGCTCGTTGATTTTAGTACGCCAGTTGGCCAGCCACTCTTCCACGTCGGTAAGATGGCTTGCCAAAAGTCTTGTTGCGGTAATTGGACATCGTGATCTGCTTACTATTGCCGTATCATCCGCAAAAGTACTTATTGTAAGTCGAGAGTCTGTTGGTATGTCGGCAGTGTATAGTACGTATAGGAAAGGACCAAGAACACTTCCCTGCGGTACTCCGGCTCCTATGGTGAACTCTTCTGTTGTGTACTCATTTTGACGAACTGTAAATACTCTGTTACTGACGTAACTTTCTAGGACTTTGTGTGTATTTGGTGGAAGCATTGTCTTTATCTTGAATGTAAGACCGTCCAACCATACGCGGTCAAATGCTTGGGCAACATCTAGGAAAATGGCAGAGCAGTATTCGTGGTTTTCAAACGCAGTCCGAATATCTGAAGTTATGCGGTTGACTTGCTCAATAGTCCCGTGTTTAGCTCGAAACCCAAATTGGTGTGATGGAATGATATTTTGCGCATGGGAATCAATTTTACGGAGTAAGATCTTCTCAAAAAGTTTTGATAAGCAAGGTAGCAGACTAATGGGTCTAAATGATGACGCTTGGGTTTTATCATTTCCAGGTTTATGGATCATTATGATTGTGGACTTCTTCCATTAAGTTGGGAAGTATCCACATCGTAGTACCACATTGAAAATCTTGAGATAAATGTTATGGCAGGACTTGGAAGTTCCATAATCATTTTTGGCGTAATAAGATCATGTCCAGGCGCTTTTCTGGGTTGTAGATCTCCGATAGCATTTTTTATTTCAAGTGAATGAACTTTAATTGGGTCAGTTTATGCGGCGATGGGAACCAATGGAAGTGCATAGCCATTAGTTGGTGGATTTGGCTGGAAGACATTTCTAAGGTGAAGTGCAAAGACATTTGCCTTCTCTTCGTCACTGCGGGCCCAACTTCCACTCTGGTCTCTTAAAGGCGTGTCTACCTTTGCAGGGGGCTTTATGCTTGCATTTGCTCTCCATAGGGGAAATTTGGTGCTTGTAGGCGATAGATTTTCTATGTAACGGCTATGGGCTAGCTGCTCTTCCGCTTCGAGTGCTTAGCGAAGTATGCGTTCCGCAAGTCTCAGACAATTTTTTGACGCAGGCGACCTATGGTGATGCCATTCTCTTCTTGCACGCCGCTTTTCAGACACCAGTCGGTCTATGTAGCTGTTCGTTAATCTACTATCTTGCTTAGGTGTTATTGTTGTTGTTTGAGGGTTTGAATGATGAGCAGCAGCAGTAATGATAGAGTTGAGGGCTTGTACTGAGTTTTCAATGTCTACTTCGCTGTTTATGGTCGGGCTCAGCTCGATGTGACTGCTGATATATTTTTTGTATTTGAGCCAGTTTGTCTTGTGTGAAGTCAGTCTCCGAGGATATTGTCTGATCTGAGGGCACTCCAGAAGGGTGAATATTATTGGAGAATGGTCTGACGACAAGTCTGCAAGGGCTTCTGCAGTTACCAGGTTTTGTGGAACTTTTCTTGTTATAGCAAAGTCTATAAGATCAGGTATTTTCTTTGGATCTGAATTTGCGTAAGATGAGACAAGAAAAAACTTAACTTCAGATAGTAGACGTGCAAACGATTGAGAAAGCCCTGCCCCTTAAAAGCCACCATGTAAAGCCATTTCAAAGCAAAGAAAAATGGTTTGACAAAGAGTGCTTTAAAGCTAGAAAAATTATGTTTGAAGCACTGAACAGATGTCGAAAATCAGCGGACGAGTCACTTCGCGTATTATATCTGAAGGAGAGACAGTTTTATAAACATTTATGCGATGAGAAAAAATCACGGTATTAAGAAGGCCTCGAAATTAAACTCGACCAAATCAAAGACAGAAAGAAATGGTGGCAATTGGCACGAGAGCTCAAAGGAACCTGCTTCTGAGTTGAGACAAATGTGGCAGATGAGGATTTACAAAGCTACTTTAAGGAACTGCTAAACCAAATAGCAAATAGCTCCGGATATTGAGTACGCGAGAAACCTGTTGGAGGCACCATTGCTGGATAATTTGATAATAGTTGAGGCGATCCAGAAAATGCTGCAGAACGTCAAATTAAACAAAGCAGCGGGCAAAGATGGGCTTACTTACGAGTGCTATATAAGTGCACCAATGATAAGGAAAGCATAGATATATATTTATATATACATATACATATTTCCTATCTATAAAAAGGGCGATATAAACTCCGCATCAATCCAAAGAGGGATATCGTTCATTAATTGTGCGGCATAGATTCCGATAGGTGTGCTCAATGATGGGCTGACCAAATGGGCTGACCAATACAACATACCAAATGAGTTTCAGGCGGGATTTAGACGGAAATATTCAACCATTGATTATATTTTCAACGTTACATCCATAGAACTCTTAAGGGGAGAAAGTTATTGCGTTTTTCGTCGATTTCAAGGCAGAATTTGATAAAATTCCCAGAAAACTCTTGTGGTACAAGCTTCACATGCTCGGGGTCTCTAGCAAAATTTTGAATTTTATCGAGCGCATCTACAGTGCTACACGAGCGGCGGTTTGGACTGGAAAAGAATTGAGGCAAAATCTGGGGTTCGACAAGGGTGCCTCATGTCAGCACTCCTTTTCTCCCTAAAAGATATCCACGAATGCCTGGTTGGAGGCTTGCACATAGAAGACTCAAATATTTGTGTTCTGTTGTTTGCGGATGATATAGTCATCTTAGCCGATGATCCTGGAGTTCTGCAGCGCATGACTTATCGCTTGGAAGTGTATTGTGACCGATGAAATATGGAATTGAATATGACCAAGTCGGAAATAATGATCTTTCGGCGAGGTGTTCGTCTAGCAGCAGCTGAAAAGTGTCGGTTTAAAGATTTGCCAGTTAAAATAGTCTCGGAATATTGCTATCTAGGAGTGACACTTGCGCCAAAGCTATCATTCCTAAGACACATCCAGAAGCGTACCTAGCTAGCTAAAACAAGCAAAATAAATATTTTTTAAAATATGTTTACAATAAATTTGCCACCAACAACACCTGATTAAGTACTGGCCTTGGAAAGCAATGTGAAATTTGAACACCTGTTCTCTCTTGGACAACATGTAAATTATATTGCCAAAGTTCTTTTTGAAGTCTGTAAAATAATGTATTTTGGGCTAAGGAATTACAAGCATTATGTGTCTCAAATGGCGTAGAGTGGCATAACATCGAAATCTCTAGGTCGCAATGGAATGAATTATGAGTGCAACTGCTGGCTACTCTCCACCGCACACAGAGTGATGTTTATGAGCATCGGAAAAACAACAGTGTCACCAGATTCTATTAATCCCTAGACAGTGTATGTAGGAGAAAAATACCTTCATATATCACCTAGAGACATTTCGTGGGTGATAAAGGCCAGGTGTGGCATGTTTTTTCTCCAAGGAAACAGTTAAAACCAAGTGGAAAGCCCTATTTGACCCAGCTGTAACACTGGAGAGCTGTAAGATATTCAGCACTTTTTGGGAAGATGCCATGTATTACGGGAGTTCAGAGTCCTACACTTTGGTCAAGCCATTCTAGGGACAACCGACTAGATCGATATTCTTAATTTTTTCAAGCCAACCGATTGGACTAATTTAATAAGGTTCTTAAAATCAGCATGGGAGTATAGAAATCAAATATTATCTGTATTATTGTAATTTAGTCCAACGAACTTTAACGTGAAAACCGATAAACTGTATAACATGTTCTTAAATGGCTAAATAATGTTTTTCTTAAATTATAAGGCTGACGGCTATAAGCCATGCCTAGATTTAATATTATGTCTATCTTAAACTTTTATTGTCCAATAATAACTAAAAATAACTAGTGTCGCGCGGCTGATCGACTGTAGAACTCCGAAATTCATTTTGGTTTGAGGGACCAGAATTTTTACGGCGCTGTCAAGAAGATTGGCCAACAAATTCTCACCTTGGTCTAACGAAGGAGCAATTGTCTTTGGAGAAACGAAAGAATGCGATAGTCATGATCGCGGCCGATGAAGAGGTCAATGTGGTACTCAAACCTATTAAGAATTCTTTTGCTTACCTCCGATAGCGTCTAAGTTTGGATCTGCATTTCTGGTCGTCGTTTCTATAACTCAACACATCGAATTTGCAGATGAAATCGCAAAATTAAAGAAATCGGCGAGCTTGCAACCGTCATATCGGAAGTTGCCTCCTTTTTTATATCCTCATCAATGTGGAACAAAGACGCTGTGGTTATTGCGAGTGGCAAGCCCATTTGGTTTTCGCAAAATTGGGAAACCGATCCGCTGATCGGCTGAATGGAACTAGACCGTTCGAAGTCAGTACATTGCTTGTTCATCCATATAAAACTTATTACAGATTTTCTTCTACCTCTAAAACCTTTTTCATGTGTCTGTCTAGGTTCAATGGTCGCCGTGGGCTTGTCAAGCGACTGTATTCGGACAATGCCACGAATTTTGTGGGTGCTGCTCGCATGATGGCGGACTTCAAGGACAACTTCGACACTCACAAGGATGCCATCTCAACCCTCCTTCCCTTTTCGGGCCACGCAATTCGGCGGCCTATGGGAAGCGGCGCACAGTGGCCGGATTCGCGAATTTGGCGTTGCAAAAATACATTTTCGATGGTCGATTTTATTGAGCAGATTGGTTTAATTCAATAAAGGGCACCCGATAGGGCGTAAAACTTAGGTTTGTAGAATTTTGTCAATTGGTTTGGTTTTTACAGTGGTTCAAAGTTGAAAAATTTTTCCAACTGCATAATTTTTTATTTTTTTTGGTTTCAAATTTCAATTTTATTAACCTGTCAAATCCAAACGGTAAAACCAATTTGAAATTGTATGATTTTTTTGAATAGATGCATAATTTTTTAATGTAAATATATACATTTAAAAACTTTATTATATCTAAGTTAAATGATCAACATTCACGTTTTAGGTGAACACTATTTTTGGTTTAGTTTAAGAGCTTTGATGTACCCGGAAACATCAATTTCACCCGATTTCAGTTGTTTCGGAGCATACGTATTATGTATTAGTCTATTTGTTAATGTATTGTAAAAGAATCAGCTGCCACCACCTGATACCCCACACTTTACACTGATAAATCCGAATTAATCTGCAGGTAAATAATGTTTGGATAAGAAAAAAAAAATGTGTCAGGAAAAATTATTTTTTAGCGTATCTTATGCTTTACTGAGAAGGGTAAGAAATAATATATGTAGTTACAATTGACCTTTTGCAATTTGGCGCCTTGCAAGGAGCAAGTGGGTAGATTTTGTACCTTCCCTAGAGTGACTCTTTCAACAGGTACAGGTATGGTTTGTATGAATGCCGTGTTGACAAGCATAAGCGGAATTTCGCCATTGCATGCGAGGATCAGATGTATGGAATTCATGCTCAATTTGGCATACACTCTTCCACGAAAAGGAGACGACTCTGATGACACCAAAAAAATGGAAAAAATAAGGAAAGAGGATTTACAACAGAAGTTCTTGGCGGAGCTCGGGCTACGAGTCGACTGCCCGAAGCAGGGTTATGGAAACAAGATTGATGGAAATACATCGCGGAGATTCTTCAACAACGATGAGACAACTGCTCAGGTAACAGGAATTCATGTGGATGTTATCAAACGGATTAAAATCATTCTCAATGTGTTAACCTGCGGAGAAAATGTTGATGGAAAATATGCCAAGGAGACAAGAGATATTTTACGTGCAAAGTATCCAGAAAAAAAACTTGCTCCTATTGTTCATAAAATATTGGATCATGGTGAGCAGCTAATACAACAACAACTTTAATCGATGGGAGAGTTGTCAGCGGAAGCCCAAGAATAAACAAATTAGGACTACAAACGGTATAGATTTGCGAACACGTGCAAAGTATCTCGACATCAAGAAATCGCTGACCTTATCAACATGTTGTCGGCTTGCTCTGATCCTCGAATCTCATCTCTCAAACATACCAGAACACTCAAGGATATTCCAACGAATATTCACCAGAAATATTAAGTCTATTAAGCACTTATGATTTGAAAACCTATATTGACAATCTCTTAGAAGAAAATTAACCATTTCCATGTTAGAACTAGTTTTGTTTGAAAATACATTTTTTCAGTAAGTAAAAATTGTTCTTTTATTATTAGTTTAAATTAGTTAAACAACTTAATTTTCAATAAATCGATTTTATAAATTAAAATATTTTTCAATGTATTAAACAATCATCTTTGGTCCTAAGTCACCCTGTTAGCCTACAAAGATGATCGCATTGTCATTTTAAAGCTACAGGAATTTTCTATCATCGTCTTCTTGAAATTTTTGAAACATCTCATTCCGTTCAAAAGTTACGATTTTGGCAACCCCCAATTCGCGAATCCCGAAACTGTGCGGCGGTCAAGTTCGCCAAGAGCCTGCTGCTTAAAGCAATCGGCAGCACGATTTTACAACAGGACGAATTAGTGGAGGTAGAGGCAATCCTCACCTCAGGACCGATTACCGCCCCGAGCAGCAGTCCAAACAATGGCAAAATCTTAACTCCAGCCCATCTACTCGTAGGAAAAACTCTCGTAGCGCTGCCATTCGCGTTAACACAGCAAGTGCCACACGCTAAAATCAGCTACTTGAAACGATGGCAGCTGATATCAGACATGAAGCATCGACTTTTTGAGTCTTCAGCAGCGGCAGAAGTGGACCAAAAAGTCCAATAACTGATATAAGCTGATATCAGACATCAAGCATCGACCTTTTGAGTCTTCAGCAGCGGCAGAAGTGGACCAAAAGGTCCAATAACGTGGAAATTGGAACCGTCGTGCTAGTGCAGGAATACAACATGCCACCACAGAAGTGGTTAACAGGAATCTTCGAGGAAACAGTAGCTGGCGCAGATGGAAAGGTTCGCGTGGCAGTCATAAAGGCTAAATCTGGAATGTTCAAGCGAGCGATCCACCGTCGAGCTGCTCTTCCTATAAATTAGTTGTAATCATATGAATGTGAAAGTTGTAAGACAATTCGCTTATAGTATATTAGATTGTAATAATCTACATGTAGCGAACGAATTGTACATACTCACAATGTTGCATTTTAATGTATACAACACACACACACACTTGTAAAAGCTTGAAATGATACCCTGTGGTTCCCCTGTGGTTCTGGCAAGGGCTACTTGCTTACACAAACTAGTCCACTGCCTGGTTCAAATGGCCTAGTCAAGGGCTAGGGTTAGCTGGGGCAAAGAAATATATTGGCAGGGCTACCCGGTTCGGTCAGGATTGGTACTTGACTATCCCACGTTGACTAGTCATGGATCAATGCTGATGCAACGGCGGGAGACTCTCTATAAAAAACCTTTGCCCACATGCTTGGAAACTGCCTATCTCAATCGGACTAGTCATGGGCGCATCAAGGTTGATGCAACGGCGGCCAACCATTTTCAGAAAAAAACGAATTGCCGACGCAACGCCTCGTTTTTTTAGGAGCTCGTGAAATCAAAGAGAGAAGAGCTGGCGCCCGAAGTCTGCAGTCAATTCACACTGAATGCTTGCCGATGTCAATCATCACTGTGTGTCATAGAGAGATGGGCATATTTTTTATTTCTCTCCATTTGACCGGGACCTGGCATACATACACGAACAACAAGTACAGTCCGGGCGGTATGCCAGAAACTTGTTATTTAATTACCTGCATAACTAAGATTGTTATTTTACTGAACCGAGATGAAATACCATGGATGACCAATGGTAAAAAAATTATAAAGAAGCATATCAGTACAAATCAGTAATGCGGAATAACAAGTTTAACGCAAACAGACTGACATCAAGTCCACAAAGTACTTACAAACTTTGAAAGGTACAGAGAAGCTTATAGTCGGGCTTGACCAACTTTCTTATTTGTTTTGATACGTTTTCGTAACACAAATGATTTTTCGTTTCGCGTTCTTAATTAACACTTTTCACACGAGCCTGAAATTCACCATGGATTAGAAGTAGATGGTAAACTACCATATTTGGATTCTATAATAAGTAGAAATGGAAACCAACTTAAAATCAAGTGGTACAAAAAGCCGACGTCATCAGGAAGGATAGTAAACTTTTGTTCTAAACACCCGAGGAACATGATCATCAATACGGCACGTGGCTGTATACAACGGATGCTCAACATAAGCGATGAAATATATTATGTATAAGGAAATAGTTCCAGAATATATAGCAAACTAAGAAATACAAAGTTTGGAGGCGATTTTCTTTAAAAACAAAAATAACTTTCTCACTAGAACTAGTTTTTCGACCGATCATTCCTATGTCAGCTTTTGGCCTATAGTCATCCGATTTTGACAAGTCTTTGAAGAATTGTGTGAAAGCTTATAAAATAAATATTTGCCAATTTTAAAATGGTTCACATGGAAAATAAAAAAGGTTTCTAACTAAGACTATGTTTCTAACATTACTTTTCTATGGCAGCTAGACTATATAGATGTCTCATTTCGACCAAACTTTGTAGAATCATGGGAATGCATAGTAAACTAGTATATACGCAGTTTGGAGTCGATTGCATTTAAAACAATAAAGTTTTTCTTACTAGATATATATCATATCATTTCATAAAAAAATTGTAAGACATAAACCTGCAGGTTTTACCCGGCTGAGGTCATGCTGTGCTTTCGCACTAGAGGGTGATTTTTTAAGAGCTAAAGGAAAGTTCTTAAAAAAAACACATACAATTCAGAAAAATGAATGAAATCATTATCTGAATCGATAGTACGGTCCATAAAATTTAATGTTTGAAGATTATTTCATGCAAGTGTTGACCCTGACTCCGCCTCAAATCGCCCATACGCTTAGTCCAATTTTGGCACACTCTTTCCAAAATTTCGGCCGGTATCTCACGAATAAATGCTTCAATGTTGTCTTCCAATGCGTCAATTGAAGCGGGCTTGTCTGTATAGACATGAGCTTTAACCTAGCCCCAAAAACAATAGTCTAAAGGCGTTAAATCGCACGATCTAGGCGGCCAATTGACCGGTCCCGAACGTGAAATAAAATGTTCACCGAACTCGCCTCTGTATAAGTCCATTGTTAAGCGTACTGTGTGGCATGTGGCACCGTCTTGTTGAACCGTGTTGGTGGTTTAATGTCTAACAATGTAAATTTGGTGCGAAATTTAGTCACAATAGCCCGAATAGCCGCTTCACTGGGTCGATTAAACTGACCATAATTTGCAAGCGTTGTTCGTTTGTAAGACGATTCATGGTTAAATTATATTAAACTGAAGATGTTTGACAGTGAAACAAAACACGAAACGTGCGTGAGCTGTTTAAGCCAGTGTTGCCAAAAAGATAATAGCTAAAAAATCACTTTAGTTCATTTGAAAGCGTTGAGGAAATAGCTGCTTAAGATTGCGAAGAGTTAACGCAAATCGACTTGAATTTTAATACCTTTCAGTAAGCTGAATATGTTCTAATAAAAAAAATTTGACATACTTTTCACGAGACCCAGTGCGCTTTGTTGGGCTCTATAGCATTTCCTCATACCTTCTAACACCCCCAAAGTTTATAGTTATGGCCCAAAAGCCGCATTTGGTTTTCTTTTACATGCATCATCTATAATATCCATAAATCATTGGTAAAACACTTACAGAGTTATAAAAAAAATATATAGATGACGCATGAGGATCAAATCAGAAATTAGAAGCCCATGTTAGCTAACAGGAATAATCCTGCTTTCTTTCAGATGCGTCATGTATAATATCTATAAATCTTTGCTACTACTTAAGACGCATGGACATTAACAGCAGCGGATGCGTCGGCAACTGGCGTTTTTGAGAGAAAAGTTTTTCGGTGGATTTATGGACCTCTAAATAATGGCGACGAATTTCGCATCCAAAAGAATCGTGAGCTGTATAGGACATGGGACTCTTATGGATGACCAAGCTCCAGCAAAACAGGTGTACAAACGGAGTTCAAAAGATTTATGGAGGACGCCCAGTGTGGGACGATCGAAGCTGAGATGGGATGTAACGGTCGACCAAATTCGTTAACCAGTAATT
Source organism: Lordiphosa andalusiaca (assembly GCA_035044965.1). NCBI lineage: Eukaryota > Metazoa > Arthropoda > Insecta > Diptera > Drosophilidae > Lordiphosa > Lordiphosa andalusiaca. The sequence continues at coordinate 89,948 of JAWNNM010001183.1, read as the reverse complement.
TCGCAAATGGCAATTTAAAGTGTTTTGAATGATGAATTGAGCAGACTGAACATGTATAGAGCCCCTTATGTAGGACAAGTCGATGGGAATTCTATCGATAGTTTATCGTTGTGCCCAGCTGCATAAAGTCTGCGTGAAGTTGGCTGCGGTTTCTGTTAAGCGTCCTCTTCTTTCTTGGCCTGGATTTCGTGCAGACGTACCGTAGCTAATCTTTGCCCAAAAGTTACATCCTTAATAATAGAATTGATTTTGCTTTAAAATAGTGAATAATTAGCGATAAATTAAGTACTGAAACGATTATTTTCATAGTTTAACTGGCCATTTTGAACAACGGAAAATCTTCGGTGCTAAGACAGGCAATGTGACATGTGACTTATTGCTCAACTACGCCCATAGGCACAACTGGAGTTCTTAGGCCACTGGCCTTCATATTTAGTTATTCTGGAACAATATCGGACTAGGCGAGAAGCCCGCAATACCTTTGCTAACCACCGGAGGTACTGCTAACGAAATAGGGACGCTGGCTGTCCAGGGTCGGTGAATGCAGTTGGCACATTGACCAATACCAATTTTGGCCACAATCCCTACCCAAAGTGCCACCCATTTTGTTCTTCGGACGCCAACAGCAACATGTAGTACCTGAAGGCGAAGTATATAGGCGCTAACATTAATGCGCCGCCGCGGCGCGCCGTGACGTTATCAACAGGCTAGAACTTTGGCGCCGTTGCAGGCTGGGAGTTTTACACTTTACTAACTTTACACTTTTTAACTCCGAGTGCAAAATTCAATTAGCACAGGATCCAAAGCCATTCTATTGCTTTGTGAACTCTAAGCGTAGATCTTCTTCTTTGCCTTCCTCTTTTTTCTGGGTAACCAAATGGCTAGCAATGATTCCACAGCTGTTGACTTATTCGTTGATTTCTTCCAATCAACTTATTTCTCTGTCCAATATGCTAACACTTTTTATCCTTATAAAATTACTTCTTCCAACTCTATATGTGATCCTGAAATTTCCGAAACTTCTTTTCTCTCATTTTTAAAATCACTAAAATCCTCATTTTCTCCTGGGCCTGACAACATTCCTAGCTGTGTGCTCAAAGAGTGTTCTAGTTCTTATGCAAACCTTTGCTAAAGCTTTTCAATTTATCCCTCAATTCGGGTGTCTTCCCATCTTTTTCCAAAGAATCTTACATTATTCCTCTCCACAAAAAGGGCGGGAAGTCGGATATTTCAAATTACAGAGGCATTGCTAAGCTATCCGCCATTCTGAAATTGTTTGAAGAGATTATAACCTCCACTTTACAGCATTATTGTAAATCTATTTTGTCCCCTTTCCAGCATGGATTCATAAAGCGTCGGTCAACAACGACCAACTTGCTTGAATTTACTTCGTTAGTTAATGATGGATTCTTGATGGAAAAGCTAACTGATGTCATTTACACTGACTTTAGCAAAGCCTTTGACTCTGTCAATCATGATTTTCTCCTCTTTAAGCTCGATCGATTAGGATTTCCCTCCTCTTTTCTGCTTTGGGCCTCGTCCTATCTAAAAGATAGAACTCAAAAAGTTCTGCTTCGTTCTAATACTTCAAAATCTGTGACTGTAACCTCTGGTGTACCTCAAGGTAGCCACCTAACTCCTCTATTCTTCACTCTTTTTATTAATGATCTCCCTACAATATTATCACTTTCTCGGAAACTCATGTATTCTGATGACGTTAAACTTATTTTATCTTTCAACAACCCGATTTATTCTATTGGATTGCAAGATGATCTTAACTCCATGCAGTCTTGGTGCTTGGTAAATCATTTGCACCTTTAGTGCTCCAAGTGCATGTTTATGACTTTCCATCGATGCAAACCATTTCTGGTTTCCTATGCAATTGGTAATGAGCCGTTGCAACTTATTTCGTCTGTCGTTGATCTTGGAATTCTTTTTGACCCCAAATTGAGTTTTAATCACCACATCTCCACTATTGTTAACAAAGCGAATGGTGTACTTGGATTCATTAAACGTTGGTCGAAGGAATTTAATGATCCCTACACCACTAAACTCCTTTACACTGCTTTAGTACGTCCCGTGCTTGAATACTGTTCATCCGTATGGTGTCCGCAGAGTAAAAAGCATGTTGATCGTATTGAATCAGTTCAGAAACCATTTTTGCTTTTTGCCCTTCGTGGCCTAAACTTTGCCATCATACTCCAGAAGACTCTTGCTAATAGACCTTCCTTTGCTAGAAACTTCTTTCCTTCGTCCCTTTACACTTATCTCCGTGAAAATCCTTTTAGTTTTATTTTAACATATTTTTAATTTATAATTTTTTATTTTTGGTCACTCTTCCATTTTATCTTTAATTATAGTTTTATGCGTTTATCTCTCTCTGTATATGTAAGCCTGCATTTTCTAATTCTTTTTTCTTACCTCTTCACATCTCTTCAGGCCTGTCCCAGGCTTCACATAATTTATTAAACTTCAAATGAAATTAAAGTCTGGTATTCGACTTGCAATTTGAATGTTTCAGTTCCAAATTGTTTTTCTTTTAACAACTCGCTGAACTTAATCAGTTGGATGAAACAATCAAAATACAAACTCTGCAAAAATCAATAGTGCTTCAATATAGCTGTTTAATATCTTGCTTTATTGTAATAGCATTTTATGAAAATTGCGAATTTACCTCTGATTTCACATGCTCCAATCGATCGAGTAATTCTATCAAATTATGAAAACCAGAACAGGTAGCCAAGTCGAAATAGAGAAAATTTAATTTATGTGATAAACTGACCAGGTCTGTACATTTGTTAAATGGTTTTGATAGCTCTAATATCGACTCTGACCACAACAGGCTGTGAATCGGGGCGAAGCTGGCCGGACCGGAAAATAAAAATCCCCCACCGAGTCGGAGTCGTTATTAGTTTATTTTGTAATTTTTGTTAGGCTTTCTTTTATTTTATGCCTCCTTAGTACATAGGCCTTTTTATAACGTGCTTACAAATTTGTTGACAACCATTGTTTGTCGACTAATTATAATAATAAATAAATAAAGTACGTGAACGGAACCCATTGGGCTGCGCTCTAGTGGTAGCGTGGGTTGCTCGAAAACTTTGGTTTTCGAGTTTAAGGCACAAGTGCAATGCTTGTGGAAGATCGGCGGGCTCTTTCATGCCCAAGAGACGTGAGAGATCTCCGCGCAAACTGTGAACAAAGCTGTCTAAAGCTTTGTCCCAGTATAGTTTGGTCATTAGTTGCTTAGGTGTGCTTTCCTGACCCTCATAATTTGTAAGAATTCTGTCCACTCCCTTTTTCCAGGAGCTGAACTCAGATGGGTTGCCTGAAAATTCTCGGAGGCACTTCACAACATCTGGTACTCTATCTAAGTAGTGCTCCTAAGCAATTAGTTGATCCGTAACATTAAAAGGGTTTGGATTTGCATTACTGATTTCGCTGAGTATCCCTGGAAGTATTTGGGATAATATTACCGACACTGTATTGGTTAACTCTTCCTGGTTTTCCATATTTCTATTCTGTAAATTTTCGGCCTCTCTTTGTGTTTGTCTTTCCTGTATTCTTTGCTGATGTCTTAGTTGTTGTTGTTGCTGTTCGTCTTGGGCTACGATTATTGTCTCTTCTGGGTTTAGCATGGGGGGTCTTATTAAATTGTTCGAATTAGCCATATAGATTGCTAGTGGCTTACCTAAAACTTATCTTTAACTTGGTTCAGATTCGTTTCAGATGTAAAAAAAAATTAAATGATTGTTGGATAGTAAGTAACCTTTTGTTTAAGCCGGGTATCCAGCACAGCGGAAACTAAAAATTCCTGCCAAACTTCATATAAAAAAAACTGTGCCAGGAATTTTTAGTTTGCTTTTTCGTTTGTTGTGTATCCAGCAACACGAACGAAATCCACACTCTATAGATAGCGGCGTTTCGAAAGCGTGTGTGGAACGAGAAACAGCTGTCATTCAGGCCAGGAATATATTGTTTACAATTATTTCGGAAGTGATTTGTCACAAGATGAAGGCAAAAACTGTGAGAAGAAGATTGATTTAATATAAGCAGTTGAAGCAAGACCATGTCTTTCACGAGCCACAGAGAAAAAGCATTTTGACAACATTTCTGTGAAAAGTGCCTGAGAAACTGTTTCAGCACAAATTAATGAAGAAGGTGGAATACTTGAAGTTGTGTTTAAAGTTCTTAAATTCATTAATGTTATATATGCTTGCCAGCGAATGACAGTAAGAATGCTTGGAGAGCGGGAGACAGAGACTAGAGAGAGAGACAGAGAACGCTCTTTGTTTTAGTTGGGTTCCACACACTCAAAATAATTAGCAAATTCCTGACAGGAATTTTCCGCAGTGCTGGATACAGGCCTTTACTATTAATGTTAATTATATATGTCTACTAAGTTGCTATGTATGTATGAATGTTTAGACTTAAGATAGTATTTAAGTAGGGATTATAAATGCTTCATTACTAAATTTATTATCTTTTGTGACAAGCGCTTTAAATTATAAGTATCATGTACTTGTAGCGTTAGGATGTCCAGTCAATAAAGAAAGAAAGAAAGAAAGAATTTCCTCTAATTAATGTGGATGTGTTTGTTGAATTGCTGGTGGCCACTATGTTTCTTCCAATAAATCTCAACAGGACTTCCTTCTTAGTTCGATCAAAATTCAAGACTGAAGTTTATTTTACAGATTCAAGTTTATATTCTACCCTATCTAGCAACATGTTGCTGGGAAACTACTGAGGCACTCAGAACGTGGGTGTCGAAATGGAACACCGCATCCTGTCGAATTGCTGACGTCGAGTTCATCGACTGCAACTTTGTTGTGGTTATGGGATTGCTGCGGCTGCAACAATGCGTCGGGTTTAGGTGGAGCGGAGAGGCTTAGGCGGTGGGGTAGGGGGCCGATTGGCTGGTATGGTAACTCCTCCCCCTTGGCTTGAAGCGAGGGCCAGAATGACGTGGTGGTCCGAGCGTAGATCGATCCCGAGTCCTTCGGGACAAAAACGGTCGTCGCCTTTTTCTTCACAAGACATCCCAGTAGGGTGATGATCACCGCAACTGTAAGCAGTGAGTATATTGCTGATAGATGTGATTTCGCGTGTCTTGTTATCCGCGAAATTTGGGTTTGATAATCGATGGCTTTTAGGTGCAGCTGGTGTAGGCTAATTTCCTCTAGCGTGAGGTAAACCGCCAGCTCCGGAACTTGAGGTAAGTTGAACTTTTTCTTCAATCATGGTGGCCGCATCGTCGTGGGCTACTCCGTCGACCTTGACGGTACAGTTAGCGTATTTGACTATGAGTGATCCATTTATCTTTCTTCTTTCCCCGCAGTCCGAGTCAATATCCACTGAATATGCATTAAATACAAAGATCAATCCATTCTCTGGTTCGAATATTTGAGTACTCCTCCCCCATTCTCGCACGTTGCAGGTGCTAAGCTTTTGTTGCATTATATTTGCCAAGCATTTTCCGTTGACGACTTCTTCTTCGATGTCTGAGGCCTCGCAGATATTCAACTCATTAATCTTCATACAAGGTGCATTAATTTGTCTTAACATTACTGGGCTAACAAGTATATATTTAGGTGTAATTACCAATTGAATTTTGGTTAATTGGTAGGGTAATTATGCGAATCAATTGGAAGATTTCTTTAGTAAATATTGGGATTTTATTCAAAAATACAACTGTTTTCTCCTGTTCTGCAATTTCTAAAGTTAACATCCCATATAGCTGTTCTGTTGTTTCTATCTTAATGTTCTGATTCTGCAAGATATTATCGATTTTTGCGATCTCTTCATTATTAACTACTTATATGGAGTTAATACGGGTACAATTTTTATCCTTGCAAGTAACATGCTTTCTGCTATGTTTGTTAGGTGGTTGTATAGTAAGTCTATATTAAAGCTTATTCTATCAACGAATTGTATTAATAATATTTGTCCGTTTTCCATATTCATACTTTTTGAAATTGTGTTTTGGTAGTTTTTCATAAATTCGTGCATGGTGTCTTATTCCTCGTTTATGTGTTTCGATATGTTGGCAAATCTAACTACGACTTCGTTATTAAATGCCTCCTGTATTTTTGCGTTATTTACATAATTTTGAGATTCTTTCTTTAATGATTCGATGCTTTGGTCTATTCTGTTGCTATCCTTCCTTTGCATCCATATTTCCCGAAATTGATTTGAAAATCGTGCCAAGGCCCTTTACAAGGCCTTTCTTGTGTCTTATAACCAATAAAAGGCTGCTTAGTCTGATTTCTAATTGTGTTATTTTTTCTCTTCAAACGTTTTAAAAGAATAATGTGCGATATTGTCTTAAACGATTTTACTATTCTAGGTGTCTATCTTTGCGATTGGTTGTTGTTCGGTAATACGGTGGAACTCGATGTGGCTTCCGATGGTCATGGTTGATCTGTAATATTAGGTAAATTATTATCTCTCTTCCTTTTAATCACCCTGAGCTTTGATTTGTGTAGTTTTTTGTTCTTTGTTGTAGTTAGGGTTGGACCTGAGTCGGTTAGCACAGTGTGCCTGGTGAATTTAGGGGCGATTTTGATCCTTCTGTTCTCTTTTCGAAATATCACGTCGTCTTACGTTCTGTTCCGTTCTGTCCACTGTCTACTTTATCTTTTACTTCCGCGTATAATTCCTTTCTATACTGGTTCAGCTTCGCTTAATAGTCGTGAAAGTCGTCGAATTCTATGTTTTAAACAAGTGTGTTTTTCCCGTAAATAACTCATATTGAGTGAACTTAGTGGCCGAATGAATGGCGTTGTTGTAAGAAATCATAGTTTCGGATAAGATTTCATTGTGATTAATGGGTACTTTCAATTTTTTTCTTCTCTATAATGATCCTGTAAAGTTCTGTCATGGTTGAATGGAGTCTCTCTAGCGGTGCATTACTTGTTGATTGCGAATGTGATGTGGTGTGGAGTACCATCTTATATTGTATATATATATTATATATTGTATATTGTTGCATTTAATTTTCTTTGGTGCCCCGCAGAACTCCATGTAGTATTGCATTGCCCTAGTAACGTTAGTGGTATCCCTCAATGGAATAGTATAAGCTTTTGCGAATTCGGAACACTTATCCACAATTGTCAACACGTATTTTTCATTGATCGTATAGATTCTGTGTGTATTATGTCCATTGGTTGGTCAGGTGTTTCGGCTTTTTGAAATGCCATTTTTGGTGGATGTCTGTCGTATTTCAAGGTTTGACAAGTATCGCAGTTGTTGATTGTTTGTGTGACTCTACACTTCATGTTAGGAAAATAGAATTTTCTTTTCAGCTGCCATGTTACTTCGTCAATTCCTCGATGGTTACCGTCCTCGTGCTGTTCGCGAATATGTTTTTCTAGGACGTCCTTTCCTATTAGGTCGGTAATCATTGTTGTGCACCTCACAACCTTATACATATATCCGTGAGCGAAAAACTTGTCGTATAAACCTTGGATGCTTTTGAAAATGTCGTCTGATGCATAAATTGCACACATTTTATTGGGTTTGAAAATTTTTTTCAATATCCTAGAGACGTTTAATTCTTGGAACTCTGTTTCCGTAATCGTCCGCCTTAGCTTGTTCTTAAAAGGTGTCGAAGTTTCTATTTTCGTATCCGGACCGGTTCCAAATATCAGCTGGATTTTGTGCTCATTAATGGGTTCTTCCGAAATGTAAATGTGCTCGCTTGTCTCTTCAGCACTTGAATGAATAGTATCACCTACCGTCCCGTCCAGCGATTCCTGGTGGTTAATGTTTGCTTCCACCTCTATTCTACTGAGCGCGTCCGCCACTACGTTCTGCGATCCTTTCTTCTAGATCACTTCGTAATCGTACTCTAATAGCTGAAGCCTCCAGCGTACTAATTTAGAGTTGGGTTCTTTGAAACTCATTAACCACGTAAGTGATTTTGAATTTTTGACCGTATAGGTAAGCCCTATAATATTTCACTGCACAGATAATTGCCAACATCTTCTTCTCGACTGTAAAGTAATTTTGTTCGCCATCGGACAAGGTTCTACTTGCGTATGAAACGGGTTTGTCCTTTCCTACAGTTTCTTTAGAAAGGACTGCTCCTAGTCAGTAAGAATTCTTTTGAAAAGTCTGGGTATTGAAGCAGGAAGCGTAAAGCGCAAAGAAGCGTTTTACACAATTCGAACGTGTCGATTTACTCTTGGTTAATGATGACGGCCGCTTCATTGGCAAGGTCAAAGGCTTGGGTTATTCTTGCGAAATTTTTAATAAATTTCCTGTAATAGCCGACCAATCCTAGAAAATATTTTATTAGTTTCTTTGATTTAGGAATGGGGAATTTTTTAATGACCTCCAGTTTCTTTGGATTAGTTTTATGCCTTCGCTTGTCACGATATGTCCCAAATATTATATTTCTTTTTGTAGAAATTCTGATTTGTGCACTTGTAGTTTCAGGTTTGCTTCCTCTAACCTTGTAAAAACCTGTCTAAGGTCCTCAATATCCTCCTGTAAGGAGGCGGAGAATAACACTATATCGTCTAGGAAAACTAAACACGATTTTCCCACCAGGTCCTTTAAGACATTATCCATGACTCTTTGGAAAGTCGCTGGAGCGTTAGTCAAACCAAAGGGAATCCTTGTGAATTCGTAATGCCCTCCGTGTATCGAGAATGCCGTTTTTTGAATATCCTGTGGTGCCATATCTATCTTATGGTAACCACTTGCTAAGTCCAGAGCGGAGAAGTATTTTGCTCTCCCTATTTTGTCGAGTACGTCATTGATTACCGGCATCGGGTATTTATTCTTTACCGTTCTCTCGTTTAGCTTTCTAAAATCCACAAGTCTCCATTTTTTTTTTGGTCGATACCTGCCTTCTTTGGAACTAGCCACTAGCCATCTTTGGAACTAGCCACATGGGCGCTCCACGGCGAATAACTATGTCAGATAATATCCTGTTCTAACAGTTCGTTAACTTGCCTGCATACTTCGGCCCTTTCGAAGTGGCCGTACCTAAAGGGTTTCGTGTGAACTGGTACGTCACCTGTCGTTGAAATGTTATGTTTAATTACATTTGTAAATTCAACTTTTTGTCTTCATCATAGAATAAGGTATGAAATTCCGAGCATAACTCTTTGAGTTTGGACATTTCGTTCGCGTTAAGATGCTCCGTTTTCAATTTTTGATTATGTCCCGATCGGATGATGTGTTTTTTTTGATCCCTTCTAACAGGTTCAACTCTACAAATTTTTCCTCGATCCATTTCTCAACTTCTAGCCGCAAATCTAAATCTATTTCTAATGGTTGGTCGCTATACTTCGTTACTTCTATAACGCTTATGTATTCGTTGGCTTGGTATAACCCTTCGGTTATGAAAATGTTTGGAGCTAATTCAGCTTGGTCACAGAGAAATGGACCATTATTTAGACTGACCGATACTTGTAGAACTGCTCTAGTTCCGGCTTCTAATAGATAGACTTTGGTGTACCTCTTATCTCAAAGAATAATTGGTACCGTCGTCACGGGGGTTTTTAACACGAGATTGCTCACATCAATCTTGGCTTTTAATTGTGTCAAAATGTCCATTTCGATAAGTCCGTCAAAGAAGTCATGAAACTTGAATAATAACCAGAAAGAAAGTCGGTCAAGCCGGACTATAACATACTCTGTACCAAGAAAATGTTGTCTTTTGATCATAACTCGAAAACCGTTCATCCGATCTTCTTCATTCCTTTGGCGGATCGATAAGTTATCCTAATAACTAAATATATCAAAAAAAAACAAGCCATCTATCTTCAAAACTGTGGGATATGACGTTTTTTCTAAATTGCGGGGGCGGGAGGGGGCGTGGCAAAAATTGAAAATAAACTTGATCTGCCTGCAGACATAAGAAGCATATGTCCCATACATGTCAAACCTCTATCTCTTACCATCTCTGAGATCTGTGCGTTCATACGGACATACAGACTGACGGACGGACAGACGGACAGACGGACATACGGACATACGGACATACGGACATACGGACATACGGACATACGGACATACGGACATACGGACATACGGACATACGGACATACGGACATACGGACATACGGACATACGGACATACGGACATACGGACATACGGACATACGGACATACGGACATACGGACATACGGACATACGGACATACGGACATACGGACATACGGACAGACGGACATGGCAATATCGACTCGGCTGTTGATGCTGATCAAGAATATATACGGACATACGGACATACGGACATACGGACATACGGACATACGGACATACGGACATACGGACATACGGACAGACGGACATGGCAATATCGACTCGGCTGTTGATGCTGATCAAGAATATATATACTTTATGGGGTCGGAGATGCTTTCTTCTGTTTGTTACATACTTTTGCACAAACTTATTATACTCTATGTACCTTTGGTACAGAGTATAAAAATGATATTTTGCCATCTGCCTTGAATTCTTCGAATGCTGGGAATTCTACCCATTCCCGAAGGTGGTGTTTATTAAGAACCGTCGATTTCTAGAGTGGCCACCTAATGTCCTTTGTTGTAAATTGGGGATCTAGAAAAGAATTTGATGCTCCCGTGTCGATTAAAAATTTTAACTTCCTACCGAAGGGCGAATCTATCAGTTTAAAAGGTAGATTCGATTTTCCCGAGGTTTTTGATTTCAATGATTGTTGTCTGCTGCGTAAGGCTTCTGCTCGATAATTCGCAGTCTCTGGTGAATCCTGCGTTTCCGACCGATTAGCTTGATCTTGTGAGCCCTGGCTCTCCAAGCTATAAATTTTCTGTCCTGAATCATTTGAACCTCGTTGGGTCCGACCACTGTCGTTTTCTGCCTTGGGTAAAATAGCTAGCCTGTTACGGTTCGTATTGTTTCCGTTATAGCTACGTGAACTGTCGTTCCCTCTCGACCTGTCATTAGTACGGCTGTCGCTGTTCTTTTTATTTCTGCAATCGTAAGAGTTATGTGACTGAGAATACGGTCTGTTCCTGTCAGAAGTCGATTTCCTTCGGTCAGATTGCTGGTTATTGTACCTTGTCACAGCTCTTTCTAAATCCGTTTTCCTCTTTTGGTTTTGGAAATGGATGTCCCTTTCGTTCACCGCAGTGTCATATGCGTCCCTGAGGGACATTGGCTTACTCAGCCTAACTATCGCCCCAAGTGGTTCCCTAATTCTTGACATGAAGGTGTTCAGGCATACCAAATTGTAAGACTCTTTCTTAGCTTTGGCAATAACCGCCGTCTTGTGAATCTATCAAATTAAGCAGATCCGATTTTAACTGGGCAATTTCCTCATAGAGACGCGTAATGGACAGGTCCATTTGGGCTATTTAATTAAGATCATATAGGATAGTCGCTTCCTCTCGTTTGTCGGCGAAATTTGTTATACGAACCTGCTTGATCTCGTCCCAGTTCAATGGGACTCCTGCTGAGAGTAGGACATCGTTAGCCTTTCCCTCGATTTTGTTTCGGATTGCCCTTAACAGCATACGTCCGTACAGCTTAAGATCCGTACCTCTAATCAGTAGAAGAATTTCCTCCACATTGGAAATGAACTCGTTTAGAGCTCTAGTGCTTCCTTCGTAAGTCGGAAGAAATCGGATCGCATCAGGAATGCGTAAAGAGTTAAATACATCCTGTAGGTTGCCACTCGACGGCTGATGGTGTGGAGGTGAGTCCGGACTTGGACGCATTTTTTCTTCTGGTGTTTTCTTACTAGTTTCTGGCTGTTTTTGTCCTTCTTTGGCTATCGCGACCCTGATATTTGAAAGATTGTTCCCAAGTTTAGTCTTACTTTTCGTAAGTGTCTCCTTTATTTTCCCTAGGCTCGACATCAAACCTCACAATCCTTCTTCGGTATTAGCTTTTTTGTTCTGTTTGAGGAGGAAATACTTATAGTTTATGACGTATAAGTAACTTAGGACTGCGTGTGTTTCGGTTAAATGTTACTTAATTGTGCTGATTCCTTTTCGTACTGCAACTGTTGAGTAGCCTTAGCTGATGACATGGAAGTTGAGTTTTATGTTTCTCTAAAAAAATATACTTTAGTGATTTGTTCTAAAGATTTGAATATGATTCCTTTATAGCGTGATGTGAAGTGGTTTAAAAAAATGTATGTACATATATTTTCTCCTTTCTTTCCCTTGTTTCCTGTTTGTTGATTGCTTTCTCGCAACGGCCTTATCGCCAAATTTATGTGGGTGCTTTATTTCTCTTTATATATATTTTGTTACAGTTGGTTGCCTTATTGCAAAGGCATTTTTGCCAGATATTTTTATTTGTGGATTTTCGATGTTTGGTTGCCTTCTTGCAACGGCTTAATTGCCAGGAGAAATTCTCTTCTTGATTTAGGGGATTTGTTTGATTTAATTCATTAGTTGCTTTCTTGCAACGGGCGGAATTATTATTTTTTATTATCTTTGTTGGTTGCCTTATTGCAACGACCCAATCGCCAGTTTACGTAACGCTGTCAACCCAGACTCCTGCTCGTAGGGTTCCGCTTGGCCGAGTCAAAAGCGAAATATGGGCTTACGTCAAGCCCATTCCATAGCGGATCGAGTGAGTCACATTCTCTGACTTTTCCCCTAAGACCAATTTCCATGGCGTTCGACACACCGAAGTACGACGAGTCATAATGGTACGATCAACTAGCCATAGCAGAAAAGGTTCGCGACGGTGTTCGATCCAGCCCTCTAACACTGCGTATTCTGTTTGATTAAAACAACTGTTCGTCCGCTCATTAGCTTGGGCTGTTTCTTCGTTTCTCCTAACAAAATTTCACTTGTCGCTTTTTACATCTTTTGATTTCTTTCCACCAGTTCACTTCACTTGTTATCGCTTACTTACATTAATCCTGATCATGGTTCTTCTTCTCCTTTTAACCAAATCCCAGGAGAGTGCCGACTGCGCCAGTTACATGAGTGAGCTACGTCACTTGGGAACGTATTAGGGGTGGTGGTGGAATTAGCCTGGTAGCCGCTGAATTTCCTCTAATTAATGTGTGTGCATTGCGATATCCTATCAATAAAGATATCGCAGGGACATTACACGAACTACAGAAATATCCTGGTGTGCAGGGAAGCACTAGATTCCCTCAGCATTTCCAGAAAGGTGCAAATCTACTGGATATTCAGCCACTGGGGCATCGATGGAAACGAGATGGCAGACAGTCTTGGAAAAGCTGGGGTCGTCATCGGCCAAGAAACACCAAACATACCTATCTCCGTGCAGAGGATAAACAGCAAATGGAGGAGACAGCAGAGAAAAAAGCAGAGTTATTGTGGGAAAATACAATCAGATGCAGAATCTCTAAAATTATGTTGAAGACAGTAGAAAAAATACTCACGCACTATCTGCTTCAGCTGCAAAGAAGAGGCTGTATACTGCTTATTGGCATACTACCAGGACACTGCCTAGCATTCGCTCTTGCGATAAAGCTTTGCTCCAGCTTAAATCTGGAGTCGCAGAAACTATAGAGCACCTCATATACAGCTGCCCAGCAATTGCCTCGATAAGTTTAAAACTTCTGCACACCCCACGTTTCGCTTCTTTAGAAGAAGTGGCCCCCAAAAAAAATATCGACACTCGCAAAAATGTGGAAGATCCGCCTGCGCAGTGACGTTAACAAGCGAGTGCTAGAAAACTACTGATCTTACAAGGCGACATTAGCATAGCAAGCCTGCAAATTCCCCCAGCCGAATATACATGCTAAGATAAAAGCTGAATGCATATAAATAGATTTAACTGATGTAAGCAAATCAATCAAAATACTTCCGAAAGGTCAGTTACGTTTCATTTTAAAATGAGCTTAGAACAAGGACTAGAATAGTTCAGGAAAATCGATTCCGCCAGCGACATGCTCCCCCGGCTCAATCTTCAGTATTCTGCTGTATTTCAACTGAACATAAAAAGAAAATCTTTCGCGCCACAGCTTGGACTCAGTATATCAGTATATCGGCCGTATTCAAAGAAGAGGGTATATGGTGCCACGTTATTCCTTTGGTTCGCTCCTCGAAATCCGAGATGATGTTGGATAAAATAATTTTAAATTTTGATGGAGTTTGACGAATTCAGCTCAAAACAAGGGTTGAATGTGACCATCAATGGATTGGTCATGTAGAAGAATAAATTTCGGCAATGTAAGCTACAAGTTCTGCTTAAAAGAGAAGAGCATAAGTGATGTAACCTTGCTTTAGGCTTTCAAACGAACGAATAGGCAGGCATCGTATGCGGCTATGCTTGCGTCAGAAAATGCATGCAAATCGAGAAGTCGATTTTGCAGAGCTATCGAAAACAACCCGCATTTGATTGGTTGTGCTTTCCAGTTTTTGCGCGCCGTGGTGTTGGAAAAAATACTGAGGCGATGCAGATTTAGTAGATTTAGTGGATAGAGACATGTGGCCCAAATCCTTATATTCCTTTATAAAGGCAGCATACTGCGACTTTAACTGGGTTCTTCGCAAGTTTAGACTCAAGTGACTTAAAACGACGCAAGGCACGGTTGTATGAATCTCCAAGAGCGTCAAAGCTAGTTTTGGGTGGGAGACGCACCGAGTATTGACCAGAAGTGATACGAGTGTAGTTTTGCTGAAACAGCTCCTCGCACAGAGCATCCTCAGTAGAAATGTTGGAGGTAGAGCCACAGCAATTGTCAATTTCCCCAAATCTGCTTAAACTATTAAACAACGCTTTTTTATTAACGGGCTATTGGGTTCTTTGACTATAGAAACTTGTAAGGAGTTAGTGCGACCCGCTAAGTTGAGCCCACCATTCACGATCATTTCAAGTCTGTTTTTTTGGAGACTTGGCAGATGATCAGATACCTGAAATGGACCAACGCAAAGGAGGTTAGTTGCATTCGGAAGCGTTCAAATCGAAGTGAGGTTAATAATCGGTGATAGTTTGTGGTGCAACTGCAGAGAACGATGTGTTGTAACCTTTGTTTCGAGATTGAGCAACAATATCAGCCTATCTATCCGACGAAAAAGATGATTCGCCCATACCTAATAGTTGGCGTGTCGAATGTTGAGCTGCCGCTGACTGGCGAATCGAGAGGTGACAAAGTTGATATGATTTGCAGATTCAACCGTTTTTAAAGTATATTATATCATGAAAAATCAAAATGTCTAAGCCACCTCCGAGTCTATGGGTGAAAGCGCGATCGAAGCTGTAGATACGAGAGATGAATTTTTGCGAAGTAAGTACTAAAGCGGGTTGAGCGTGAACGTTGAGGTGAATTTAAAGTTGATGGCAGCTTTTGTAATGCCTAGACTTGCACTGCTGCATACTATGGCCTGCCTTTCAGGCATAGATGCAGCCGTCTGCTTCCTTAGAACGCAAATTTGAATTCAGAGTTTTAAGTTTGCTGAGATGGAATCATACAAAATCTATGATTGGTAAAACCGTTTACTGAAACTGAAAATTAACTGATAAGCTGATAAGCGTTAAAGCCCC
The DNA here is from genome assembly GCA_035044965.1 of Lordiphosa andalusiaca. Lineage (NCBI taxonomy): Eukaryota > Metazoa > Arthropoda > Insecta > Diptera > Drosophilidae > Lordiphosa > Lordiphosa andalusiaca. The sequence goes on along the minus strand of JAWNNM010001183.1, from coordinate 74,477 downwards.
TTGTTATTGTGCATTAAATGAGTTGGCGAAATGTACTAAAGCCAGAAAATAGGATAAAGTAATAGGCTTTTTACACTAGGAGTGCGTTATGCGTTTTGCGTTAAGCGGCAACAAGCAGCTTTTTCCCTATACAAAACGTACAGGGCGCTAGTGGTGACAAAAAGTTGAGTTTCATTTGGATGCATGTGCGCTTATTCGATACACTCGATAAGTGTTGCTCATATTTGCCTATCGCGCAAAAAAAAAAAAAAAAAACAGCTGTAAGCCTGTGCAGGAAATTTAAAAATAAAAGGTTTGTCAAATTCATCAGACAAAAAAACATGGCTATGAGTCAAAATAAAGGTAAGAAAGGCGTTGGTGGTCTATATGTACATAAACTTGACTTAACAAGAGATTTGATGCTCCAATTGCATCATCATGTAACATTACATTGCATCATCAAGTAATTTTGTTCCATTTAATAATTACGAATAACACGCTCGTATTCAAATTCCGTTTACCTTTCACAAGTTCCTTGCTGCTGCCAAAAACAAAACTCAGCGGTTTTCTTAACTCTTAACGCATAACGCAACCGTGTGCTAAAGTAAACACATATTCTGGGTTTTTTTTTTTTTTCGATAACGATTTCGATAGGAAACTCAGTGTAGTTTAAATGTTCCATTAGCAATCAGTGCTTTAAACAGATAATCACCGGCAATCGCAAATAATAAATCAGTAATCGTTAATCGATTTTTATCTGCTGAAAGCGCTCATTATTGTGACTAGGAGCAGCAAGCCGAGTGGACCACCATAAAACACATTTGGGGTGGAAATCACTCCTTGCCGGTCGTCAATGTCCTCCATATCAGTTATTCCATCGAACTGCCCAGGAAAAATTACAGTAATAACTTCAATATGGTCATTAATTTTACTTTCTATAAATACATCTAATAGGGCGTTTCTACTACAGCTGCGTTCACGTTTGCGTCCAATTATCGAATTATTATATTACAATTATTATAAAACAATCTCAGTTGTTGGCCGAGGGGTGGTGAGGGGGCAGGAAAAAAAGTCGCGTTCACTTTGAACGCGGGTTCTGCCAACTCGATTTTTCATACTTAACCAAGTATGAGTATCGATAAGTATCTTTATGAATAAAACATGCTTAACTGCAATTTATGCTTTTCAATTGCATTTAGTAAAAAAATTTTATTTCAATTTATTTTGATTGCTGTCAAAAGGTAACCATGCAGAACAGATCAGCTGTTGTGAACGCGGAAGTGAACGCTGAACGTAGTAGAAACACCTTTGGGAACTTATCGATAAAAAGAGCAATCGATGACAGAAAGCGTAGAGGTGGAAATCGGCTATTTCAAAGAAACTGCTTTACGAATGCGGACTATTCACGACTTATCCATCACCTAGCTAAGTGATTCATTGCCATTGAAAACATATTGTATAGATATTACTAAACCATTTCCTTACTCCGATAAATTACAGAAACACATACTGCTCTTAGCGTTTCACATTCAAAAGTGAATAAAAGAAAACAAGCAAGCTACGAGCTTGCAAAAATGCCATTGCTTGTAAGAAATTTGCAAAGCGAAAAATATCGAGTGCTGATTCAATTTAGCTTCTGCCGCCGCTGTTCGATTAATCGAAGGTGTCGTAAAGTCTCTTAGTGTTACTTTTTTCACGGGTTTTCTTATTTCGGAGTGTTTTTGACCTTTCCTTAAAACATTAAATAGCTTTCCTAAAAAAATATTTATGGTAATGTTTCTCTTAGCTTGTACAATTGATGTCTTCATGTACTCCAGGTCGAAACAGCTGTCCAGGCGTATTTTAATATGACGAATTACTCCCTTATAAATCAGGACTTAAATATTTGGGAGAATATTTGGATAAGAGGTTGCCTTAAAAAAAATTACACTAAAGAACAAAGTCCTAGTGTACAAGGCCTTAATTGCTCCTGCCTGGAGATACGGTCTCCAAATATATATATCATAGCAGAAAAATCACATATAAACAAGTTGCGAGTCATGCAAGTAAAAATACTCCAAAGAATATCTGGAGCGCATTGGTATATGCGCACTCGGAAAATAGAAAAATAATTAAATGTCCCGAAAATAAGTGCTACTATTAATATACAAACTGCCAGCTATTTTGATCGACTAAGGTGTCAGACAGACTTGCCAGACGATTGTTGGGAAGACGAAGGAGAAAAGGCGCTATTATAAGAAGACGTCTAAATATTTATGACCTCCCAGCGAAAAGCATCTAATGATTATTGGATAGTTTGTGACCATACAGATGATCTTTGAGGACCGCTTACCCTACTTTTACAAATAATTTATCCTAATTACTAAATATGTCTAGAAGGAACGAACCATCTATCTTTAAAACTGTCGGAGCTGTGGCCAAAATTGACTTAATGAAAAAAAAAACTTAATCTGCCTGCAGACATAAGAAGCATTTGTTTCTTGCATATTCAACCTCTATCTCTTACCATCTCTGAGATCTGTGCGATCAAGCGGTCAGGCAGACAGACGGACATGATTTACCTGACTCGGCTGTTGATGCTGATCAAGAATACATATATATTCTTTATCGGGTCGGAGATTCTTTTCCTGGCTGTTGCATAATTTTGCTCAAACTTATTATACTTTAGTAAGTAAACATTTCGGGTGGATGCGCTCAAGTGCAATGACCCAGTATTTGCTTCAAAGGCAGTCCACCTTGTTCCAATTTATTAATCTCTCAGCTAATTGCTTTCTTTTGGCCTGAAAGAGCTTCATCTCTGGATGTATTCGGACAATGCGATGATTTTCATCAAATCTTGAAATCTATTGCGGAGCACAGAACTTCATTAAACGACTCGTGCCACACTGCGAAGGTCTCTGAAAACCGACAGTCAATTCGGCCAACCAGCTTATCGTTCGCCAATTAGCAAACGCTTCTCTCATCAAGAGCGAAGTCAGAGTCCATTTGGCGGACGTTGAGGCCATCCTTAACTCTCGCTCTCTAATTCATACCAGCGCCGACCCCAACGATTTCGGGGTGGTCACTTCGTTCCACCTCCAAAACGGGCAGGCCCTTCGCCCGCTGATTCAAAGACTAGAACCGAATGTTTCAACAAAAACTTGGGTTGTACGCTGTCCCAGGACTAGATCCACAGAAGCATATAATAGCAGTTCCAATTTTTTGAAGCCCTAAACACTTGTTTCTCAATTTGGCTAAATTGTTAGCTCTCAGATGAATTAAGCTTAAATTTTGTACGTATATCTACTTCCATTTGAATTGTTTAATGGAGTTGGTATTCTGTATAAATCGTGCATATATGCATGAAATGTAACATTCATATGTCAGCAACTCGTTAAGCTTTGGATAAGCACAAAGTATATCTCTTTTGCCGCTGCTCTGGTCCTAGAAACTTCTTATTCAAGCATACAAAGCGAAAAGTCGCATTTCTATTGGCAAGCGCGGTCATATTTCGATTATTTTTTATTCAATTTTACTGCATTTTCTTAACCAATCTTCATTATTAGTGCGAAATCTTAAATGTTGACATTTATGATTATTTATTGTGGGTCCAAAAGGGGGCATGGACAAAATTTGGAACTAAATTTATCTGCGTGCAGACAATATATGCCTTAATATAAAATTCGATTTCTATGGCTCTTCTAGTCTCTGAGATCTATGTTTTCATACAGACCGACGGACGGACGGACGTCCAACCGGACATTCAGGCCCCACTACCAGAAGCAGTAGTTCTTACCATAAGGGTTAGCGACGCTCCATTACCATTTGCAAAAAACAAGTAAAATCAACCACCGAACACAGGTAATTTTTAATAAACGTTCAGCTTATATAGTCGTATCACTAAAGTTAGTGAGACATATATATAATATACAATTGCGAGGATATCGTTTACAACAAACGAACAGACAGATAGTCTGATCGGGCAGACGTACGGGGCTATATCAACTTGGCTTAATCACGCACAAGCAAACTTTATTTATGTTTACGCTATGCTCAGAGATTTACTAATTATCATGCTTAAGCTTAAATGTAATAGATCAATCAGGAAGTAGTTAAAGATGAAAATAGAGGTAATTTAATGCAAAAACAATCGAAAAAGTGCAACAAAATGTAAGTTTTTTAATGAAAGTTTACATTTAAAAAATGGATTTTCATTTGCTCTTCCTCCAATGGTCTGACCTCTAGGCAATTAAACAGCCAGACGGACGGACAGACAAAGAAAAGTTAAAACGTACAGACACTTAGACCTTAGACAGATGGTCAGACCACAGAGCGAACGGATGGGGTTATATTATTAACTAATTTAAGATCAACGTGACAAAGCCTGTCCTACCCGACTTCCTACCGAAAAGAATCGTTGGAGAGCCATCCCTTTGTTAATTAACGGAGCATTAAAATTAGGGTATATATATTGGCATTATGTAAACAGTCAGAACGTGCTGGTCATAAATATAACTTGCGATTTTTCTGCAAAGTGCCGAAATTTAAACTTTTTGTAAACTTAAAATATACTACATTGTTTAAAGATATTGTAAATAGTTATGTGAGTCTAAAACTTAATATCGATGTCTAAAAGATTAAAGGAGATTCTAAACTTTTTTTGCTGGAAGGAAAAAAGTGTGCACAATTTAAAACAATCTTGATCTGCGTGCAGACAATAGAATTCCATATATACTAACTAATTAATCTACGAAACTAATTGTGCAGCTCTAGCTATTCTGAGATCTAGGTGTTCATACAGACAGTCCGACAGATTGACAGACGGTCTGAGCGACAGACGAACATGGCTATACCGACTCAGCTGTTGATACTGATCCAGAAAATAAATAGATTTAGTTTTAGTTTGTAGTTAGTTTTCCTGGCTCGAGGTCCTGAAAAGTTGTGTTTGTTCACATCTGTAAGCAAATTATGCATTTATATACACTAAAAAGAACTATTTGCCTATACAGTACTGCTTAATGAATCTCCCGATTCAATCTTCAGTAGGCTTCTCGCTAATGATAACTGATCTTTAAATGTCTCTCCAATACCCCACTGCTTTAAGCAGTTGGGAACAAGCAGCAAGGAAAGCAAAAACAGACAAGAGATGCAGCAAGCCAACTTTTTGGTGTTTATTCTTAAGCATTGAGGGTAAAATTTCTAAGTAAGAAGGCTTTTTAGCGAGGTTAGAACTGCCCGTTTAATTTAAATGCAAGTATTCAAAAAGCATATGTATTGTTGCATGAAAGTTTTGTTAGTTTCGCTTACAAATCTTTTATATAGGTTTGTAATTTATCAAGCGACCTTTCTAATACTTAATTAGTAAGTTTAGCTGGCTCGACTGTAAACAACTTATGCATTTATTATGCCAGCTAAACTCATTAATTAAACATTAGAAAAGTCGCTTGATAAATTAAAAATTTTATTTAAGAAGTTATATATTAAATAAAACATATATATATATATTTTTATATATATAAATTATAATATTAATTTGCTTACTCTTTAATATAATTATATAAACCGGTTCAATTAGAAATGGAGAGCGTAAGTTAAAGTCGGCCCTGCCAGACTTCGATAAACCCGTTTCAAATGGGAATTATTGTTTAATAACCCCTCCTTATGTTAGTTAACAGAGCACTACCTTTAATTTGAATATTTCGATTATGTTAGCTCAAGCGGCTCAGACAAGTAGGCAACGTTTTTTATAAGCTTTAAAGCTCCATCATTTATTGTCCGATCTTCCTGAAAATTTCAGGGATTGCGGATATTGCGCACATACACAACACTGCATTGGAGTTATTTAACATTTTTTATTGCGGCGAGGGCGTGGCCAAAATTTGCAACAAACTTAATCTGCGTGCAGAGAATACATGTCTACTTTTAAAATTTTGTTGCTCAAGCTCTTCTAGTCTCTGAGATCTCGGGGTTCATACAGACAAACGGACAAACGAACAGACGGTCAAACGCACAGATGGACAGCCAACTGTCCATGTCGACTCGGCTTCTGATGCTAATCAAGAGTATATATAGTTTATGGGGTAGGAGAAGCTCCCTTCTGCCTGTTACACACACTCGACTTTAGTATACCCTTTTTACTATACGAGTAACCTGTATAAAAAATGTATCTATAGAAGAATCAATATAATTTCCAAGCTTAGAAATCAGACATTTTACTTACAGTAACGGAATAAAAATATTTTAAAAGAGGGAAGAAGCAAGTATTAGGAAAGAAAAAATTTAAATATATGAAGTTAAAAGAGTCACGTACCCAAAGTTGAGAGCTACAAAAAAATTTGTTTCCGCTGAGTTTTTCGCTAAATTATTTGCAATGCCAGCAGTACGTTGCGGTCGTCTTTTATAAAATTCTATTTCATCAACAGTCCAAACTGCACCTTTTACGTTTTCAACGCGCATGAAGCATTTATGAAGGGACAAATTGTGTCGGACTGCATTCTAAATAGAATGTATTGAAATTTGATTAAGTTACGAAATTGTTCACTAACGATTACGTTAAAAATTGTAAAACAAAGAAACACGCAGTTAAGCGGACTTGTAGGTTTTTACGAAAATTATTTAATGCATTTCAAATCGACTTGCGCGGTTACCATTAAAAATACAGTTTATTACATTTATTTCTAATGAAGGTACTTAGAAATTTTGTGTCAAGATGCTATATGCTGGCAAACGCAACCCATAATCGGCATTGTTTAGATAGCTGTATTCAACAGTCAGCAGTTTGATTGCGTTACATTTTGGCTTAAATTTTATGTGCATTCTGTGTTCAAGCACACAAATCAAACAAGTGATGATGTATAGTACAAATTGTGAACAAATGAATGTTCACCAGAGTGTCCCAACAATAGCTTGAAAAAAAAACAATCGACACATGAGCTTTCACTTGAATCAAAAATTGTAATCAAGTTCAGCTTAAGTTTTGCATACATCAATAAAGGACTTCGGCTTATAAATATTAATTTGTTTATTGTGTTATCCTCTGCAGGATTTAATGGCGTCCATCGTGGGGTCTTGGTCCTTTGTCTCTGTAAGCACTTACCTTAAAAAGCTGCAAGTCGGTTAAAAGTTAAACCTTCATTGCATTTACCTCACGAGGGACCTTAGTAGCGAAAGAAAAACGGAGCCTGCTCACCAACCGACTATAGGACTTCCCTGTAAAGAGTATCGAGTCTTGCAGATCCAGGCGCAGCCACCAGCACGAGAGTGTTGGTAGTGAGGTTCTTTAATAGCAGACTGTAAAACGGAGCATTTCCTCCAACCGGTGAGGGCTATGAATTTTATTTTTATGTAAGTAGTATTAAGAAATGCTCAAGTTAAAGAAAAAATTGCATATAAATGGCCATGTTACCATTCTCACAAACAAGCCACTAAATTCAAATTTTAACCGTTGAAACTACTATTTACTAAGGAACTCCAATATGTATTTGAACTGTTGCGACGTCACGACAAACTAACAACTTAGTAGTAGTAGTAGTATTTGTTTATTTAATGGATTGGCCTTGTATAGCCGTCAGCCTAAAAAAATTATTTTTAAATAATAATATAAACATGTAACTTATATAAATTAATATAAAAAACTTGGCTCATGGAAATCAAAACAATTTTAAATTTAGTTTACTTTAAACACACAACATCGACACTGTCACTCTGCCTAACAGCATAATATAGCATAGCGAGACTATTGACTTTCTTCAGGTTACTCCACCCACCTTTTCCGCTCGTCACGGAATAGTGGATCTTCCACCCTCCAATTGTGAATTAACATATTTCTAAAATTGACCCTTTAATATCTGCTACCTATATTTTGTTGCTTGCGGAAACGCCCAAGCGTATTCCACTTCGTTCCATTCAAAACATTGGACAACTCCTCTGTTGTCAGCACCGGTTTCCCCCATGCGCTTTATCTGGTCTCGCTTAAAATTGGACATGCTGCATGTTCTGGTCATAATTGACCTTTGAAATATTTGAATGGTTTATTTTGTTTGCGAACCAGTTCATCTGGTCAACAACGTGAAATGTTAATTAATGAATTTTTCGATACTATGTAACTTGTGATTGCGATAGTGTTATCGATACTTTTTGGAGTTAATGTCCGATCTCTAGAAAAGCGACACTTGCACTTTGGCGGTCGAAGAAACTGATTGTCATTGATCGGACAATAAAATATAAATTCTGTCGAACCAAGTCGAAGCAGAGCTGATCTTGAAGGAGTAATTCGGAGGGGATTATACGAAAGGCTTGTGGAGGACTTGGGTTCAAACATTTGGCGCCCGAGCAGGAACCTGAGGATAAGGTTCAATCCGGCTGGAGCTCATTGTTGCAGCTCAGCTCGTTTACCTGAAGACTTGAAATATTGGCGGACCGCCAATATCGCTGATAGCGATCGACGTGCGACGCGCAGCAACGGCAGCTCCAGAACCGAATTGTGAGTAGTAATTGCTTGGTGCAACCAGTGTTTCTTGCAGGGCATGTAGATTTAAAATTCGGCGAGTGTAAACCATTAAATAAATCACAGAAGTGCATGGTGATCAATTGGTGCCTCGGCCTTAGTGCATGTGTATGTGAGTGGGGTCACGCGTGTTTTCAGGTTAGAGCTGCATGTTGAAGTTTTCACATACACATACATACATACACATACATACATACACATATATACCTACGTATTGTAGCGGCACATTGCACAGTGGTTGGGCTTGTATGGAGCTGCGGTCAAAAATACTTCTGGTGGTGATATCGCTATGAAATTTTGTCCAAAATTTTATAAACATGTTTTTAACTTAAACTAAAAAAAATGGAATACATCGGCCCACTATATCTTACAGCTCCCATACAAACGGATTGTGCCAGTTTTATTAAATTTGTTTTCAAGACTTATTTTTAATATTTGACCTCTTAATGTGATCGTTGGTGAAATCTTAGTCCGTAAAAGTAAAAACAATCACAAATTATTATAATAGAAATTTTATTCATCTAACAACAAATGCACACCGGGTAACAATTTAGTTTTTTTAGTGCATGGTAAGATTCTTTGCCCCGTTATAAAAGGGTCTGAGCTTGAGAGCAATCTATTGACCAAATCCCTGTTTGTGTCAACTCGTGACATTTTCCTAGTGTGGTGTTCTCTAAATTTCTTAATGTCCTTATTTTTGGATTCAGCAGCTTCTTCAGACAACTCTCCTATCGAAACAAGCGCATGTCCTATAATTTCGGAACCGTGTACAATAACTTTGTGAACTGATGGTGGGAGGTAATACCATGGGTACAATTTAATCAGCTTTCTTGCGGTGTCTAGTGCAAAGTATCCGAATTTTTCCTCATTTATTTTATAGCCAGATGCCATGCATTGCAATAATGTCGCACACCTAATTAAAACATTTTCATCCAATCCTGTTATATGAGCGGACAATTTTGTGTCGCTAAAATATGTTCTTGCTGTATTACCGTCATTTGAAGTTCCACTACCTCCACTCGTCGATTTGTCCACATGTAATCCCATTTGAGCGCGGAAGTCTGCTTGAATTTCCTATGCTTAAAGGCTTTTTTATCTTATATGGTACAAATTCGCCAAGTTTTCACGTGCAATATACCAAATGCAAGAAATATTCAAAAAACCTAATATATGAGTGCAATGGAGACAACCCGAACTCATTATGTTCTTCGTGAGCTTTTTTGTTTAAGCATTTTTCCAAGTCATTCATTTCGCCTTTCTTTGCGTCACATATGTACCATTTAAAAGTTGATGTTTCACTGAGAGCACTACAGACTTTTCCATCAACCATGGTTAACTGCAAACGATGTCTAACTATAAGATTTTCAGCGCAGAAATATTGTCCCTAAAGTATGTTGCTTCATCTATTGTCAATTGGGTTGATTCTTTTTGGAATTGAAACCTTATTGGTCTGCAGTAACGTGTGTATACCGATTTTTCCAAATTACTTTGTGTTTCTTGGGATCATTTTCACGAGTAATTAGTTGTAGTGGGACATAGGAATTCACAAACAAACTCGAATCATCAATGTTATGGTTCACTGTTTTCTACTTATACTCGGAATGACCAGTACTGCCGTCAAATCCCCACTTGCCAATTAAAATAGAGTCAGCCACGCTATCATCACCAATGCACTTAAGAACATCATCTTGAAGTTTTACAATAAGCAATGCCGTGTGATCTAAAAAGCTTTGCAGCTCAACTTCTGCGTGGGATTCGCTGACACTGATGTTTTTAGGATAAGTTGACGCTTTGGCCGCCAGAAGGTTTTCGTAGCTTGGTAGTAAATTAAAGGAAGTCTTACTATTAACAAAACTACGAATAAGCAAATATTGATGTTTACTCATATTTGTATCAAGAAAGAGTGACAAGACTTCATCCACATTAAATTCGGTAAGCGTTGCTTGAGATGAGCGTTGGGCATTAGCAATAGATTCGTCGGTTTTCGACAGCTCAGCGATTCTCCGTCGTTTTGTCCGTTCAGAAGCTTCTATAAAATCTGTTTTCGGTCGTCTGACGGTTTTTGGATGTTGATTGAGACACCTTTTGAGCACAGCTTAAGAGAAGTTTACCTTTATCATTCATCCAATCAGCTTAATATTGGAGAATGGACGATTTCTTGCGTTTACAATTTTCCCAAAACGTTACAATCCTTTTACATATGTAGCCAAATCGCTTTGATAGTTCACTTGAGTGAACAATTTAGCCATGTTTTATGATGTTCGGTTCTATATCCTCAACCAGTTTTCTTTGCCTTTCTGCGTTGCTTCCCTCTTCATTGCACCATAAATTAAAAACAAAAGAACGTGCGAATACGCACTTATAAGAAACACCTATCAAAACTAAAAGCAAAGTAATTCAATATTTAGTGTTGAAAAATTATTCACAATCACGAAAGACGAAGACAAAGCAACAGCACAACAAGTAACAAACGGAAAAAAATGAGTTGTTCGGCCAGTTTTGCCCTTGAAAAAGTTATGACGGTGTAAGTATTTTTACGATTGTAGGCACATCTGCAAATTTCTGCAGCTAAGTTTAACACATATATTACCCTTAAGCCAGACGAACAAATTGGCATACCAACTAATTGTGGAATTTTGTGGGATCATCACTAAAACCATAGCTAAACATAAAAAAGACGTTCACAAAATAGACACAAAACATGTATTATTTCAAATTGATGTAACGAGAACAATTTCACAAGTACGTTTATTATAAATATATCGATTTATAGATAATACCTTTAACTTCAAAATCCATTCTAAATTATAAAAATCGGAGCACTCTGTGGAAAGCTTGATTTCTTAGAAGTACACTATTGCTTACAATAGTAAGACTAAGCTGCTGCAGCTTTGCAAATATGAACACATGTTCACAACTGTAATTCTGTTTTTAGAAAGTCCCGTTAGATTTCCAGAAAATCTGATTTGCATGATAAACTTTGCACATTTGTGAGACAATTTGGTTACATTTCGTCAACATATTGTAAAACCGTTTTTTTTTATTTTTGGCCAATGGACGCAACCACTGTGCATTGGTAACTGACATTGACTTGTCTGTGATTATGCAAGAGTAAAGGAAGAGAAAGAAGAGGACGGTAAAGGAAGAGAAGAAAAATAGCGGTTATTATCACGCGTTCTTGGAAAACCACGAGGGTTACCGCAAGATTATTGGATAGAATCGTTTGCTCCAAACTTTTGTTAGAGACATTAACAATAGCCTCACATATTGGTGGTCGGCTTGATTGCGCTATTTTAGTAGCAGAAAATATAATATATATTTGAGAGGTTAGTTTGAGCGTTGGTTCTTGCGTAAAGGTAGCATGATGGCACCAAAAAGAAGCAAGGAATGTGAAATGACTACTGCGCGAGAAGGTGTATTGAATTCTTTTAATAGAAACAAAAGTTATATCACAAAAAAGCATGCTTCCATGACAACTGCAGAGTTGGAAGCTCGCCTAAGTCTCTTAGAATCGAACTTCAAACAATTTTGTACCATCCAAGCTTAAATTGAGCAAGATAGCGATGATCCTCACGAGCTTTACACTCGCTCTGAGGCAGAGGAATTATATTGTGAAATAAAGGCCAAGTTATTGAGTTGTATTGGAAAAAAGGTCGACGACAATCCAATGCAGACGCATTAAACAGCACCATGCTGCCGCGATCAACAAGACTGCCTACAATAAAAATACCTCCGCTTTCAGGGAAGCTCACGGAGTGGACCAGTTGGTCCAACTCATTCACAACACTTATAGGCTCAAATGGTGAAGTGGATGGATGATCTATCCAAGATGATACTTTTGAGAGAGTCGTTAAGTGCCGGTCCCCTTAGTACAATTGAGTGTCTCGAATTGTCTGGATGCAACTACGAGAAGGCGCGGGAGCAATCATCCTCCAGCCTCATGAAAAGGAGTTGTTCAACTGAAAACGCATTGAGCAAGCTTATTCAGAATCACTCCGCAGCTTTGTAGACAAGGTAAACTGTCAATTAGTGGCACTAAGATCGCTTAGTGGAGAAGCGGAGCTGCTCAATTTGCTTCTTTTTTTTCATTTAATTCAAGGCAAGCTGGATGAGAACACAGTAGATAGGTGGGACACTGAGGGTGATTGTATTAAAATGCCATCATGTCCGTTATTGTCCCATTTTCTAGTACATAGAGGCATCAACTTAGCCAATCGGGCCAAACAGGGCCATTTCAACTGCAACAGTTGCAACTACAACAATTCATGCTATTTTTGTTCTGAGACCTATTTATTAAAGGCGTGTCCAATGTTACAAGACTTATCTCCGATATAGAGATATCAGGAAGCAAAGAAACATGGTTTATGTTTAATGTGCTTCAGTAAGCGATATACAACCTAGAGTTGCACTGGATCACGTTGTGATCATGGCAACAAGCCGCACAATAAATTGCTGCATATGGAAAATATTTCCAAGGAAATTCCACAAAGTAGCTCCAAAGAATCAGCACCTAAAGTCAAAGAAGAGTCTGGTTCAAGTTAATTGCACAGCACGTGGCTAACTATATCCTCAAACAACTTTCTTGCCACAGCGGTTGTGTTGATCAAGGATTGCAATGGATCTTATCATAGTTGCAGGTGTGTGTTGGAGTCCGGGAGCCAACTCAATTTTTTGACGCAAGGATTGGTGTCAGGTTAAAACTAAAAATGCAAGACTGTTGCATACGTCTAAGTGGCATATTCGTTGAGAACGTTAGGCATGATCCGTCCGGAATATTTATCGTCAATTCTCCATTTAGAGATCCAAAACCCGAGTAAGGGGGATTCATATCAGTTTTTAAAAGAGAAGAAGTAACGAACATATTAGCTTTGGAAAAATTTGAGTTGCACAAGTGGCGGAGCAATTGCACAGAAGCATGTAGCAAGGCAGCCGACACGGAGCCTTGGGTGCTTCAAAGTGAAGATGCTGCGAAAACTCTGGGGATCAGCTGGATTTGTGAGGAGGACACATGTTAGTTCTCATTTTATAATAAGGTTTCTCCTATTATCACGAAAAGAGCAATATTGTCAGAGCTGGCACAATTATTCGACCCTTTAGGGGTATTAAGTCCTATAATCGTGTTGGGCAAAATTTTTTTTTGCAGGAGTTATGGCTCCTAAAGTTACACTGGGATGAGGAGCTTCCGCAACGTTATGCATCGAAGTGGCTCAAGTATCGAGAAGAGCTAAAATTAATAACGTTATGCGTCCTGCGTCCTGGTGAACGACGTAGCCAAAATAAACTCTGTGGAGTTATTCGTATTGAAAAGACAGGGAAAATTTTAGTTCACCTTGTAACAGCAATATCGAAGGCTTAGAGCTCCAAGGAGCGCACGGGCCTGAGTTTTTAAGCAATTCAGCAGACGGTTGGCAGAAATGTCAGTGGTCGGGAGATACAAAAGATAACCATAAGCAAGGAAAGGAAACCTTTAGTCTAGCAACAATTCAACCAGAAGAGGTAGCTGATAAAGTTGTAAAATGAATGTTTGCCAACGATTTTTTCAAGTTGCAGCGCGTATTCAGTTATGTTTATCGTCGGAGAAAAGCATCTTTAGGTCCAATTAAAAGGGGCGAACTAACTGCTGCAGAAATGTCTAGATGCTTACGTTATATTGTTTATAACTTGCCAATTCTTGCGTTGCACAAAGAATTCAGTTACCTACAGAGCGAAAAGATCATAAAATCTGTCAAGATCCAGCGCTTAAACCCTTTTATTCAGGTAGAAGAGAGAATTCCGCAAATTAGGGTAGGTGGGCGTTTAACTAAAGCTGATGTTCCATTTGAGTTAAAACATCCCATTAATTGGTAATTATGTGGTGGTAAATGCGCTAATGGATTACATTCACCGCGAGCCGCGTTAGAGGATATTGCCATCCCTTTCAGAGGCCTGGAATGGACTTCGCGGGACCTTTGTGGATGCATTTTAATGTTCGAACGTCCAGTAAAAGTATACCTGTGCGTCTTCGAATGCTTCCTAACGAAGGCTTGTCATCTTGAGATCGTGTCGGATCTCAGCACCAATGCCTTTAAAGCCCAGCTCAAGCGGTTTTTTGGAAGACGTGGACTCAGTAAGGACTTTTACTGCGACAACGGCACCAATTTTGTGGGTGCAGTGCGCGACCTAAATCGAATGTTTAACCGTGCCTATCAGCGTCCTATACTAGATGCCTGCAGCCAGCGTGGAGTCAATTTCCACTTTATCCCTCCGGGCTCGCCTTACTTTGGGCGCTTGTGGGAAAGCGCTGTAAAGGTTGCTAAGCAGCTTTTGGTGAAGTATGCCAACAGCACGGCTCTCAACTAAGAGGATTTGGCGACTGCGGTGGGTCGAGTGGAAGCTATCATGAACTTAAGGCCATTGCATCCTCTCTCCTCAGATGCAAACGACGTCGAAGCCTTGACACCCGGCCATTTCTTGGCTGGCCGTCCACTTAACGCTTTAGTGGAACCAATTGATGAAGAAGTGCCCAAGCTTTCCTTGACTAATCACTGGAAATGGATTCTGGAGTTGCAAAACGCTTTTTGGAAACGTTGGTCGTCGGAATACCTCATACCGGACTAAATGGATAGTCCCCTAAAAAAACGTGAAAATGGGTACCCTCGCTTTAATCGCCAAAGACAATCTGCCTCCCGGGCAATGAGTTCAGGAGCTGCATGCTGGTAGTGATGGCGCCGTCAGAATGGTGACCATGAAAACCAAAAATGGAGTTCTTAAGGGAAACGTTCACAAGATTTGTCTTTTGCCGTTGGAGGAGTGAAGCTGTTGGTTGGAAGGAGCTTCCAAGGATGGGAGCATGTTCTGGTCACAATTGACTTTTGAAATATTTGAATTGTTTATTTTGTTTGCGAACCAATTCATCTGGTCAACACATTGAAATGTTAATTAATGAATTTATCGATAATATGTAACTTGTGATAGCGATAGTGTTATCGATACTTTTTGGAGATAATGTGCGATCTCGAGAAAAGCGATACTTGCATTTTGGCGGTCGAAGAAACTGATTGTCATTGATCGGACAATAAAATATAAATTCTGTCGAACCAAGTCGAAGCAGTGCTGATCTTGAAGGAGTAATTCGGAGGGGATTATACGAAAGGCTTGTGGAGGACTTTGGCGCGAACACTGCACAAAACCGAGAGCGTAACTTAAAGTCGGCCTTACCCGACTTCGAAATACCCGCTACTCAGGGCAATTAGTGTTTATTAACCTCGTGTGGCTCAGGTAAGTATGCAACGTTTTTTTAATTTTGCCAATTATTACCCGATCTTTATGAAAATGAGAAGTTATAGATATTGGCACATATACTATAATGCAAAATTTGAGATCGATATCTTAAAGATTGTGGGGGTTATTCAACAATTTTATATTGCGGGGGCGGAAGGAGTCGTGGCCAAAATTTGAAACAAGCTTGATCTGCCTGCAGACAATAGTAGCTTACATCTAAAATTTGGTTGCTCTAGCTCTTCTAGTCTCTGGGATCTAGGTGTTCATACAGACGGACGGACAGACGGACATGGCTATATCAACTCGGCTGTTGATGCTGATAAAGAATATAAATATTTTGTGATATCGGAGATGCTTCCTTCTGCCTGTTACATACATTTGCACGACTTTAGTATACCCTTATTTATCTGCAATTAAATATCCTGTGAATCCAGCCAATAATCCCGGTTGTTTAAGTTAAGCACTACATCGTATTTACTAGCTGCAGCCATTCTTCAAAGCATTGATTTCGTGATGCTAGTAACGACGCTGCCACGGCATAAGGTGCCCTGTTTACGGATAAGTTGAGACATCTCCCTATATAGCTAAAGTGAGACTGCAGCGTGTTTTCAAACATTGAACCCAGCCCAGTTTCCAATAAATTGCGTGGTTTGGAGTATTTATCGGTAGTCGGTAATTAGTTTAATAAAATAGCGAAGAAGTTTTTCCACCTTCTCGTGTTGCATGTAACCCCGACTTGCGATGCATAACAAATTATGGCTCTTGCCGTAGCTTGGAATATTTTGTATTTTATGTTGTGGCTTACACCTTTCCGGCTTAGCCGGGCCCTCCACGTACTGTCAAGGGCAATCTTCGACTCCAGCAGTTTCAGCTCAATATGCTTGCTAAAGGACATGTTTGGTGATAGAGTCACTTCCAAGTACTTGTACTCCTTAACTGATTCCAATTCTACCCCGTTTAGTGTCCAACGTTCACACCAGGCAAGTCAGCCCCTGAATTCTCGAATGCAAATTACTTTTGATTTAAATTCAAATTCCAGTTTTGACATTAAGAGCTTGTTGCATTTATCATGTCTTGCAGCATTCTAGGTGACATGGCAAGGACGACCATATCATCAGCGTACATTAATATATTGTATACTTGGCCTCCAAACTCAGCGCCTCCAGGAAATACTGTCGCTACGTCATCAATGTACAATGAAAATGGCAGGGGGCTCAGTAAGTAAGTAAACCACTCCGACAACATTTTTCCATCCCAAAACGCAGTTTGATTTTTTTCGTACAAGCTGTGCATAATATTCTTCATTTTAGGGGAGATTGCTCAAATTAAACATCAGACTCCTTCTATTAATTGTATCAAATGCAGCTTTGAAATCAATCAAAAACAGGAATAACTTATTTTTCTGCATCAAGTAATCGTTAGATATAGATGTAAGAATAAATATGCTATCAACTGTTAAACAGCCCTTCCGAAACCCAGACTGATTTTGGCTCATTAAATTATTCTATTTTACATAGTCTGTTAGCCATGTTCATAGGATGCTTGTAAATATTTTTGTAGTGGAATTCAAAATAGATACTCCTTTATAATTAAGTACAATTGAGTATAATTGAGTCCCTTTTTTAACAACGGAAAGATGATGTTTCTTCTAAAGCTTGTAGGTACCAACGCTTCGTTGAAAATGTTGTTGAAAGCATCTTTTAGCATCTTTAAAAGCATAGGTGGCGTTGATGCTGCTGGTACGCGATCTTCTCTCGGCGCTTTTCCCATTTAACTACGGTTTAATGCTCCATGTAGTTCTTTCATACTAATTTCTCTGTCCAATTGCTTAAACATGCGTTGATGGAAAAGCATAGGTCAACATACTTTGGTGCGCTCCAAACAGTAATTCCATAAAGTGCGTGGCAAGGGCGGTTGTTGTTACCTGAATCCGATTTCTGATGGTGGACCCGTTTTACTGCGTCGATGTTGCCCAAAATGATTTGCTGTCAATGATCGATGCAATGGAGGTGTCCAGTTTTGCAAAATTGTCTTTCTGTTTATCTCTGCATAATTTCTTATAATATGCTCGTTGCTTTTGGTATTTATCTTTATTTTACCCATGAGTCATTGTTCCGCAATTTTGATAACAATTGCCGAGATTTTTTCATTTCTGCTTCGCACTCCATATCAAACCACGGTTGAATAAAATGATTCTTACTTGGACTCTGCATAAAATTAGCTGCTTTCGTAATGGTTTCTGTAAAATAATCTATTTCATGGCTGGTGTCTTCACGTGAAAAATCCAACTAATGATCCAGGCTACTGGCGTATCTTTCTTTCTGCTTGCCTATCCAACGAAGCTTGGGAAACAGTTGTGGAATTGATGACTGGGAAACCTTATTAAGACAGGCTGTGACTTCGATTGGCAAATGGTCAGAAAAAATTTCAGGCTTAACTTCTAAGTCAACAATTGCATCGTGCCATTTTCCTTGTATAAGACAATAATCGATTGTTGAACACGCTTGCCCACAAACAAATGTGAAATTTCCATCCATTGGTTTCTTTCATTCCATTGGTTCTACCATTAAGAGCAGAGAGGTTGAAAAATTGCCAAAAATTAAATAAGCTCCTTTCTTTTCTGTCGAGTGTTTGGTCTTGAGCTTTAAGATTTCACGTTGCAAACAGACTGCCTGCTTCCTCACGTTCCACAGTAGCTTGCTCAGATCCCAAACTTGCGTTCAGATCACCCACGACCATAATATTTTCAGAATTCGACTGTTACAGAAAGTCACACAATTCGGCAAAATCATTTTTCCAACCTTTACAACTTACATAAATCGATACAATAACAAGCGTCTCTTTGCCTGAACAAATTTTTTCCTTAAGTATTTTTGGGTTACTTGTAAGTGAAAGTGTTACGCCAGGGCACGTCGATTCGTTGATTCCACACAACAAACGTCCACTTAGTCGACCTAGTACGGACCTGCTACAAAAGAAAAAAAAATTTTGTGTAGTACTTAGTTTCTTAGCCCTGCGATGTTGTAAGAAAGTATCTAAATATTATAATACCTTTATTAATTTTTATTTTTCTTAAAGAGACAAATTTTATTTTTGCTATTTAGTTTTTTGACTTATTAGTTTTTGCTAACAGATGCTCATAGGACAGATTCATATTTTCCAGTTTGTCTTGAAACATGCTTCTTAGATGTGCCTCTGCTGGTTACCCTTTGCTTACAAGACGTCGTAGGATATCCATAAATTGTCAATTCTGAGCGAGTCGTTTCTGACCATAATTTTTCGCGAAGGGGATTTTCCGTTTAATCTTTTCTTTGGGCTATTAGAACTTGCTTGATTGATCTCGTTCAAAAAAAAATGTGCGTACCGGTTAGTTTCTTGGTGTTTTTGAAAATCCGTTCAACCATTTCTGGCGATCCTAATTCCGCAACCACTCAGATTTTGTTTGATCTCTCATATAATTTTCTAAACTTTTTTATTTGGATGTTTTCCAGCTTAAGTTTATCCTTACAAACATTTGATAGGGATTTGCGTGGAGTTGCGTCGTTTGGCAGTCCACGAAATACAATGTTGCTTTTCTTGCCATCCTCGACCATCAAATTTAGCTGTCTACGGTGGTTTGCCATGTCCTTCTTCAGCATATCTACCTCTTTTTGCAGAGATTTATTCTCTTCCCTCAGGGCTTCCACTTCACCCGTAATCGGAGTTTTCTAGCTCGAGATATCATCTTTGGTTGCCACGGTGTTCACCATATGCTCCAATTTGGCGTTAAAGCTGTTGCTTGTATCCTGTATGGCATTAAGGACATCCTGCACACTTCCACACTTCCTTCGTTGCCGTGACCTCTTTTCGGCGTCTGCATCTGCATCAGCTCTGGCGTACGTTTCAGAGGCATAATTTTCCATTTAAAGCTTGGCGCCTTAGTTGCAAGTTTGACATCCAGATGACGCCACTGGTTGAAGATCGTGGTGACTGGTTGTTGGCAGCTGTTACTCTTTAGCTGATTGAGTCAGCTGTTTGCCAGTACGCGTGGGAGTAAGTTAAAGAGAAAGTGTAAGAATACTAACTTTTTTCACGTTTGGCGCAATACCTCAGACTTCCGCTGTCTTCGTGTTTCCCTTTTGGGAGTTTTGAAATTATTTAATTGTTTATCCGACGCTGTGCACAAGTATTCCAATCTATGGCTGCAGCAACCCCAAAGTAAGTTGTTTATGTTTGGTTTGCACACAGCGCTGACTGGACCTCTCCACAGAATCACTTGTAATCAAAATACATGCAGGAGCGTACCTTACAAATACGTCTGACAGGTTACACCAAAGAAAGATGTAACTAACAACTTAGTATTCTTATGATGCAAACTAGAAGCTTAAAAAAAGTTATTTTTTCTGCTATTCAGCTTTGGAACAATCTATCTCAATATTTAGATACAGTTACAAGCACACACACATTCATCAAAAGCTTAATGAAGCACTTTTAGAATAATAATATTTGTTTCAATTTATATATATAAAAATTTCAATTCAAACAATCTAAGAAAAAAAAAATAGAAAAAAGAAATAAAGATATCCTCAATAAGTCAACACGACAATCATGTAAGGAACTAATATAGTAAATAGAGCTTAAGCTGTATTTTAACTTGTCGACATTTAATAGCTTCTTCTTTGGTCCGACATTTTAGTCACAGCCGCTTCACGGTCTCGGCCTATCAAATAAAGGCCCGCCACTCGTCTCTGTCTTGTGCAAACTGTCATCAGTTGGTAACTCTAAGCGCCAAAAAATCTTCCCACACCTGAGCTTTCCATCTCAGTTTCGGACGTTCCACATTGCCTTTTGCCCAAATTCTTTCACGCTCTCATTTGAGATGGGTGAAAAATACTTCAGTTTTCTGCGACTTGCCTGATTAAAAAACTAAAAAGCACTATCGTGGAGTAATCATGTTAATAAAGCGTGTGGTTTAACATGTGGACTGTTAAAACAACTGTCAGTGTCGCAAGTCATTCTACCTGTACAAAGTTACAAAATCATACTTTTTACACTATGCAAGGGCTTATTAAAAATTGTCCAGATGTTTGTAACGCAAATAGAGAACTATTTACGACCACATAGAGAATAAATATTCTTGATGCATGACGAGCTAAGTCGATATAGCCATGTCCGCCTGTCGGTCGGTCTTTTCTTATGCAATTTCCTCCGTCAGTTTGAAAGCTATCGAGACCAAAATTTGCACGAAGTTTAACTGTCTTAGAAAAGGAAAGTCAGAAAAGTAGTCTTAGCGCGAAAAACTTGACTGTATTCAGTGAAAATGTCCTTCAGATTAGTTACAAAACGTGCTGCAAGTATGCAAAATTCAGCGAAGTTAAGTTTTCTTTATTTTTATGCTCTGTACCGTAGGTACATAATGTATTATAAGTTTTTGCAAAAGTTTGTAACAGCCTCTCCGAGCATCTCCGAACATCTCCGACCACATAACGTATATTTATTCTTGATCAGCATCAACAGATCTCAGAGATGGTAAGAGATAGAGGTTTGACATGTATAAGGCATATGCTTCTTATTTCTGCAGGCAGATCAAATTTATTTTCAATTTTGAACACGCCCCCTCCCGCCCGCGCAGTTTAAGAAAAGTCATATATCCCACAGTTTTAAAGATAGAATGTTCATACCTTCTATATATTTATAGTTATCAGGATAATTCATCGATCCGCCAAAGGAATGGTAAAGATCGGATGAACGGTTGTCAAGTTATGATCAAAAGATTGTTCGCTACAGCGGCGCTGCATTCAGCTGCTACTGCAGCATCAAAATTTATGCTGATCGTATAATGCTAAAAATATTATCTTGACACCCAGAGTGAAATGCATCCAAGTCTGCTTGTAAATTATAGCGGGAAACCATATCACTGTATATTGTGATTACCTTGGGGAAGTCCAACAGAAACCTTGATGCATTTAGAATAAGAATTACGAAATATAACTTTTTGGGTCCTAGTTCTTAGGTTATAAGAAATCCAACCAAGAATGTTAGTTGAAATGCCGATTAAGCTGAGTCCATGAATCAGAGAGGAAAGATTAATGGAATTATAAGCCTCACTAAAATCAGTAAAAATGACATCAGGGTGCATCTTACTAAAAATCCTTTTGATAACTGAAAATGTGAATTCAAAGAGGTTAGTGTGTGCTGTACATTGGGAGCAGAAAATTTATAAATAAAAGTATTTTCTGATAAATTACCTAAAATAGACCTAAAAGATATCAAATAATAGAAATAGAAGAAAACTTTGAAAAGAAAATAACAAAATGAAATAAATAGGAATAAAAAGAGATAATATAAAATAGACCGAAAATATGGAAATTATGTTGGATAAAATCAAATGAAGATTAGATAAGAAATATAGATTACCAAGACTAATTGAGACCCGGCAGGTGTAAAATCAGATTTGGCGGGCGATTGGCTAGGCGATGTTTAGTGGAGACACCCACCCAGTCGAATTGCAAGCCTGGGTAGAGGGCGCGATAGGGAAGCAATGCTGCACATTGACAGACGAAACGTCAAAACTTTTTTAAAGCGGAGGTGTAAGCCAGCTTGGTTATGGAACGATCGTTCTTTTCTGTTTGAGCATTGGTCGGAGTCGGACTTGAAAAACCCAAATCAAAAATCAAAATTGGAGTTCCACACACGTTTGCCGATTTTTATTAATCTGGATGAAAGTCAAGCATCCTGAAGTTATTTTCAAAGTTTTTGTATTTTTTATTCCCATTTAATAAGAGGCGACCTGTTAAGGTATTTATTTGTGTGAAATTGCGTGAAAAAACGTTCGATCCTTCTAAATAGGGATATTTCCCACTTAGAAGGTGTGAAGCCTAGGAATGGTAAAGCTTTCCTCGGTCCAATCTTGCCCAGGCGCGGCCCATCTAACCAGCCGGCAGCGAGAAAGTCGCCCAAAACTACCTTCTTGTGCTCAGGAGAGGAAAATAAGGGTGGTTGTCCAAGCTGAGACGCATGCGCAAAGCTGGCTAAGCCACTAGTTCTTTGACGTCCACACGGCAAGAAATGTAATCCAGATCGCTTTGGCACTCCGCAATTTCCAATGCCTTACAGCTGTTGGTTTCCCTTAAAATTTGATTTCAGGCAAGAGAGTCGTTTTCTCTGCAGCTGTGCAGTATCCACTATTACCCAAACCAGAGGAGAGGGAAAGCTTTCACAACCTCGAGGCTCCGCAGACGCAGTATCAGAGAAAAGTTGTGAAAAGAAGTCCAGAATGTGTTTAGTGGCCAAAAGGTGGCAGAAAATTAGACCAAATTCTGATGTGCAGAGTGTTGCTAAGTTTTTTTTGGTTAATAATTTTCTTTGTGCAAGCCAGTCAGTGTTACGACAAAATAAGTGTTAAAATCCCCCACGCTCTCACAAAAGTAATTCATAGCATGGACCAGTGTTAAGTGCAATTAATAATCAACAAAACAAGCAAACGCACATAGAAAACAAAATACAGTGAATACCCAGTTGCCAAAACCGTAACACATGAGAAAAACCAAAATGAATAAAATTCAATATAACTGATATCAAGTACACAATCAAGCAAATAAGTGATGCATAGCAACTAAAATACGAAAAACAAATTTTGAACCAAAAATATACAACAACAACTATCGACAATATCCTACATCAAGAAGGCCTTCATTGATTATTGGTGAGTGTACAACAGGTGCCTACTGTGGCTGGAGAACACATGAAGCTTTTGAGCACGAGATCTAAGTAAGCCTTAAGCAAAAGCTTACTGAGGTGTCGGTGCAAAAGGGGCGATTAAACGGTATTAGTTCTCTCCAGGCATAAGTGGGTCACTTCTTTGTTTTGATTGTAATTTCAAATTTTGCTGGCAACAACTCAGCTGATCGTGTAAGAGGGAAAAAGTCTTTAAACGTTCCCGTCAATACAAAATGCTTTTAGCTGAATTGTTCTAGTCAATAGTTTAAAACATTCTTGTTGAAAAGTAACATGCCTGTTGAAAGGTAATTAAAGTTTACGGAACATCATAAACAAAAGAAAACAACACAAGCACAACTACTTAATAATGATACAGTTTTAGAGTCACTTTGCTTTGGAATTTTTATGTGTCTTATTATCTTGTTCCATATTATGCATGCTACTTGCCATATATATTGTTATATTTTCTGGATATCAGTTGTGAATAACTTTTGTGAAAACGCGGGTAGTAAACATATACATAAATGAAAATAAACAAGGGACTTTATGTTATTATGTACGACAAGCAGGTGGAAAACGATGACAGCCAAAAACCCCCCAGCCGACTGCTTTTGCTAGCTGAGTCCCATCAGCTGTTTTTGCCGACCCGAATTCTGTTGTCACTTTACTAGTGTAGTCGTGGAAGAAGATTTAAAGCAACAACTAACTAGGTAGCCGTAACAAGTGGTAGTAGATTTACGATTTGCAAATCCATGTTGGAAAGAAGAGATAATGGATCTACATAAATGTTGCAGTTGCGATGTCATAAATCTCTCAAAAGAATTGCAGACAACGTGGAAATATCTCTATAATTTTCAACATTGGATTTTTACCCTTTTTATGGAGATAAAGGATTAAGTCTGAATGAAATTAAAACCTCTCAATTTGTTAATTAAGTGCCAATTACTTCTTACTTCTTTAACGCATTTAAGTAAAATAATGCTCATTTGAATTTAACGCACAAACGAGAGCGTAAGTTTAAGGCGGCCCTGCCTGACTTCGAAATACCCGTTACTCAGGGCAATTAGTGTTTAATAACCTCATGCGGCTCAGATACGTATGCAACGTTATTTTAACTCTGCCATTTAGTTGCTCTTATCAGCTCAAACTGTTTCGCTTATAACTCCGGTGTTTTTTGTCTGATCTGATTGTACTTTTCAGAATAGATAGATATTGGGCCTACCTTGATGTATACTAACCACGAGGCTCTAACTTGAAAATTGTGGATCTACTGCAGTAGTAGATGAAAGCAGCGCTGCTACTGCGCTGCAACAGCGAACAGTCTTTTGATCATAACTCGAAAACCATTCATCCCATCTTCACCATTCCTTTGGCTGATCGATAAGTTATCCTTATTACTAAATATGTCCAGAAGAAACAGTCTTTAAAACTGTGGGAGATATGAAGTTTATTCTAATTTGCGGGGGAGGAAGGGGGCGTGGCCAAAATTTAAAATAAACTTGATCTGCCTGCAGACATTAGAAGCATGTGTCCCATAAATGTCAAACCTCTATCTCTTACAATCTCTGAGATCTGTGAGTTCATACGGTCAGACAGACGGACAGACGGACATGACGGACATGACTCGGCTGTTGATGCTGATCAAGAATATGTATACTTTATAGGGTCGGAGATGCTTCCTTCTCGATGTTGCATACATTCGCATAACTTCATGATCCCCCTTTTCCCATTTTCAATGGGAACAGGGTATAAAAACATGATCTGCGGGCAGACAATAGTCAGCATTTAAAGTTTGGCAGCATAAGGTCTTCTAGTCTCTGAGATCTAGGTGTTCATATAAAACAAGCGGACAGTCGGACATAGCCATATCGACTCCACTAATGATGCTGATCAAGAATATATATAAACTTTATGGGGTCGGAGATGCTTCCTACTGCCTGTTACACCACAAAGCAAATTTTTAATGTAATCAAATTTATTAAAAACAAGAAAAAAAAAGTCGGTCAAGCCCGACTATAACATAGTCTGTACCAACGAAATTATACGCTCAGCAAAAATTTGTATGCAGCTGAAAGCAACGCTGCTACTGCGCTGCAGCAGCGAACAGTCTTTTGATCATATCTCGACAACGGTTCATCCGATCGCCATCATTCCTTTGGAGGATCGATAAGTTATATTGATTACTAAATATGCCAAAAAGGAACGACCCATCTATCTTAAAAACTGTGGGAGATTTGAGGTTGTTTCAAAATTGCGGGGGCGGAAGGGGGCATGGCCAAAATGGAAAATAAAATTGATCTGCCTGCAGACATAAGAAGCATATGTCCCATACATGTCAAACCCCTTTCTTTTAAAATCTCTGAGATCTGTGCGTTCATGGGGTCGGAGATGCTTCCTTCTGGCTGTTACATACTTTTGCAGAAACTTATAATACTCTGTGTACCTACGGTACAGAGTATAACAAGAAAGAAAGTAGGTCAAGCCCGACTATAACATAATCTGTACCAACGAAATTATACGCTTAGAAAAAATTTTGATGCTGCAGCAGCGATAAGTTTTTTGAACAGACCGCGACAGCCATTCATCCGATCTCCACCATTCCTTTGGTTGTTGTTTACTAAATATCTCCAAAAGGAACAAATCATCTATCTTTAAAACTGTGGGAGATATGACGTTTCTTACAAATTGCGGGGGCAGCAGGCGGCGTGGCCAAAATTTAAAACAAACTTGATCTGCCTGCAGACATAACAAGCATTTGTCACATGCATGTCAAACCTTTATCTCTTACCATCTCTGAGATCTGTGCGTTCATACGGACAGACAGACAGACTGACAGACGGACATGGCTACATCGACTCAGCTGTTGATGCAGATCAAGAATATGTATACTTTATGGGGTCGCAAATGCTTTATTCTGGCTATTACATACTTTTGCACAAACTTATAATACTCTATGTACCTACGGTACAGAGTATAACAAGTAAGGGCGCTGCAGTCGAGTTTCCCGACCACAAAATACCCTGTTCATTTGTTATCATTTAATAATTTTTGAATTTTTGAAGATGAATATAACCGGTTTTGTAATAAAATTGTCATCCTAAATGTAGGCAACACTTTTTTCTAGTCCTGACCAACAACTTGGGTACCAAACCACGAGGCTCTGACTTAAGAATTGTGAATCTGACTGTTTTTTAGGTCTAGGATGTCTAGAGGAGGTCTTGGTATCTTGGGGGGGGACAGTGTAGAATTTTCGAAATCTGAAACAAACTTAATCTGCGTACAGCATAAGTCTACCTTCATGCAAAAAATGGTGGCTCTATCTCTTTTAGTTTCTGAGATCGACGCGTTCATACAGACAGACAGACGGACGGACGAACGGACAGACGGAAAGACCGACAGATGGACAGACGGACGGACGGACAGACGGACATGGCTACATCGACTCGGCCATGCTGATCAAGAATATATATACTTTATGGGGTCCCATTTCCCTTCTCCCTGTTACAAACATTCGCACAACTTCATGATCCCCCTTTTCCTATTTTCAGTGGGAACAGGGTATAAAAAGATATCACTATTATGTTCAGTTATTCAGGTTACTTATAACTAGTCATCGGATTTTAGGTTTTTTTTGTTTATGGTCTAAAAACCGCGAAATTTTGGATTTAGACTAATATTAATATTGCGAATTTTCAGAGATGATTATATCCAAAAGATGTTTTTTTAGGTAGAAGCATATGCTAAAATAGTAAAAATAGGCTAAAATAGGCCAAAATATGTCAATATATGTCTACCATTTTACATTCCGACCTTATGTTGGAAACGTCAAACAACACTAAGCCCAAGTCCGTCTGTCTGTCCGTTTGAACGCACAGATCTCAGAGATGGTAAGAGATATATTTTTGACATTTATGGGACATATGCTTCTTGTGTCTGCAGGCAGATAAAGTTTATTTTCAATTTCGGCCACGCCCCCTAACGCCCCCGCAATTTAGAAAAAACGTCAAATCTCCCATAGTTTTGAAGATAGGTGGCTTGTTCCTTCTGGACATATTTAGTTATCAAGATAATCCGCCAAAGGAATGGAGAAGATCGGATGAACGGCTTTCGAGTTATGATCAAAAAACTGTAGCAGTGCTGCTTTTAGCTGCTTCTGAAGCATCAACATTTATGCTGAGCGTTTAATTTCGTTGGTACAGAGTATGTTATAGTCGGGCTTGACAGACTTTCTTACTTGTTTACCATACTTCCGTTTGCTTAAGGTACTTCACGATACGCATCGTTACCTTCTGACTGCATAAGGAAGAACTTATTTTGAGAACGGGTTTTGGGGACGTTCTGAAAAGTTTTCATTAAAAACGCGCAACGATTAATCATTTTAGTTACGAAATCGTATCCAAACAAATAGGAAAGCTGTTCAAGCCCGACTTTAAGCTACTCTTTACCTCGCCAAGTTTGTAAGAGTGATCCATCGCTGATGCAATGCATCCGGCAGGTTTCTGTACAAAAATTGTGGAGTTGATGTCTGTTTGCACTGAACTTGTTGTTTCTGATTTACTGATTTGTCAGTAACAAAAAAATGTTTTGAAACATTTAGTATGATTCGGTCTATTTTCTTTAGCATTGGTCTACCATGGTATTTTATCGCGGTTCTGTAAAACAACAATCATAGTTATGCAGGTAATTAAATAAGAAGTTTCTTGAGTATTTAAAAGTAAAGTTACCATTTAGAACCCTCTGCTAAGAATATCGATAAGCTATAAAAGTTTGTTATATTCCTATTCACATTCTTTTTGTTGGGTATTTCGTAATTCGTCAAACACTGTAAAATGGTTTGAAGAACAATTCTTCACTCTAATTTTCCCATCTCTAATCTCCACCGATTTCTCAGACTGTTCGAGGTACATTACATGTTCAATACATTAAATCACGTTACACTTCGCCAGTGTATGATTCAGTTTGTGATTGGTACTTTCGTTTTTTACCTTGCGTAAATAGCATTCTTAGAAGAAAAGACGCCTACTTGGGAGCATATATTTATTCTCAGAATTTGTAAAAGAATATGATATATTCGAAAATATATTGTAATTTTGTTAGGCTTTCTTTTTATGCCTCTTTAGTAAATAAGCCTTTTTATAACGTGTTTACAAATTTGTTGACAGCCTTTGTTTGTCGAGTATTAATAAATAAATAAAACAAAAAATAAAAAAATTGGTCGATATAGTTCGAAATATGTCAAAATATTCTCAAATATGTGCTTTGGTCGAAGATATGCAAATATCTTGTGTCCAATCAGATAATTTGTGTGATTAACGATAGCGTAAGTTAAAGTCGGCCCTGCCCGAAATACCCGTTATTCAAGGCAATTAGTGTTTAATAACCTCATGCGGCTCAGATAAGTATGCAACGTTATTTTAACTCTGCCATTTATTATCCGATCTTTATGAAAATTTGTGAGATTGTACCTATTGGCCACATGCACTATACTGCAAAATCTGAGCTCGATAGCATATAAATTTTAGGAGATATTCAAAAAATTTATGGCGGGGGCGTGTCCAACATTTGAAACAAACTTGATCTGCCTACAGACAATACTAGCGTACATATCAAATTTGGTTGCTCTAGCTCTTCTAGTCTCTGAGATCTAGGTGTTCATACAGACGGACGGACGGACAGACGGGCATTGCTATATCGACTCGGCTGTTGACGCTGATGAAGAATATATATCCTTTATGATATCGGAGATGCTTCCTTCTGCCTGTTACATATAATTGCACGACTTTAGTATACCCTTTTTACTCCACGAGTAACGGGTATAAAAATATGTTTTAACCTAAAATCCGATGTCTACTTATAACTTTTCCCACTGTGTAAGGGTCTTCGAAAGTCGAGCCCAGTCGACTTACTGCTCTCGATTTTTTTAAGTGATAAATTTAAAGCAAAGTTGCCAATAAACACCCTAATGAACCCTCTTTGAAAATCCATAAGCTAAAACTGAAGACATAAAGGCATGTTTCTTTGCATTCAAATAAGTTACCCCTTCGTAATTCCTTGATAACGAGTCCGCTAAAAACTATTCGACTTGATTTTTGGAATCAGCCGAGATTGAATTTGTTCAATTATTTCAAGATAAGCCATTATCTGCTTGTTAAAAAAATTATAAAGTATTTATAAAAATCAAAATGAATTTTCTACTTCGCCGACCACGGGGAACTTTTTTACGGCATGCCCCTACTCACATTGGTTGGCCGGTGCCGAAGTCCTAGTTCAATTCCCCGCCGAGGAACATTAAATTTTTTTCTTTTATATGAGAATTCTATTTCTTAATATGAGAACCACTTTTCACGATTTACACAGCCAGCCTAATATGCAGAGTCTGCATTTCATATAAGCTAGGCGATCTGCCTGCTCTCTGTAATCAACGCCTTTTTATATTCTGTACCAGTGTTACACGGAGTGTATTTAGTTTGTGCAATGTTAAGTCACAGCAAGAAGGAAGCATATCCGACCCCATAAAGTATATATATTCTTGATCAGCATAAACAGCCGTCCGTCTGTCTGTCTCTATGGACCTACGGTGTCAGAGATGGTAAGAGAGAGAGGTTTAATGAGTATGGGATAAATACTTTTTAAACTCACAGGCAGATCAAGTTTTTTCTCAATTTTTCCCTCGGCCCCCTTCCGCCCTTTTAAAGAAATGGTGAAAATCGGATGAACGGTTGTCAAGTTATGTTAAAAGACTGTCCGCTGCAGCAGCGCATTAGCGGCGCTGCGATCAGCTGATGATGCAGTATCAAAATTTTAGATTTGTGTATAATTTCGTTGGTACAGAGTATGTTATAGTCGGGCTTGATCAACTTTCTTTCTTATTTTCTTGTTTGCTTTTGCGAGCGCTGGCTACAACTTATTTACTGATACATAAGTATTTGCATAATCACTGCCATGACTTTATGTGTTTAGGCTTATAACTTTTTATGCATTTAATAAAGAATCATTCAGATTTGCACCAAACATATCTTTTCCAATATTTCATTAGCGTATGGGTGAGTACAACGTCCACCACAGTCCCCAGCAGGGGACCAAATTCCGCCACCTTCTCCGGTGCCACTACTTCCACCATTAGTTTATTTGGAGAAGCGTCTCAACAGCTTTAAGAATATATATACTTTATGATCGGATTTGCTTCCTTATATCTGTTGCACGACTTTCTTTGAGCACAGAAGCTATAATAAGATGCTGGGTGATTGCTGGGCAGCTACAAATGAGATATTGTAATGTTTTTCCGAATTCAGATTTTCACTCTTTCTTCCACTTTCGGGATCTACGACTGTTAATTATCGACTGCTTCTCCAAGGTATTTAACTAGTACACTACCTTGGATGCATTCTTGAGGTATTTCATTAACAGTTCGCTCACCACAAGGTTCCATTAAATTGGTGACAGTTTTCTTCACAGAAGTGAGCAGCCGTTTGTCACTTTCATCGAAGCAAGCTTCAAAAATGGATTGTAGCCATTGTACTCTAACGTCGCACAGTGGCCGGATTGGCGAATTTGGCGTTGCAAAAATCAATTTTTGATGGTCGATTTTTTGAGGAGACAAATTTTATTCAATAAAGGGAACCCCAGATAGGCCAAAAAACTTTGGTTTATAGAAATTGGTCAATTGGTTTGGTTTTTACAGTTGTTCAAAGTTCAAAAAATTTTCAAAGTGCAGAATTTTTTATTTTTTTGGTTTCAACTGTCAATTTTGTGAACCTGTAAAATCCAAACGGTAAAGCCAATTTGAATTTGGTTTATTTTTTTTAATAGATGCATAAATTCTTTATGTAAATACATTAAACAAGTTTATTATATCTAAGTTGACAGATCAACATTCAAGTCTTGGGTGAACACTATTTTTGGTTTAGTTTTAGAGATTTGATAAACTCAGAAACATCAATTTCACCCGATTTCAGTTGTTTCGGAGCATACGTATTATGTATTAGTCTATTTATTAACGTATTGTAAAAGAATCAGCTGCCCCAACCTGCCCCCTTAGACGTTACATTGATATTTTTGCGATTTAATCTACAGGTAAATAATATTTGGGAAGAACAAGAACAAACGAAGAAGAACGTTGCAGGCAAAATTTTAAAGCGTATTTTATGATTTACTGAGATAGGTAACACATAATATTGGTAGTTACAATTGGCCTTTTCTGGTTTTGCGCTTTACAACTAGCAAGTGGGTGGATTTTTTACCTACTCTCGAGTGACCCTTTCAACAGGTACTAGCTATGTTTAAAGTTGCTCATTGTCTTTTGATGGTGTTGTGAATTGTTACCTAATATTGCGTAACCCTTTCAAAAGATTTAGTTTTTTTCAGACCATGTAGTCATTTTTTTAACTGTTTGTTTTGTCGAAAATGGACAACAGCAAATTATTTGAGTTCTTCAAAACCGGGGAATCACAAAAAGCTTTCGAGTCGTTAGTAAAAACCGAACTTAATTATACAAATGATGATTTGAAGGATGGGGAAATCATTACGACGAAAATACAAAAAATATTCTACAGACTACAATCTAAATGGAAAATAGCAAATCGGACTGAGGAAAGATTTATACAAAAAAACTCGATTTGGCTTGATGGATTTTCTTGTTTCGAAGGTAATGACGAAATACCCAGCACTTCTTCAGGGCAACCACGAGGCAGAGCCCAGAGAAAAAACTGACTCCTACTGTTCATAAAATATTGGATCATGGTGAGCAGCTTATAAAACAACTACTTTTAATCGATGGGAGAGTTGTCAGAGGAAGCCCAAGAATCCAAAAACAAGGACTACAAAAGGTATAGATATGCAAAATATCTCGACATCAAGAAAATGCAGACCTTTTCAACATGTTGTCGGCCTCCTCTGATCCTCGTATCTCATCTCTCAGACACATCAGGACACTCGCGGAATTAACCAACGAATATTCCCCAGAAATATTAACACTATTAAGCACTAATTATATGAATACCTATACTGACAACATTTTACAAGAAAATTAACCATTCCCAAGTTAGAACTAATTTTGTATGAAAATAATTTTTTTAGCAAGTACAAATTAACATGTTTTAAATTTTTATTTTTTAATATTATTAAATCCTTATTTTTAATAAATAAATTTTAAAAAATGAAAATACCTAGACTTTTTCATACAATTTTTTTTGAGTATTAAATTATCAACTTTGGCAGTGGATCCCGAGTCCCCCTGTTAACCTACAAAGATGAACGTACGCTCATTTTAAAGCTACAGGAATTATCTATCAGCGTCTTCTCGAAATTTTTAAATATCTCTTTCTTTCTTTCTTTAATTTCCTTCCCAGCGCTACAAGTACATTGGCACTTATAAATTAGAGCGCTAGTCACGACATTACATTTTGGCTATTTTACTTAAGTTATTACAATTATAAAATCTAAACACAGGAATATTTGAACTTAAGTATTTATGATATTATAACTACTTAACTCTATTAATGTACTATTTCCCTATTTTGCATGTATTCCCTAATCTTTATCTTAAATTGATTTACGCTTCCAATAGATTTCATATTATGAGGTAGATCATTCCATAGCCGAATAGCATTTATCATAAACTGTCTCTCCGAGCATAATAGCTTCCATCTAGGGCATATAAAATTATTAGTGCGCTGCGAAGCTGCGGGTGTTAGCAAATTATATAGATATGCGGGTTCTCTGCTTGTTATGATTTTATGTATGAAAGTCAGAGTTCTAAGGCTAATCCACGATTTCAGGTCAAGGTCAAAAATCCTCCGAGTTAATTGAGATACGTGGTCGAATCGTCTGCTATTAAATACGTATCTAGCTATTGAATTTAGTGTCACATTGAGCTTTTGAAAATCCCTAGAGTCACAGTGGCCAAAAACTTCTACTCCATAGAAAAGTGTCGGCACGAGAATTTGTCTAGCTATAAGCATTTTGATGTGAACAGGTAATTCCGACTTTGAAATTGCGAGTTGCCGCAGCATGCCATATATTTTACCGGTTGCTTTTGAGATGTGGTTGGACCAACTTAAATTATTGTTAAATGTAATGCCGAGATTGACTGCATGTTCAACATAATTTATTGGAATGTCATTAATTACAACTTTTGGTAGCTGGCTTGTTTCAAGTGACTTCTTGTAAATAACCAAACTCTTGGTTTTAGCCGGGTTGAGCCCTAGTCCATTCTCTTTTGCCCAAGTATCGATTTTAGCAAGCACATTATTAGTTACAAATACAATTCATTTATATTTAAAGGGGTCTACTAACATAAATTTGAACGTCATCAGCGTACATATGAACATCACAGTCAGACAGGACATTAGGAAGATCATTCACATATACAGAAAACAACAATGGCCCTAAAACCGATCCCTGAGGGACACCACGCGTGACTGAGCAAAAATTAGAAATGCAAGAGCCGGAGACCACCGCCTGCAGTCTGTTATTCAGATATGATCTGAGAAGGGAAGCTGCAGTTGTAGAGAAGTTGTACATGTTCTTGAGCTTCGTGCAGAGAATTTCATGATCGACAGTGTCAAATGCTTTGCTGTGGTCAAGCAGCGTTAAAAAAGTTACGCAACTGTCGTCAGTCTTTTTCCTGATGTCCTCCACTATACTAGTTATTGCTGTGATGCAGCCACGATTCTTCCTAAAACCTGACTGTTTTTGACTTAGTAGCCTGTTCTTATTAAGGAAGCACTGTATTGTGTGCATCAGATTCTCAAATTTTTGGATATGTATGGTAAAATAGACACAGGTCTTAAGTCCTTATTGGGTTTCGGAATGAATATTTTGCAATTTTCCACATGTGGAAAAGTGTAGTAAAAGCCGTGTTAATAATATGTGTAATATGTTCTAGTATCACTGGCAGTAGTATTTTCACAAATTTCGGATTTACGTTATCTAAACCTTCTGCATTTGACTTCACTTTTAAAACACTTTCGACGACGTCACAAGGACTGACACAAGAAAAACTAAAACTATTATCACAGAGCGGCAAAGCATTAACATAATTATTACATGAAGCCTCAGGTACATCTAGCTGCGCAAACTTCTCATTCAGTTCATTTACGTTAATCATCTCCGTGAGTTGTGTCTTAGTTTTCCCTATTCCAAGGTTTTTTATGTCTCTCCAGGACTGTCTGGTCATTGCAACTTGGCTAAATTTCGAGTTGAAATAATTTCGTTTTGCACTTTAATCACTTGCGTATCTGGCGTGTTTACAAGGCTACTGGTTTTATACCGTTTCCACTAAGGTATGCAACATCACGCAAT
The DNA here is from genome assembly GCA_035044965.1 of Lordiphosa andalusiaca. Lineage (NCBI taxonomy): Eukaryota > Metazoa > Arthropoda > Insecta > Diptera > Drosophilidae > Lordiphosa > Lordiphosa andalusiaca. The sequence goes on along the minus strand of JAWNNM010001183.1, from coordinate 39,754 downwards.
TTGATGTGCCGCTTTATGTTGTTGTTGAACCAAGGCTGCTGCATCGGTTTAATAACTTTAGTTCTGAGGCGAACGCATTTATTAAAAGGTACACTATATTTGTGTTAAAAACATGCAATTGGTAGTCAACATGAGGCGAGTGGTATATAGGCGTCCAGTCACAAGCATTAAACTCTAACTCTAGTTCTCGGTAGTCAATGTTTTTGTAATCCCTAAATTGAATCGAAGTTTCCCTATAGCTAACTATAATATCATAGGTCAGAAAAATTAGATCATGTCTTGAGAATGATGGTACTGAAACTTGGTCATAAATTCGAACCTTGCTAACGTCATTAACAAAGAATGCGTCAAGAAGGGTGTTACAGGTACTCGAGAAGTGTGTTGGCATTGTTTTGTTGACTGCTTTCAATCCAAGTGACTCAAAGCTATCAGAAAGGTGTGTCTCATGTAGAAGGTTGCTGTCACAAGTCACCCGTTTCAGTAATTATTCGTTGCACTTGTATGGGGTGTTTACAAAGACAGCCACAATTCAACACTTGACTAATCGCCATTCCTGCTGGCTAGGACGGTCAGACGAAAACTATCCATGACATCAACTCGATCACTATATCAGACGGAACAAGTTTCGACACACTTCTATGTGGAACCTACAAAAAATACTAAATTCATCTATTTTTTACAAACTTGGCATTGCTTGCACAGATAGACCTTTAGACGTTTCCTTAGAACCTGACATGCTACTGGCGGATCACTATTTCATTCTGCATTGAACATATCGTTATTAGAACTACGACCTATCAAATCTAATTTAAAGGAACATGCAACAAAAATTTAAACGTATTATAATTTTAATTGCGAAACCCGTTGTTGACATCTTCAAGTAAAGCTTCAGCTGAAGCGGCCGCAGATGACGGTGCGGGTGGGCGAGAAGGAGAAGGGCGAGAAGAGGGCATCGCACCATCTGGGATGAGTTTGAAAAGCTCCTCTTTACTCTCAATGCAATGCACACTCTCGCTGTTGCTGCATCGAACGTGCACTAGTCCACGCCGGGTGAAAACTGCTGAGAGCAGCTTGTGCTTTTTAAGCCCCATTGCCTCTCTGAATATGCTGTAGTTCTCTTTGGAAAGCTGCTCGTTGACATATATTGGAGTTGGTGACGATACGTCAAAGCCTAATAGTGATAAGCATAGTGGTTGTTTTTGCTCGCGCCGGTACACACCTAATGCTCTCATTAGCATGTTCTTTTCACGTGCGTTTTCTAGCCTAATTATTATATTCGGGAATACAGTGCGTTGGTGCGAGCTACGGATCCGGAAAATATCTTTAATCCTTGGTGTTGGTGTCAAATTCAATGCGAAGCAAAGTGAATTAAAGTATGCTCGCAAGTTCTCTCCCTCATTATAAGGCACCCCGTGCAAACGCAGGTCACATGCAAAGCTTGCCATGTGTTGCGCTGCCAGCTTTGACTCTAAGCCTCCGACCCTCTCTCTCAGACATTGAAGTTCACCCACCTCGTGCTCCAGTTGGATAACCCGCTCCCCGAGCTGGTCGCGCACAGATTTGAGCTCACCAACTTCATGTTCCAGCTGATTCATCCTCTCGCCTAGCAGCTTGATTTCCGAGGACATCCCATCGAAACGCTCTAGTAAAGCATTGAGGATACTCTGCTCAGCGTTTCGCATACTCCCAGAGATTAGCTCAGCCTGCTCCGAAAAGCGCTGGTTGAGGATCTGAAGAAGCTGCGGAGACAGAACATCAGAGGTCCGGGTCGCCTTTAGATCCGAATTTGTGTTCTCACGCTGGCGCTTGGTTTGGGGTTGAGTTGGTGCCATGACTTTGAGTGCAAAGTGTCGAGTGAAAGTTGACTTTTGAGTGAAGTGCTTTGTGTTGTTGTAGAACTGCTCGCCTTTTCCTGTTCCCTTTAGGTCCGTTTTATGCTTGTTGATGTTGTTTTGAAGTTGGACTTTGTACCTTACTCAGCTCGAGCGACAAAGTTGATGTTTTAATTGTTATTATTTAGCCAGAAACAAAAGGCGGATCAAAAATTCCAATGGCACTGCCACGGGTGTATGTTGATAGTTTGTTTATGGTGAAATATAGAATTTATTTGACTTTCTGTCGCGATTTTAGATAAATTTGTTGGGCTGCTGCGGATTAGTGCGTCTAACTTCTTCTCTTTTCTTCTTCTTTCCGTTCAAAAGTTACAATTTTTGCAACCCCAAATTCGCGATTCCGGCCACTGTGCGTCGTTGGTCGTTTTGAGCATTGCGGAAATTATACCATCGAGTCCGGGGGACTTGTAGCTTGCTAACTAGTTGATCGCCCATTGAAATTTTTTTCTGGAGTGATTAGGTTGGTTGCCACATTGATTTGTTTTAGTAGAAAGTGTATTAATCTTGGATATTCTAGAACCAATTTTATTTCTCTTTTATTATTCTCCAATCAAGTCGAACCACGAGCGTTTCTTGAAAACAATCTTTTTCAGCTCTCAAATTAATTCGAAATGCGGTAAGCGTTTTTCCAAAACGATCTTTTTGAATTCTCAAAACATTTCAAAAGCGAAAAGAGTTTGAACAAACGGCCTCTACCCATTTTTTTTTCTTATTTTGATTTGATACGTTCTTGATTACCTATTTTGAAAAGTTGGTTGTGGTTACGATTACTACCCCTATAGCTTACAATGAGTGTAAGGGTTACAATCGAAGAAATCCTAACAAGACAAGCACGTAGGAAGGAATCCGAGTTAACCAGAATTCCATTTACCGCATGCCCACATAAGCGTGGAGGACAATAATACAAAGATAAACTACTACTATCTTGGCAGGCAGCCATCAAATTGACAAATGAACTAGATGCCTTAAACCGAAATTTCAGTTACGAAAAGAGAATAAACTAGAAAGAAAGTCGGCCAAGCCCGTCTATAACATACCAACGAAACTATACGCTCAGCATAAAACGAACTCTCTCTTTTAGGTCTAGGATGTCTAGAGGAGGTCTTGGTTTTTTGGGGATAAAAGGGGAACGGGGTGGAATTTTCCAAATCTGAAACAAACTTGTTCAGCGTACAGCAAAAGTCTACCTTCATGCAATCTACCTTGTGGCTCTATCTCTTATAGTCTCTGAGATCGACGCGTTCATACAGACAGACGGTCGGACGGACGGGCGGACGGACGGACGGACGGAAGGACGCACGGACGGACAGACGGACATGGCTATATCGACTTGGCTGTTTATGCTGATCAAGAATATAAATACTTTATGTGGTCGGAAATGTTTCCTTCTCCCTGATACATACATTCGCACAACTTCATGATCCCCCTGTTCCCATTGAAAATGGACGGATAAATAAGTCCGTCCGTATCAGCAGCAACCATTTTTTGATCAAAGAGTCAAAGAAATATTAGCAAGGCACGATAGAGAACTCAATGTGTATGAACTTTAACAAGAATACAGGCAAACGCCTAACTTAGAGCTCTCACCTTTAATACAATACTATAAAACTCTAAAAGGAATAGTTTCAACCACTATTACTGGCGTCCGACTACTCGACAAACCAAGAGAGAATCATGGGGAAACCCAATCCAAAGCGACTGGCAATTCGCCCAATGTTGTTAGGGAGCTCGATATCGAGGACCATACACAACAACTACACTATATTTATTGTTCCCATTGTATTGGTAGCATTTAAACTAGTACTTAAAATTTGCACAGTTCACAAAATCTCGCTTAAAAAGAGATAGTTGATTCGAGACAATGACCTCGATAAAAATTTAAGCCAATCCTCCAAAATATTGTGTATAGACTGCTACCAAACACAATAAACTTCAAATAAATAAACTCAGTTGATTGCCGAGGGGTTGGTTGGGAACAGTAAATTCAGCCTGATTCACAAAAGCAACGAGTGAATTCAATTTGCTTTAAATCATTAGGTTTTAAATCTTATTGAAATCATTGATGATTGCTCTATGGTGATATGAACACTTTTGGAGCTATCAAATTGAATTATATTTTGATTGCAATCATTTGATTTAAAACCTAAGGATTGCAATCATTGAATTAAATCCAGAAAGTGAAATCAAATTGACTTACATGTGAAATTTGAATTGAATCTAATTAATGAAATGCTGTCTGATTTAAATCATTTGGTGATTTAAGTCTTGAAGGGATTTAATCAAAAAAGATTTAAATTCAGCCTGTAAATCTTTTCATATACTAATCAAACTGAAAATTTGATTTGACAGTAAAATTAATTAAAAAGCAATAATATTGAATATTTAACGGCACATAGATAAATTAATTTTAGCCTAGTTTCAACTATGTCGGAGAGCACCAGAAATTTGTAGTTGATAAGTACCTACCATTTTGTGGTAGGTGAGTTATGTAAAGCCTATTTACCGTGACTGACAACTTATAGAACCGCGAAAAAATACCAAAGAGTATACAAAATATTAATGTTATAAAAGCTTATTGTCAATCTAGTTCAAAATCATCTTAGGATCAATGCACATGAATCACAATAATAAGGTCTCTTTGGGCATAAAACCGATAAATACTCTCTAGATGTTTTTAACTACATTTCACACGGATTTCACGCATATCTACACAGCTTTAATTACAACAATGTTAACCGCAATATATACAATGGATGACCAATAATGAAAAGCATAGATGGAGCATAAAGAATGTATTAGTCCATTTTAAACCGTAAAACCGCGAAAAAATACCAACGGGGATCAAAAATTGTAGTAACGGAAATCCAACTGTATTCCCATTCTAGAGGGATATCAACCCAGAATCAATGCAATATCGCATTTATTTCACCATGATTATGAATGGTTATAATCAAGTTATCGAAGCTAGCTGCGGAAAATTTAAGTGTCTCGCAATTAAGTGCCTTTTTAATTAAAAGCTGTCACCTTTAGTAAGGCAAAATACACCCATCGTGTTATAACGCAACAGAGAAAACTATTAAAAAAAACAAAAGCCAATAAACGCTATTGCAAATAAATAAATCAAACGAATATCAGCCGCCAACATCCACAAGCTCATAAGCAGACATCAACACACTCAATAATATCATAGACATCCACTTATACAACCAAATCCATATGAGGAGCGGACTCTGAATGCGCTCCAAGAACGCATCAATTCCATGGAAAACGAAATGAAGAATCTGGCTCGGCAGGTTCAGCAACTGGAAACTGAAGTTGGAGAGGTAAATTCATTAAGAGTTCAGGTAAGGAAACTTACGTCGCAGATCATGACTCAGGCCAATTAAGGCGTTGCGTGTGACTTGAGGATGCATGGTGTGCCTATAGTGGACGACGAGAACCTGCAAACGATATTTACCTCGCTGTGCTTCGCGATGGAACTCACTCATGCGCCGAAGATTATGGACATATTCAGGGTCAAGCCACGACAAGCGCGGATAGTGGTGATAATAATTAAATTAGACCACGTGCACGATAAGTCCAAACTACTGCGTGCAGTTTGTGATTTTCGCCGAAAGTCAAAAATTCAACTAAGCCTGCAAATGTTGGGCTTTGACTCTAATGCTCCCTTATACCTCAATGAGCAGCTGACCAAAGAGAGTTATGTTCTCTTTAAAGAAGCAATGAAGCTTAAAATGCTTAAGCATCTCCATGCTGTATTTACACGCAGAGGTGACGTACATGTGAAAAAGTTTGAGGGGGTCGACGTCTTCAGAGTGGGAACACTGGAAGAGCTTTTGGATCTGAGGCGATTGGGAGTGGCAGAAGCCAATCGCTCAGCTACTGCAACTTCTTCGGTCGGTGCATTTCGCACTTTATATATGTAACAGCTCTAGAAGCTCTCTTACTCCTAGTTTTAGTTCATATTATGTATATGTTTATCTTTTCAGTACATTTTTTGTCAAATTGTGCACGCTTCTTTCAACTCTTAATTTCAAATGTACTCTTACTCAAGTAGTTTGAACAAATCCGAAACAGTCATGTCGCTCTTAGAATATTTTCAAAGCAACAAAAAGGGTTACATATCTGTCATATATAGTATATGCCCAAAGTTTGACCAATAAAGTAGACGAATTTAGATGGTTGTTTTCCAACTCCGAAGTTGATGTTATCTGTGTGTCAGCTTTTTCGGTTGAAGTGTGAAGACGTGTTTTTGCCAAGCTCCGGTTTTATTCGTTGTAAAATCTTTAAAATCAGTTGCTAAAACATTCGACTCGCGATCAAAGACTTTAACGGACATTCATAAGCACTCGCTCTTATGTTGTCCAATAATATTTAATAGTTGATATTTAATTAAATTAAATTAGTTGAATGACTACGCGTACAAATTCAGCAAATGCAAGTGCAAAAGAACACTAACAACACCATGAGCCAACTCAATGCCCAAATGCAACAAGACGATCGCCGGCTTTCTATACAGCGCAACAACGCATATTTTGCAATTGTCTCTCTCATACTACCACCGCGACGTGGAGCTCCCAATGCCCACCCCCTCTCCTCAGCTCAACTTTTTGGCCAATGCAACAAAAAGTACGGTAACGCTTACTCCAGCACAATCCACCTGTACGAACTCAACAACAACAACTATGCAGAAACCAGCGTCAACTCAGCACGCGCTCCCACTAACACATACACAAGTGAGCACAAAACCCACCACCCGCTCGTATGTGCAGACCGGCATCGATCGGTATGTAAAAATAAACAAAAGAAAATTAAGCCCGCAAAACAAAAGAAGCGGTAATACACCAGAATTGAACAAAACAAGCGATAAACCTGCGGACAAAGATCCCCTCCCTGGGAATAGGTTCCAAATTCTTGCCAAACAGTCTGACGCTGAGACTGAAGAAAAAGCTGCAAGTGCCGCAAAACCAAAGCCTCCGCCAATCTACATTGGGGATACTAGCTGTACGGCCCTAGTAACAAAGCTTGTCTCTCTAATAGGCAATAATAACTTCTATGTGACATCTGTCAGCAAAGGCAACATACGCGAAACAAAGCTCCAAGTTAACACCGATGACGACTATCGCGCTGTCGAAAAATGTTTAAGAGCTGAACATAAAAGCTACTACACCTACCAACTAAAAAGTAGCAAAGGCCTACAAGTTGTAATCAAAGTTATTGAATCAAGTGTCCCTGCAACGGAAGTTGCTTATGCTTTGGAAGAAAAGGGATTTAAGGTCAAGTCCGTAATAAACTTAATAAACAGAGACAAAAAACCCCAGCCGCTTTTCAAAGTTGAGCTGAGCCCGGATAACATAGCTCCTAACAAAAATGAAGTGCACCCAATTTACAAACTAACTTACTTATTGCACCGCAGAGTAACTGTTGAGGAACCGCACAAATCCAGTGCAATGTAGAAGAATTTGGACACACTAAATCCTTCTGCGATCTGTTTGTGTGGCATGCGGAGAGCTGCACAATACAGCCTCATGACCCACAAACAAGGAGGATCCCTCAGTCAAAAAATGAAATAACTGTGGCGGGAACCACACCGCAAACTACAGAGGCTGCCAAGTATACAAAAATCTGAAGAGCAGGATTAATACACGCACGGAATTTGCTAGTTTCAATGGAAACCTTAATATGTATACACCCTCGCAATCGACCCCTGGAGTCTTCTTCTAGTCAAAGCTATGAGATCGTCTTTTGCCCCAACGACTACTACCCAAGGCGTTTTTTTCGCAAGCGTCTTTAAACAAGGAACAACCATCAAACCAAAGTAGCTTAGAAGCCATGTTTCTATCGTTACAACAATCCCTGAAAGATTTTATGGTGTATATGCAAAACGCAATGCAAGAACAGATGAGAATGCAAGGCCTTCTCATTCAACTGCTTGCTTCGCAACAACACAAATAATGGCTCTCCTGCAATGCAAATGGCATTCCTCGCCACAAAGTGGAGTTATCCAAATTTCTCCTAGACAATGAAATCGACTTAATGCTTCTTGCGGAAACTCATCTGAAGGACCAATATAGTTTCCAATTATTAGGATATGCATTTTATGGCACAAATCACCCAGATGGTAAAGCTCATGGCGGAACTGGTATCCTAGTCAGAAACCGCATTAAACATCATCCACTATCGGGATATTCAGAAACCTACTTACAAGCCATCTAAACAAGGCAATATTACTCTGTCGACGGTTTACTGTCCCTCACGATTTACAATATCAGAAAAACAATTCCTAGATTTCTTTAGTACACTTGCTGGCCAACTGTGCTGTGTATTAATACCAACGAGCAAGAGTGTAAACACGTGACGTTCACACTCAACAGAAGCACCTGTCCCCAGCTGTCACTAATCGCGACTATGATCCCGCAATCAAACGATGTTGTATACCTAGGTGTACACCTTGATAGAAGGCTCACATGGCGCAAACACATAGGCTCGAAAATACTTCAGATAAAGCTTAAGGCCAACAGCCTTCACTGGCTAATTAACTCCCGTTCCCCTCTGAAGCTGGAATATAAAGCCTTACTTTACAAGAGCATCATAAAGACCGTCTGGACCTATGGCTCGCAGATATGGGGAAATGCTTTTGCGAGCAGCGTGGACATCCTCCAAAGATCACAGTCGAGAATCCTAAGAATCATCACTGGAGCGCCATGGTACATTCGCAATGATTGTATCCACAACGACCTTAGCATCCCACTGGTTGAAACTGAAATAGAGGAACTTAAGCGCAAATATCTGAGAAACTTCTTGCGCAACCAAACCAACTTGCAAAATCTCTCACCATGCTGGCAACGCCTACCAACCCAGCGACTGACTTGAAGGGCCGCAGAACACAAACTACCTCCAATAGGGGATAGTTTTTAAAATAGTTTCTAGATTAAGATTTGAAAAATTATGGTTCTCTCTTTGAGAGAGGATCCAATATATAACAAACATGCTTAAAAAAAAAAAAAATTTGTGGTTTACGTCTAACGGTTTTTGTGTCTATCGTTCTGACCGAGAGGTCCATGGTGGAGGAGTCTCAATTTTTGTGAGTAAGAAACTCAATTCAAAAATTGTATATAAGCAATCTTCAGGATGCCCAATGGAATACATCTTTGTCGAGATTGGCTTCAGAATATCCAGCAAGACATTGATAGGGTGTGTGTATCGAAATATTGACTATACTGACCTAATTACACTACTCTCTATTTTGACCCTCCCTTATATTCATGTAGTTATTGCAGGTGACCTTAACAACAACATGCTTACGGATAGACAACTCCCAGACTCCTTTGGAGCTTTTGGACTAAGCTTAGTAAACTCACTGGAGCCCACCCATCACACCAGCACAAACGACTCACTTCTGGATATTTTTTTTGTTAGCTATTTAACCAAAGCTGTGTTCTTTGACCAAGTCTCCGTACCCGTATTCGCAAATCAAGTCCTTTTATTCATGACATATGATTTTAAGCCTGACTGTACAGACCATTTTATTGAATATAGAGATTATTGAAACATTGACTATGATCTACTTAGCGATGAATTCTCTAGATGTGATTGGGATTCTACATACACCCTTTTGACTGCTGACTTGCAATTGACACTTCTGAACTATAATGTTGAGTATCTTTTCGAAAAATGCGTACCACTTCGTCGTAAGATGTTAAAATCCACTCCTAAGCCATGGTTTAACCCAGAAATTAAATGTGCAATATCAAAACGAAATGAAGCATATGCTAAATGGACAAGGTACAAGACATTTGCTCACAAGGAACAATATAAGGCGCTGCGAAGGCATGTAGTCATAATGATCCAAACTGCAGTTTAGTTTTGAGTGTGTTAATGTCTGTGATGTCCTACAGTCGATTTTAAGAGTCAAATCAAACGCTATGGGGCTTGACAATAAATGCCCAAAGTTTATGAAGATATTGCTGCCCAAATTATTACCAATTATTACATACATCATGAACACTGTCTTCAGCACTTCGACATTCCCTCTCGCATGGATGATTGCTAAGATAATACACATCCCTAAGGCTAACGCGGAATTTCGACCAATATCGATTCTGCCGTTCTTGTCAAAGGTATTTAAGCAACTTATGGCATCTCAATTAAATGTCTTTCTTGCAGAAAACGTACTTTTAAACACATGCCAATCAGGATTTAGAAAGCACAGAAATTGCATAACTGCAGCAATAACAAGAAAGAAAGTCGGTCAAGCCCGACTATAACATACTCTGTACCAACGAAATTATACGCTCAGCATAAATTTCAATGCAGCTGAAAGCAGCGCTGCTACTGCGCTGCAGCAGCGAACAGTCTTTTGATCATAACTCGACAACGGTTTATCCGATCTCCATCAGTCCTTTGAAGGATCGATAAGTTATCTTGATTACTAAATATGTCCAGCAGGAACAACCCACCAATCTTTAAAACTGTGGGAGATATGACGTTTTTTCTAAATTACGGGGGCGGCAGGGGGCGTGGCCAAAATTGAAAATAAACTTGATCTGCCTGCAGACATAAGAAGCATATGTCCCATACATGTCAAGCCTCTATCTCTTACCATCTCTGAGATCTGTGCGTTCATACGGACAGACAGACGGACAGACTGACAGACGGACATGGCTTTATCGACTCGGCTGTTGTTGCTGATCAAGAATATATATATGTACATTAGGGTGTCCCAAAAAAAAATTTTCCCCAAAAATCGAGTATTCCGTAGTGTTTTTGAATTTTACCAATTACTAGGTCAAAAAGCATGATTTCTGAGTTTTCAAATCAACATCTTTAAAGCAAAATTTCCAAATTTTACTTTTATGATCATAAACCATAAGCTTTTTATTTGCTTTTGCTTATTTAGGTACCATTTATTACACTTTTCGTAATTTTTTCATAAATGTTGTAAAAAAGGCATTTTTACTTTTAAAGTTTCTATGAAAACTAAAAAAACTAGTTATGCAGTTTAAAAGGTGAATAAATTTTGAAAAAAATAAAGAAAAAAAAAATTGAATTTGGTCTTACCGTTCCAGAGTTATGCGCTTTTAAAGATTGTTTCATTGCATGAGCAAAGGTGGGAGTCCATTGACAAGAACAACTTTTCAGACTGTATGAACCACAAAATTGTGAACAAAATTATCCCGAAGTCCGTACGCAAAGGCTTGATCAATTTTATTAAAGGGCAGCTTGGAGAAATGCAACCAAGAGAAGACTATAAGGAATTGCTTCAAATATGCCTCATTTATTTTGAGAATATAATTTACAAATTGGTACCTCTGCCAGTGCCCTCGATACGCTCCTCTCAATGATCTAAATCTATTGAAGCAATTGGATAAAAATAAACGCTTTAATGAAAAGCGTTTTTCGACGAACGTATCGACACCAAAACTATTCGATTAATGGTGAAAAGCTTGGAAGCGCCAAATGACGATAAAGATTCAGCTACGACAGGCTTAACTGAAGACACTCTTAAAAATAAGCAAATAAAGGATTTCATTTCCAAAGCCAGCCTCACTTTTTTTGAAGCCTGCAACACTTCGATTGATTTCTTGCAAATAAATCCAAAAATATGTGAAACCAACTAACTTTTTCAAGAGGCAAAAAGGAAAGTACAACAGTTGCAAGTGGTCAATGATGTAGCAGAACGTGGTGTGGCATTGGCTAATAACTATACTAATATCACAACTTCGGAAACTGACTTTCAAAATTTATTACAGAGCATAGAGCTGCATCGCAAGAATCATAATAAATAATTTAAAAAAAAAAAAAGATTTTATTTGTATTTTTTGGATGAAAAAATCTTTAAAAGCGCATAACTCTGGAACGGTAAGACCAAATTCAATTTTTTTTTCTTTATTTTTTCAAAATGTATCCATCTTTTAAACTGCATCACTAGTTTTTTTAGTTTTCATGGAAATTTTAAAAGTAATAAAGCCTTATTTACAATATTTATGAAAAAATTGCGAAAAAATTTAATAAATGGTACCAAATGGGCAAAAGCAAATAAAAAGCTTATGGTTTATGCTCATAAAAGTAAAATTTGGAAATTTTGCTTTAAAGATGTTGATTTGAAAACTCAGAAATAGTGCTTATTGACCAAGTAATTGGTAAAAATCAAAAACACTACGGAATACTCGATTTTTGGGGTAAAACGCGACTTGCGCGACCTCTACGGTTTCCGAAAAATCTGAAAAAAATCTCAAAAATACTCTATTCTATAACCTAGCAGAAAATGTCTGTGCACCCGTGAAAATACAAAAAACATGTATGTACATTAGGGTGCTCTTTTTAAGGTCAAAATTTAAATTTACTAAGGGCGCCCCCTTAATCGATTTATTTTGCATTATAGATGTTACAATTTTTAACCAAACAAAAAAAAAACAATTGTTAATGGGCGCCGAGGCCATAAAGTTTGCTCTTAAAATTACCCATACGCCCCGTAGTCTACATCGAATTTCCAATAATGAGATCTGTGCTACATGGGTCGAGCTGTCAATTTTTGAAAGTCTGGCAAACAATTTCGATTTTGATATTAAAATTCCCAAATTACAAACAAAAATGGACAAGGAACTTCACGCATTCTTGGTGGGCGCTTTAAGTCCCGGTTTTATCGAGTCAGTTGGGCTGCTTTGCAAAAGAGAAGTAATATCTGTGGTTTTATTTCACATCCGGATACGGAAGTTGCCACTAAAAGGAAGTGCCAATGTAGTTGCCCACCAACTGCACAATTTATGGACGGATGCTCAAGCCCCAGTATAATTAAAGATTTTTTTCGAACTTATTTTTGTTGCTTTGCTTGGTTCTGTTTTTTATTTGTATCCTACAACTTTTGGCGGAGAGGAAGATTTAGGGATTCTAGTTAAATATGTAAATGTGGGTTTTAATGTTTAGAAGGAATCAAGAATCTCCCCGCAGGTTGGTTGCTATCTGATGCCAGAGAGTCCCAAGCGACAAGGCCCCCGCATTTTCTATCCCTTAATTCAATGAGGCTTTTCTGGAAGCTTGTATCACTGTCATCAGGCACAGATAGGGAGCGGTCTATATAGACATAAGACACACGAAACATCTTGTGCTGTCGCTCGCTATCCGAAAACAGGAAGTATAGTACATATTTCTACATATAGAGCAAACGATGGTGTGCGCTTGGGATTGGGGGAATGGATATCGAAAAGGTCTCAAACAATACAGATGGAGCAGGTGCCGGCTAGCAGCGAAATGCTTTTTAGTAGCCAAATACCAATACATGAGATGCTTTGATCAGCGCAACATGTTAGTCCTCCACGGAGTGGTTTAAAGTCTTAAGAGTATGATTCTTCCTCCAACTGTTTTTACTAATTAAGTTAGTGAGAATAAATCGTTTTATTTGTTATCTTCCACTATGGTTTGCACACTATATTTTAAATCAGAGCAACCTTTTGAAAACAAGAACACATTTTGTTTGAAGTCGACGCCAACTACAAAAATATATAAAGTTGAAAGGCAACACTGCGTATGAGTAATATCAAACATTTTGGAGCCGCGGCGCGTCCACTAAATCATTACTTTTTGAACTTTTAAACTAAACTATCGAATCAGGGGGCGCCAGTATGACCTTAATTTTTATGTATACATATATGTATACAAATGTTTTGTCCCAATGTCAAGTCTATATGTATGCTGATGACGTCCAAATCTATGTAAGTCGTCCTCTATGTAATATATCTGAGTGAGTTAATGTAACAAATAGTGAGCTGTCTGTTATTAACTCTTGGTCAAGAAATAATGGCCTTTTATTAAACCCTAAAAATACCATATGATAATGGACTAAATAAGGTTCAGATTGGCAACACCCAAATTGAGTATGTCAACAAGACAACTTGGGCATAACATTAAATAGCACACTAGCATGGCAAGATCACACAAATAAAACTACAGGTCTATCGTTGCTTTAGGAACTCCCGAGGTGAGCGGACGCGATTTCCAAGTGCTCCGATCAAACAATCGAATAAACATAGACAAACATCTCCTAGTGAAAGTGTTTTAGTGTCCAGTGAAACAGTAGTGCTTCCTTGGCCCAAAGGGCAAACATTCAAGGGCTAAAAGCGCCCAGTGAAACTGGAAGCAATAAACTAAACTCAAGTCCAACCAAACAATTTTCTGTGCGCGCTAAGTCGACAGTGTTTTGTTTATGTCCCACAGCGCACTTTCGGCTACAACCGCAGGCTGGAATTTCATCTCCACCACGGCTCTCTCAGAACGGCACTTCTGTGTGCTAGTGCGTGTGTGTGTACGAAGTGCTCTCAGTCGGTAGTGCAGTGCGATCGCAAAGCAGACGATCGGTAAAGCAGTGCCGTCGTGGAAAGCAGTAGCCGCGGCTCATATACACCACTCCCACCCCCACCATCCAATAGCCACGGTGGCGTAAGACATGTGCACACGATTACGGCGCCGGCGACACGAGTTCGAATCCCAGAATCCCTAAAAATTTTTCTTTTTTCATTTTTCTATTATTTATTAAATTAATTACTATATTATTTAAAAAAAAAAAAAAAAACGGAAATATATGTTAATATTAAATATACGCTGTGTAACGCGGTATACGCTCCTGGGAGAAATAGGGCATAAGGTCAAGGAACCGACCAATCGCCAACCCAATCGCTTGGCGACGCCCAAAACAAACAAAAATATATATATTCATTAGTTATAGGGCTCTGGCGACCGAGACGGCGCGGTATAACCTCCACCAGGCAAAGCCAAGGGAAATCTCTGGCCATCGCGGGACTCCCACTTTGAGCCCAGAGACAGACAGGGCTGGAACCCTGTCGTCACCGCACAGTACGTTGTACAGCATTGGTATGGCAGATTTCCCCTTATCTGCAATATCAGGCGGATCAACAGGTGATGTGGATGCAAAACGGGCTGAAGCCGAGCTATTAGCAAGGTTTCAAGCCCGCCCTAGGATCGCAAGATCTCCACCGATTGCAGAGCCATCCTCTGCTCCACCGATGATGACCGAAAACGTGTTCCAGTTCCATGTGACTGAGAATAACGAAACGGTCGACACTCCAAAGAGGAGCAGGGAAACGACGAGCCCTACGTGTTCGCAAGAAGCGAACAACAAAAAGCTAAAAGTGCATAAGAGCACCATAACTCTAACAGAAGAGCTGGGGATCCTGATTGATGAGCTGATCCATACCTTTGCCGATAGAAAAGCCAAAACAGTCAGGCACATCAACCAGGCGAACAAGGATGCATTTGCCCAAATGAAAGAGCTGCAAGCAGAGATCAGATCTCGGTTACTGGAAAAACACCAGGAGAATGGTACGGCCGCTAGCGCCTTTCAGATCCGTAACTGCAACTGCACTGCAGTGCCCAACGAAGGGACAAAAAAGGGGAACGACCACAGCAGAATGACCCAGACTTCGCCGCAGACACCTCTGACGCTAACGCCAGCACAGGAACTATATAAAGAAGAGCGGAAACAATGCGCAACGCAGACAACCCCACCGGAAAACCGCCAAGGTCGAGGCAAACCGTCGCATACATGGAAGGATATGGAAGGAAAAACTCCAAAGCTGCACGGTCAACCCACAGCAGCACACCCGGACAAAAGGCAGAAGCATCAACAGGCACAAAAAGCTGTCAAAACCCAACCGAGCAAAGAGGGTAGGTCTGCACACCATGTACAGGATCAGCAGACAGTCCAGACGGCAAATAATCAGGCGGCTATAAAAGATGCGGCCACAAACTGGCAAAAGGTCAAACCCAGGCTAAGACAGCCCTCAAAGAAAGGCAGTAGACCAGACGCACCTCCTGGTTAAATGCAAGGACCCAGCCTCATATGCTGAAATCCTTAAGGCGGTACAATCCGACCAAGCTCTCCAAGCCTACAGGGAAAATGTTTGCGGCATAAGACGTACGGCTGACGGGGAACTACTCATGCAAATGAGCAAAGCAGGGGATGAAGCAACCACAATGTTGCGTAAGGCAGTTGAAAATGCTATGGGAGATAAGGCAACAGTGAGGGCAATCTCTGACAAAATAGCCATTGAAGTGAGGGATATCTCAGAATGGTCTACCAGCGAAGAAGTCCTGCAGGCGGTCTTTGCCCACATTGAAGGAGATATACCGGCAGAAGCAGTTCCCAGGCTACGCAAAGCATACAGGTGTACCCAGACGGCCAGTCTACTACTGTCCAAAGAGGCGGCGGAAAAACTACTTTCAATGGAGAAAATCCGCATAGGATGGGCGGTATGCCGCGTGCGTCAGAAAACCGACCCTAGAAGATCCTATAAGTGCCTGGACTTCGGACACACAGCCTCCAGGTGCAGAAGTGCCCACGACGCCTCGAAGCAATGCTTCAACTGCGGAGGCACAAACCACGACTCAAAAGGCTGCAGCAACAAGCCTGCGTGCATTCTCTGCGTGAGGAGCGGGTCCAAGAAAAGCGAGCACAACACCCTTAGCTGGGCTTGCCCCCTCTACCAGAAGGCAGTGAGGAGTGAACGTCCAAATTAAGTTTCTTCAGCTTAATTTGAACCACTGTAGAGCGGCCCAGGACCTCGTCACTCAAACAGTCAGAGTACAAGGGATAGATGTGGCACTGATATGTGAGCCATACCAAGCCATGCCAGACAGCGTTTGGATCCAGAACCAAACGTATGGAGCAGCAATCTGGAGCAGCGGAAGCACACCTCTACAGCTCAGCGAGCGGAAAACAGCAGCAGGATATGTTAGAGCCAGGTGCGGAGACATATACTGGTATAGCTGCTACATAGCTCCCAGCACGCAACTCCCCGAATTCGAACGCATCATAGATGAGATCGCGACTGATTCGCGCAGCCATGCGCCAACCATAATAGCCGGCGATTTCAATGCATGGGCAGTAGATTGGGGAAGTAGTAGGACAAACGCCCGAGGAACTATGCTACTCGATGCTTTCGCGTCCCTCAATATAGTGCTACTTAATACTGGAAGGAAACAAACCTACTCAAAGGCAGGACGTGGATCCATAATCGACATCACATTCGCTAGCCCCTGTCTAGCGAGAAATATGACGTGGGAAGTCTCAGACGGGTACACCCACAGCGACCATCAAGCAATTTTGAGCAATATAGGAGCACAGAGGCGACACCACATCAAGCAGCCAGCGCACAACGGCTGGTGCCACAACTCGATTGATGCAGCTTCACTGCTGGCAGTGATGGAGGACTCCCAAATCGATGGAACCGCAGAACAGCGCTCAAACTGCTTGGCCCAGGCAATGGAGAGAGCTTGCGACGCAGCAATGCCACGTAAGAATAGAGGCGGAAACAAGCACAAGCCCGTGCATTGGTGGAACGAAGAGATCGAGCACGCTCGCATGTTATGCCACAGCACGAGAAGGAGATACCAACGAGCAATGAAGCGCTGCCTCAGAAGACCGCTGGACCTGCAGATCCACCAACAGACAGAAATGATGCGTACCACTTTCCAAGCCCAACGAGCCGCACTGAAAAATGCTATTAAACGCAGCTAAGCAAACTGCTGGAAACAGCTCTGCGAAGAAGCCGAAGACCAGCCCTTCGGTCAAGCATACAAGATGGTGATGGGCAAGCTTGCGAGGCGACCCACACCCACGTGCCCAACGCAACTCGGAAACATCGTCGAAACCCTGTTTCCACTCCAGCCCGAGATTGAACCGCTAACATGGACTTACATGGATGACGACTCAGATCTCACCACAGATGCCAGTGAGGTACTTGAGGCATTAGCCAGAGTACAAGCGGATAAAGCACCGGGGCCAGATGGGATCCCAACCAGAGCCGTAAAAATGATCGTCGAAGCCCAGCTAGAAGTATTTACCGACCTCTACAGCCGCTGTATCCACGAACGAATATTCCCCTCCAGATGGAATCTCCAAAGACTGGTGCTACTCCCGAAAGGTGAAAAAAATGCGGAGGATCCCTCGGCATATAGACCCCTGTGTATGCTGGACACGATCAGCAAAGTATTCGAAAGAATTATTTGCAATCGAATGGAGAAGGAACTTCTGAACAGGCAAGGACTCTCAGATTACCAGTTCGGCTTTAGAAAGGGGCGAAGCACGATTGATGCCATTTCCACGGTAGTAAAGATAGCCCGTGAGGCCACTGCTGGGAAAAGATGGCAAGGAGGCACAAAAAAATACTGCCTAGTCACGACATTAGACGTCCGAAATGCCATTAACTCTGCAAATTGGACCAAGATCCTTGAAGCACTTATAAGGCTTGGTATACCCAAATACCTTGTACAGCTGGTGGCCAGTTATTTTGGAAACCGCACTTTGCTGTATGACACGTCAGATGGTCGGAAAACACACCAGGTTACAGGTGGCGTTCCACAAGGCTCTGTTATAGGGCCGATGCTGTGGAACGTAATGTACGATAGAATCCTCAGGCTGAACACACCGGCAGGAGTGCAAATAGTTGGCTTCGCAGACGACATCGCCATCACGGCAGTGGCTAAGAACCTAGCTGAGGTAGAGGAGAAAACCACTGAGACGGTGGTACTAGTCACCGAATGGCTGGACGCGAATGGATTATGCTTGGCTCCCCAGAAGACCGAGGCAGTCCTCATAAGCAGTAGGAAGCGTGTGGAGACTGCTAGTTTAAGAGTCGGAGACCAACATATAATATCGAAGGAGGCCATCAAATACCTTGGAGTAATGCTAGACCACAGGCTCTCTTTTAAGAGCCACCTGCAGTACGTAGAGGAGAAAGCTGTTAAAGCCATAAATGCATTAACTGGCATAATGGCGAACATTGGCGGACCTAGGCAGCGCAGCAGATGGATGATCTGCAATGTGGTCAGGTCAATCATCCTCTATGCATCGCCAATATGGGCCCCTGCAATGGCAGTCCCATCGTACAGTCGTGGCTGCAAAGGCGCTTACAGAAGATGTGCGCTAAGGGTGATAAGTGGCTTCCGAACAGTATCGAACGACGCCGCACTAGTACTCGCGAGTATGGTCCCGCTCGACCTTCTCGCGTTGGAAAGCAGAAGCCCTCCTACAGACCATTCGCGACGGGAACGTACGATGGCACAATGGCAGACGAGGTGGATGGATACAACCAACAGCAGCTGGACGAGACGCCTGATAGCTGACATTCGGCCGTGGGTGGGTAGAAAGCACGGACAAATCGACTTCTACTTGACCCAATTACTAACGGGACATGGGTGCTTTAAGTCCTATCTTTATAGGTTTAAGCACGAGACGGATCCGTTTTGCACACACTGTGCGCGGTCTATTGAAGACGCAGAGCATGTCTTTTTTGTCTGTCCGAGATTCTCTGCAGAACGGGAAGAGCTAAGCTTAGGCATTGGGAGACCATTCACAGTCACTGACTTGATGGATATCCTACTTAGCTCGCTAAATAATTGGGATGCTATTTGCACCATTAATCATCAAATCCTTGCGTCGCGCTGAAAGGCAGCGCAATTCAAATTCAAATCCTAGAAACGGATCTAGTTGAGGCTTTCAAGCCATCTCCCCCTCGTGAGGTAATACTTAGCGGTGGTTCCGCGAGAGGGAATCGGAGAATAGGGGTGGTTTTAGTGGGTGAGGAATTCCAAGTCCCACACTTTAAGGCTTTTAATGCTTTCCCCCCTATAACAAAAAAAAAAAAAAAAAAAAAAAACAGGACTATCGTATGGCATGTTCAGGCAGCTATACCTGACACAAAATCTGATATCGACCAGCTTACGACTGTTAATTGCAAAAGCATACCTAATTACATGATTGTTTTACGGAGTTAAATTGTTCGGAAGCTGTAGGGCTGCAGGACAAGAGAGGTTAACAAGAGAGGAGACATGTGTTCAAAATTAGTTGATTTGGCCATATCAGTGAATATTCAGATAACATCTTCGAAATATCTATGCAATCTTGGGTCAAACTTAGAGTCGTGTCACAACTTCAAAGAATCATAATGACAACGGAACCTGCATACTTATATGACAAGATTGACTCGACGAACAAATAATATTAAAAACATAAAAAATCTAATCTAGGTTAGAATAAGAAAATTATGTTCTCTGCACTCTCTTAATCTGTATGTAATTCGTTTTTTTATACTCTGTACCGTAGGTACATAGAGTATTATAAGTTTGTGCAAAAGTATGTAACATCCAGAAGGAAGCATCTCCGACCCTATAAATTATTTATATTCTTGATCAGCATCAACAGCCGAGTTATGTCCGTCATGTCTGTCTGTCCGTATGAACGCACAGATCTCAGAGATGGTAAGAGATAAACTCTTGACAAAGAATCATCGGGCTGTATGAACACTTCTTCCACGTCATGCTAGAATGATTTTTAACTAGATTGAAAGTAACATTCTATAATCAGCCATGCGCCCAATTTTGCTTTCGCAAAAACTTTGCGATTTGATCACCAAATCGCAAAAGTTGGTGCTCCGACATTGGGAAATCGCAAAGTTGTGCCTTTTTAAACCGGGGACATATGAGTCCGTAAAATGGAAAGTAAATGAAAATTATACTTAGGTTGATGCACAAATAGACAGCCCACGGAACGATTTTTGTTCAGTTCTTTAACATTTTTAGATTTGTGCTACGGTCTCTTCCATTCAATTCGCATACACAAAATTGAGATAGATGAAAAATTGCTCACACATGGTATATGACTATCGATAGCATGATTTTCAACTAGATTGACAGTAAACTATTGTCATATTAATGTTTTGAATCCTCTTTGGTATTTTTTTTTTGGTATTTATTTTTAATAAGTTGTCAGTTACTGTTACAGTTAACTCACCCACTACAAATAAGTAGGTACTAATAAACTAACAATTTCTGTTACTCTTGGACATAGTTGGAACTAAGTTAAAATTTATTTATCTATGTGCCCTTTAAGGTTGAATATTATTGCTTTTTAATGAATTTTAAAGTCAAATTAAATTTTCAGTTTGATGAGTATATGAAAAGATTTACAGGCTGAATTTAAATCTTTTTTATTTTTTATTTATTAATGGTCGACAAACAAAGCCTTTGTTTCAACAAATTTGTAAACACGTTATAAAACAGCTTATTTACTAAGGAGGCATAAAAAAGAAAGCGTAACAAGATTACAAAATAAACTTATAAGGACTCCGACTCGGTGGGGGATTTTTATTTGCCGGTCCGGCCAGCTATGCCCCTGTTGTGGTGAGTCGATATAAGAGCTAACACAACCATTTAACAAATATACAGGCCTGTTCAGTTTTTCACTTACATTAAATTTTCTCTTTTTCGACTTGGCTACCTGTTCTGGTTTTCATAATTTGATAGAATTACTCGATCGATTGGAGCATGTGAAATCAGAGGTAAATTCGTAATTTTCATAAAATGCCCCTATTCACAGCTGGGAGTGGTCAGAGATTTTCTCGGAGATAAGTGTAAAGGGACGTTTTTAAGGAGAAGAGAGAGAGATCTGTTGAGAGAAGGTGATAAAGATAGTTGTAGTGTTGACATCAAACCCGAAATCGATTATGCTGGGCATAATCAGATGTGCAACTAGACAAAATTAAAGGAAAGAAGTTCGTAGAAGGAACAGAGAAGTTAAGGCGACGTAAGAGTTCAGAAGAATCTACATCACCGATAATTAACTTGTGAAGAAAAGAAACACCTAAGACTGTTCTACGGTTAGCTAGCGAAAGAAGGTCTATCAGCAAGAGTCTGCTGGAGTACGATGGTAAACGAAGGTTAGGGTCCCAGTTTAGGCCACGAAGGGCAAAATGCAAAAACTGTTTCTGAACTGATTCAATACGATCAACATGCTTTTTACTCTGAGTACACCATACGGATAAACAGTATTTGAGCACGGGACGTACTAAACCAGTATAAAGGAGTTTAGTGGTGTAGGGATCATTAAATTCCTTCGACCAACGTTTAATGAATCCAAGTACACCATTCGCTTTGTTAACAATAGTGGAGATGTGGTGATTAAAACTCAATTTGGGGTCAAAAAGAATTCCAAGATCAACGACAGACGAAATACGTTGCAACTGTTCATTACCAATAGTAAAGGAAACCAGAAATGGTTTGCATCGATGGAAAGTCATAAACATGCACTTGGAGCACTAAAGGTGCAAATGATTTACCAAGCACCAAGACTGCATGGAGTTAAGATCATCTTGCAATCCAATAGAATGAATCGGGTTGTTGAAAGATAAAATAAGTTTAACGTTATCGGCATACATGAGTATCCGAAAAAATAATAATATTGTTGGGAGACCATTAATAAAAAGAGTGAAGAATAGAGGAGGTAGGTGGCTACCTTGAGGTACACCAGAGACCACAGTCACAGGTTTTGAAGTATTAGAACGAAGGAGAACTTTTTGAGTTCTATCTTTTAGATATGATGAGTCTCAATGCAGAAAAGAGGAGGGAATCGAATAATCGATCGAGCTTAAAGAGGAGAAAATCATGATTGACAGAGTCAAAGGCTTTGCTAAAGTCAGTGTAAATGATATCAGTTTGCTTTTCACCAGTAATCCATCATTAACTAGCGAAGTAAATTCAAGCAAGTTGGTCGTTGTTGACCGACGCTTTATGAAACCATGCTGGAAAGGTGACGAAATAGATCTACAATAATGCTGCAATGTGGAGGTTATAATATCTTCAAACAATTTCGGAATGGCGGATAGCTTAGCAATGCCTCTGTAATTTGAAATATCCAACTTCCCGCCTTTTTTGTTTCAAGGAATAATGTAAGATTATTTCCAAAGAGAAGGGAAGACAGACGAATTGAGTGATATATTGAAAAGCTTAAGCAATTGTTTGCATAAAGAAGTAGAACACTCTTTGAGCACACAGCTAGGAATGTTGTCAGGCCCAGGAGAAAATAAGGATTTTAGTGATTTAAAAATGAAAGTAGAGAAGTTTCGGAAATTTCGGGTTCACATAAAGAGTTGGAAGAAGTACTGTTAGAAGGATAAGAAGTGTTAGCATATTGGACAAAGGAATAAGTGGTTTGGAAGAAATCAACGAACAAGTATACAGCTGTGGAATCATTGCTACCCATTTGGTTACCCAGAAAAAAGAAGAAGGTAAAGAAGAAGATCTACGCTTAGAGTTCACAAAGCTATAGAATGGCTTTGGATCCTGTGCTAATTGAATTATGCAACGAGCAAGATAATTGTTATATAGCACTCGGAGTTAAAAAGTGTAAAGTTAGATTTTGCTATTGAATATTTAGAAAAATCAATCGCAGAACCACTTCGTTTATACTTTTTAAAGCATCTAGATTGAATATTTTTCAAATTAGATAATCTGGGACAGTACCAAGGGGGATTTAGTGACGCGGTGGAAGCGACGCTATTAGGAATGCAGATATTTAAGAGAGAATTTAAGGACTCGTATAAAAAGGCAACAGCAAAATCTAAATCAACCTATTTGTACAATGGAGACCAGTCTGTTGCACAAATGAGTTGATTTAGCAAAGTGAAGTTTCCTTTACGGAAGCAACGTCGAGGTCGAGGTATATTGGGTATATTGGGTATATATTGGGTCGAGGTATATTGGGGCTTTTGGAATTCGAAGGGGCAGGTCCAAATACTGAAAGCAAGACTTCCAGTGTAGGATGGAAGAAATCTTCGGGTAGTGATAGAAGGGGAGACCTAGAGACACTGGCATTGGTGCTATCAGTGGCAATATGTTTAAATTCTTTTGTTCAGGATTAATTTGAAAAACAGACATGTCAAGTAGACAATCTAGAAAATCATGCTGTACTGATGGTACAAGATAAGTCGACCCTTTAAGATTTGACTATGTGATGTTAGGCAAGTTAAAATCATCTACAACAACCAGTGTGTCAATATCCCGCAATTGGGCTAAAACATTTTCAATGCAGGCTACAAGGTGCCCATAAATTTCCATATCGGACGAGGGTGGGATATAAGAACAGGTAAAAAATAAGGTAAATAATGGAAACGTTACCTTTACTTGTGAGGATGACTAAATGAGGGCAAGCTGACTGGCATCGACCTCATTGGATTTTTTTTCCTGAACTCTGGCAACCAGAATGCTGGGTCACATATGATTGGAAATTATTCAGACGGAAAACTTAACTTAAACGAAGCTATATCTCGAGGTTCTGCGAAACTAAACTTTGAAATGGAAACACTTGCTGAGCATTTGCTCGCAATGTATGCTGCAATTGACAGGCAAGTAGTTTCCGGAGACAACCTCGACACAAAAACATGATTACGCGGTGCAATATCGGAAAGTAGAGGAGGTTGAGGAGGAATAGGAACAGAGACGGAAACACTGCCAAAAAGTTTTGTTTGTTTTTTAGTGCACAAAGGGCAAGACCATCTTAAAGCACCACAATCCTTTTTGGCGAGCAAACTTTGTCCAGATTCGTCCACTTAGCCCAGCACATTCAATATGCATAGAATTGTCGCACAACCAGCAGGTAACAAACCGAAGTTGTATCGATCTTTTTGCAGCACGACATAAGCACCAAATTTACCAGTGGGCCTTAAAACAAAAAAGTAAACGGACCAAAGCGCGTATCGAAAAATCACAAAGACAAAAACATAAACACCCACAGAGAGCAGTTAGAAGGCAAGCGTTCTTAGCTTTGAGAGCAGAGCAACAACAAAGCTGAGTGGGAGTTAAGCACAAAAAGAAAAAGAATTTGCACAAGCGAACGCACTCACAAACCTGTGTAAAGGGGGGAGCTGCTAAGAGAGCAAAACAAAAACACCAACAAAATACACCGCACAGACGCCTCAATATTAAAATTTTGTTAAATTAACGATGTGAAGATGCACAACTGAAAAGTAAAGCCGATAGAGGGCAATACTAATAAAATTGTTTATGTTAAATTTGCGGAATAATAGGCGCGTTAAAAAACACAATTAATTATTTGTTACGGAGCTCAAGAAAACACGTCAAACACTCATTAGAGTCTTTCTCTGACTTGATTAAATCCCTTCCAGACTTAAATCACCAAGGTATTTAAGTCTCACAACATTTCATTCATTAGATTTAAATCAAACTTTACATGTAAATCAAAATGATTTCGCTTTCTGGATTTAATTCAATGATTGAAATCTTTAAGATTTAAATCAAATGATTGGAATCAAAATATAATTCAATATGATTGCTCCAAAAGAATTACAAATCACCATAGAGGAATCATCAATAATTTCAATAAGATTTAAGTCTTAATGATTTAAAGCAAATTGGATTCAATCGTTATGTGGCGAAATCACGAAGACTTAAAATAAAAATGATTGCAATATTTTACAGCTCTGGTGGCAAGAAAAAAAGTTGCAAGAGAATGCGAAACGGCAAGGTGGAACGGATTTTGGAAATCGAGGTAAAGAAGCTCAAGATTATGACTTCAGTGGCAGGAGAGATCAAGTCTGCCAAGGAGGAGATTAAGCCTCTTCATAAAGAGCTGCTTGAAATATTTTGAAATAAAGAAACCAAGAGCTAATAACCCAATAATCAGCACTCTATATTATTAATTATAATAAGTTCGACTTTACAATAAATGTGATCCATAATAAATAAATAATAAATGATGTTTAATTATGAATCAAATTTAAGCAAAGTGAATCTATATAAAACATGAATAAAATATGTTTAGCTGCATTAAATGATATTGCAGCTTTTCAATTGCATTTAGTAAAGCAATGTCACGTAAATTAATTTTGATTGCTGCGAAAAGGTAAATAAGCAGACCAGCAGATGAGCTGTTGTGAACGCAGAAGTGAACGCTGATCGTGGTAGAAACACCTTTGGAAACTTATCGATAAAAAGTGCAATCGATGACAGAACGCGCAGTGGTGGAATCGGTAATTAAACTATCCAACACCATAAAATATACCACGCATGAATCTACTGTTGTATCATTGGTTAAAACAAAATTAAAAGTACCAAGACGCGTCTTCTATAAAAATGGAAACAATAGGTCCTATAAAAAAGGGGGAGGTACTAGAATGAAAGTTTCTGAGCTGGCCATTTTTTTAAAGATAAAAATAAACATAATAATTATTAAAAAATGTATATTTAAAAATTAAATATACAAATTAAACTTAAATATATTTTCGACCAAAAGACCGGTTACTAATGTTTGTACATATATATATGTATATATATTATACAATCTATGGGTTCGTATGTATGTATTCATTCGGTCAAATATTATATGTGTTTAAGTGGTATAGCCATGAGAACGTGATTTTTTTGAATAAAAATCTATGTTATACCCCCCAGGTACTGAGTGCGATTGAAATCCGAAAGCTGCCGAGTAACATAGACCAGAAGTTACTACAACAAGCCCAAAGTTTTTCGGCTTTCAGTTTCTCTCATGCCTTTCTCATGGTCGTGTGTGAGTAAGATTTGTAAAATAAGTGCTTCAGGCATGCTTCCATGTCCGACTAGGCGAGTGTTTACATACATATATATAATTTTTACAGTAAAATTAAAAAAAAAAAATTCAAAGTAATTTTTTGCTTTAAAAATTAAAAATAACTTCTATTTTGTAATTAAAAAACAAAAGCTATAAAAGTTACGGTTCCTGAAATAAACTTAAATTTTACGGAATAAGATCTTCTCAAAAAGTTTGATAAGCAAGGTAGCAGACTAATGGGTCTATATGATGACGCTTGGGTTTTATCCTTTCCTGGTTTATGGATCATTATTATTGTGGACTTCTTCCATTGGGTTGGCAAGAATCCACATCGCAGTACCACATTGAAAAGTCTTGTGACATATGTTATGGCAGGACTTGGAAGTTCCATAATCATTTTAGGCGTAATAAGATCTTGTCCAGGCGCTTTTCTGGGTTGTAGTTCTCCGATAGCATTTTTTATTTCAAGTGAATGTACTTTGATTGGGTCAGTTTGTGCGGTGATGGGAACCAATGGAAGTGCATATCCATTAGTTGGTGGATTTGGCTGGAAGACATTTCTAAGGTGAAGTGCAAAGACATTTGCCTTCTCTTCGTCACTGCGGGCCCAACTTCCACTCCGGTCCCTTACCTTTGCAGGTGGCTTTATGCTTGCATGTGGTCTCCATTGGGGAAATTTGGTGCTTGTAGGCGATAGTTTTTATGGGTAACGGCTATGGGCTAGCTGCTCTTTCGCTTCGAGTGCTATGCGAAGTCTTCCGCAAGTCTCAGACGATTTTTTGACGCAGGCGACCTATGGTGCTGCCATTCTCTTCTTCTTTCGTTAATCTACTATCTTGCTTGGGTGTTATTATTGTTGTTTGAGGGTTTGAATGATAAGCAGCAGCAGTAATGATAGAGCTGAGGGCTTGGACTGAGTTTTCAATGTCTACTTCGCTGGTTATGGTCGGGCTCAGCTCGATGTGACTGCTGATATATTTTTTGTATTTGAGCCAGTTTGTCATGTGTGAAGTCAGTCTCCGAGGACATTGTCTGATCTGGTGGTGAATATTATAGGAGAATGGTCGGACGACAAGTCTGCAAGGGCTTCTGCAGTTACCAGGTTTTGTGGAACTTTTCTTGTTATAGCAAGGTCTATAAGATTGGGTATTTTCTTTGGATCTGCTGGCCAGAAAGTTGGCCCTCCCAGAGACACATAGTCGAGTTGGTTTGATGCGCGAGTTAACATGACCCATATCCCCGGCATGAACGTACCACCAGCATAAAACGCGGACACAAAAAAACAACGCAGACTTGGCAACTGCAAGCCTAGCGCTAATGGACAACAACAAAAATCGCCAACATGGAAGAACTCTGACGATCACACACATTCTAGTACACTCATACATACACATACTGTGCTCTTATCAGCTCAACTGTTTCGCTTATAACTCCGGGGTTTTTTGTCCGATCTACTAAACCACGAGGCTCTAACTTGAAAATTGCGGATCTGACGGCTATTTAGGTCTAGGATTTCTTGAAGAGGTCAAAGTTTTTTGGGGATAAAAGGGGGACGGGGTGGAATTTTTCAAATCTGAAACAAACTTGATCTGCGTACAGCATAAATCTACCTTCGTGTAAAAATTTGTGGCTCTATCTCTTATAGTCTCTGAGATCGACGCGTTCATACAGACAGACAGACGGACAGACGGACGGACAGACGGACGGACAGACTGACAGACGGACATGGCTATATCGACTCGGCTGTTCATGCTGATCAAGAATATATATACTTTATGGGGTCGGAAAATTTTACTTCTCCCTGTTACATAAATTCGCACAACTTCATGATCCCCCTTTTCAAATTTTCAATGGGAACAGGGTATAAAAACAACAAAGGTGGAAGGAAACGCAGCAACACTACACGAATAACATACAAGTAACACTAATCACAAGGAAGCAAGGAAGAGAGGAATCCTTGTAGTAAATATACACATGCAAATTTTCTTTTACTTTGGGAAAAATACACAAGTAATATACTACATATTATATATATAATATATACAAACGCATATGCAAATAGAACCCCCGCAAAGTAAATATTTACATATGAATTCTCCTTGCGCACCAAATACATACTATATTGCCACTCATATATAAATAGAGGCCCCGTACATACATACGAATTTTCTTGCATTCAAACATAGATACACATACATAGTATCACATATTATAGTACACTATGATACCATACTAATATACAAACGAACTCGTGCAGTAAATATACACACCCAGAATTTTCCCTATACTTCAAGAATACATATACATATTATTAATATACGCATATATATATTATTACTATTTTACATACTATTACTATTTTATATACACTATATTATATATAATATTATACTTACCATTACCATACCCCAATATATAATACAGATTTCTTTCCAATACACCTAAATGTTGAAAAAAGCCACCACTAGTAACACAGTTAGGGGCAGATTAGGGCTAAGGAGCGGGTCCAGTCTACCTTAGATAAGGGAAGCGATGGAAACAGAAGAGCAAGACCAGATAGTTCAATCCCAAAACAATAGTCCCACCAACGCTATGGATTCCGGTAAATCATCAGGGCCACTAAGTTCCACCGTTAGCAATTCATCAACTTTTACAAACACCAGCCTGAACCTACAACAACTACTAGCCCTTGTACATCAACTACCCACCTACGAAGGTCCGCCTGACAATCTCGATAGATTTATGGCTAGAGTAGAACAGCTACTTTTGTTAGCCGTGTCAGTGGACCAAACAACATGCGGACAGTACTTACTCGGAACTATCCGTGACAAAATAAAAGGCAGGGCAGACGAAGCGCTGAGTGTCTGCGATGTACTCCCCAATTGGGATGACATCAAAGCAAACCTCAAACGACTATACTCTAGCAAGAAAACAGAGGAAATGCTAGTTAGAGAGCTACACAATCTTCCGGACGGACTCAGTATGGGAAAACTGTATTACACAGCCACGAAAATAAGAAGCGAATTAATGTCACTGGCCAGAGAAGCAGACCCTAGTGGACACTCCCTCACGGCCAAACGTGACCAATATGACAGATTCTGCCTAAATACATTCTTAGTTGGATTAAAAGACCCACTTAGGTCAGCCATTAGGAACCAAAAGCCATATACAATCGAGAAAGCGTACGAGTACGGGCAGATCAAATTAAACTTCTGTAAAAACCTGAATAAACACCAGGAAAACCGACGACGCGACAGCTCGATATACAGGAATCACCCAAATGCCGAAAGACAACCAACCAACAGTGACTACAATAGCCGCTACATACCACGACAACAGAACTATAATAATGACAGCAACGCTCGTCATGTACCACGACATTATAACACCAACAATGACAATAATAATCGCTTTACACAGCGACAACAAAATTTCAACAGCAATAATAGTGGTCGTTTCCCACCGCGCCAACAGAACTTTAACAACGATAATAATAGACGCTCCCCACGTCAACAAAATTCCAATAACGATAGTAATGGTCGACACGATAGACAAACTTTGGTCACGAACCCCTTCCACAATGGCGACCACCAAAGACAGGAACAACCATAATCCAAGCGCTCCCCTATGTAACATCAACGATGATGCAAATTTTTTACTAGAAGCCTCGGGAAGCCAGTCGGCTACATAAGCAAGAAGACTCATGGATCTTCCTTGCCATTTGTTCTCCTATCACCAAACCCCATCGTGTCAAACCCTCTCAAATTCCTAATAGACACTGGATCTACCTACTCATTCATAAATCCAGCACTTATTAATGTAGACCAAATCAAAAAACTAACCTCCGATATCAATATCCACACTGTACTCAGTAAATTCAAAATTCGGGAATATACAGATAGAATAAATTTCAAACAAATCGGAAAAATGCCCAATTTCAAGTTCTTACTATTTAATTTCCACCCCCACTTTAATGGCTCCGAGGCATGGACTTCCTATCCGGCCTAAATGCAAAATTAAACTTTGCCTACTTCATACTAGAGACACCAGAAACCGCCATCCCAATCCTCACAAGGGAAAACCCTGTAGACACATTACATACCCTGCCCCAAAACACCAATATGCGATTACCACTCCCAGTAAACATCATGCAGGGAGAATTTATATATGAAACCACGAATTTGGATAATTAAATATCCAAAACAGGCGGCTTATACACCGCAATCGCAGGATCCGCCTATTTCAAAGTCTGCAATAACTCAGACCAGATCCAAACACTTTACATCGAAGAACCGTTACAGGCAGAAGAATTCTCTCCACGAACCCACGAATACTTAAACTGCATGTCCGCGGCAACAGATACAGAACGACCGGACGACCAACAATTAAACATTCAGAAGGAACACCTCAACAACGAAGAAAAACAACAAATACTCAAACTTTGCAAGTCATTCAAAAGACTCTTCCACGACGAAAACAATCAACTAACGTTCTCTAACGCCGTCAAACACTCTATCCCAACAACAGATAATATACCGATTCACACAAAATCTAACCGTTACCCATTTGTACATAAAGACGAAGTTCGAAAGCAAATTTCAAAAATGCTCGAACAAAACATCATAAAAAACAGCCATTCCCCTTGGAGTGCACCCGTCTGGGTCGTACCCAAGAAAAGTGACACCACAGGCGAAAAAAAGTGGCGCTTGGTAATCGATTTTCGGAAAGTAAATGAGAAAACTGTCTCTGATAGATACCCTATCCCGAACATTGCAGATATACTAGACAGATTAGGAAAGACCATGTATTTCACAACAATAGACTTAGCAAGTGGCTTTCACCAAATTCAAACGACCCACACGAAGCAAGGGCATTATGAGTTCACGAGAATGCCCTTCGGTCTCAAGAACGCCCCTGCCACGTTCCAACGCGTTATGGACCACGTCTTAGGTGACTTAGTCGGTAACGTCTGTCTTGTCTATCGCGACGACATAATAGTATTCTCACCCTCACTCCAAAAACATATGGCAGATATTAAATCAGTATTTACAAAACTCCAAAACGCAAACCTAAAAATTCAACCGAGCAAGTGTAACTTTTTAAGGAAGTAAATCGACTTCCTTGGACACATCGTCACCCAGGAAGGAGTCAAACCAAACCCACTTAAGATTCAAGCCATCAAGGACTTCCCCTGCCCGAAGACAACAATGGAAATTAAGTCATTTTTAGGACTATTAGAGTATTACAGGAAATTCATAAAGGACTTCTCGAAAATAACTAAACCCATAACGAGACAGTTAAAAGGAAAGAAATCTATAATAATAGACGACGAATTTAAACAAGCAGTCGAAACGTCGAAAGATCTTCTTTGTAATGATCCCATACTCACATCCCCTGATTTCAACAAACCGTTCACGTTGACAAGTAATTATGCGATAGGCTCTGTGTTGTCACAAGGCCCAGACACTAATGACAGACCCATATCTTTCGTTAGCAGGACGCTATCGGACACGAAAATCCGTTATTCTACGATAGAGAAAGAAATGCTAGCTATCATTTGGTCTGTAGGTCATTTCAGACCATACCTCTTCGGGCGTAGATTCAAAATAGTCACAGACCATAAGCCATTAATCTGGCTAGAAAATCTGAAAGGACAGAACCCAAAACTACTTCGATGGAAAACCATCCTGGCCGCTTACGACTACGAAGTCGTATACAAAAAAGGGTCGCAAAACGTAGTCGCTGAGGCACTCAGCAGAATTGAACCAAACTTGAACATAAACGAAGACCCACAAATTATACCAATCGCTTCACAACCACTAAATCATTTCAATAGTCAAATAATATTCCGCACCGAAACAACGACGTCAAGACAAGTAGAAACACCATTTGTCCATAAAATAAGACACATAATCACAGGACCCGTGTATACTTTCGACTCCGTTACAAACACCCTTCAAACAATCCTGAAACCGAATAAAACATTCGCAATTTTTGCACCAGACGATATTTTAAAAATAATAGAAAAGTCCTATTATAACTATTTCTCCGAAAATGACTTCTACAAAATTGCCCGCTGCAAAATACGGCTAACCGAAATCACTAATCTCCATGACGAGGAAAACAAAATTCGTGCATACCACATTAACACCAATCATAGGGGGATAGATGAAACATATAACCATATGAAAAGGGACATTTATTTATCGCATTTAAAAGACATTATCAAAAAAATAATAAAAGATTGCGACACCTGCCTAACCCTCAAGTACGATAGACACCCCCATAGACCATTGATGCAAACCCCAACCGCCCCAGAGGGACCATTGGCGGTCGTGCATATAGACATATATTCCATTAATAATACTTGTAACCTCACCATTATCGACAAATTCACCAAGCTAGCGCAATTCAATAAAAGTCGCCGATGCCCTATTACAATTCATAAGACACTACGGCGCACCAAAGAAAATAATTTTCGACCAGGGCGCGGAATTTTCGGGCAGTCTATTCAACGACCTCTTAACCCAATGCCAAATAACAGCTCATACAACTTCATTCCAACAATCAATGGCCAACGCTTTTGTCGAAAGGCTGCATTCCACCTTAACCGAACTATACAGGATAATCATGAACAAAAGAAAAGAAGCACGCCTAGAATGCGGGCATGACCAAATACTCGCAGAAGCCGTAGCAACATATAACAATGCAATACACTGCAGCACTTCCTATACCCCTTTCGAGTTCTTCCACGGAAGAACTCACATATTCAACAAAACAATAACATTCGACAACCACCACGACTACCTTAGGAAATTAAACGAATTTAGAAAAGTCAAATACCCAAAAGTACAGGAACATTTAAACGCGACCACAGAAAGAAGATTGGCTAAATTAAACGAGGACAGAGAGACACCAGTCCAAGTCGAGCCTAATGATACGGTATTTAGAAAAGAAAACCGTAGAAACAAGATGACACCGAGACTACACAAAGTAGGTAGAGACAAAGGCGTCACCTTCCTAACAACTAGAGGTCAAAAGTTACACAAACAAAAATTTAGAAAAACAGTTAAGAAAAACACTAACACCGACACATAATTCTCAACAACAAACTAAATCACGTACATCGACCCGTAGTTCCAGAATCCTTCCAATAACCGCCCAACCTTTAAAATATCATTAGAAGTCCTACGAAACAAAATCAAATAGGTAGGAGACAAAATAGATACACTCTTGTCGCACGTTAAAGTAAAAGAGGTCTCATTAATGGTCTGGGTACCATACTCAAATCTATCTCGGGAAACCTACATAGATGACAACGACGGACAAAACGTATTAGCGGAACTGGACAAATATCCGAACCAATTCCAAAGATCTGGCAGAAACACAAGATGGACAAGCACTATTCAACAAAGACATAATTATCAAACTAAGTAACATAACAGCCCACATTAACAAGGAACAATCCACGATACAAAAAATTCTTTGAAAATACACAAAACTCTATCTTTAACGAACTTAGGGAAGACTGAAATAACATTTATTCACTATAATATATTAATAGGATAAACTACAATATAGACACACTAACTGATCATGTAAACAACATAGTTGATAGCCTCTTAGCCAGTAAACTAAACATTATCCCTAAATTGTTATTTAATAAGAAGCAAATACAACATATAAGAGAGATAATAAGTAAACAAAATGTTACGTTAGCATTAGATGAACACATTTACAAATCACCCTCATGTTATACCTTCAACACAACACTCTACCCATTTTTGATACAAAATGTATAAATTCATTATATCGTCGGAGTTCATGGCGTACACCAACAACAACATCCACCATTACCAGCACAAATGCCTAAAAATTGAGCAAAACTACTTCTGCGCAAAACCACAACACGTCGCCTAGCCACCCTTCTCCGATCCGGCCATTTCCCCTCAATGGCCTTCTCTTCGGGCTGGGGGGGGGGGGGGGGGGGTTTGGGGGGGGGGAGGAGTTAACATGCCCCATCTCCACTTTGAATGCCATTTGCATTCCAGAGTGATACTCATAGGAGAACTATTATTTGGGTTGTTGCGAAGCGAGCAGTTGAATGAGAAGGCCTTGCATTCTCATCTGTTATTGCATTGTTTTGCATATACACCATAAAATCTTTCCGGGTTTGCTGTAACGATAGAAACATGGCTTCTAAGCTACTTTGGTTTGATGGTTGTTCCTTGTTTAAAGACGCTTGCGTAAAAAACGACTTGGGTAGTAGTCGTTGGGGCAAAAGACGATCTCGTAGCTTTGGTGAAGAAGACTCCAGGGGTCGATTGCGAGGGTGTATACATATTAAGGTTTCCATTGGAACGAGCAAATTCCGTGGGTGTATTAATCCTGCTCTTCAGATCTTTGTATACTTGGCAGCCTCTGTAGTTTGCGGTGTGGTTCCCGCCACAGTTATTTCATTTTTTGACTGAGGGATCCTCCTTGTTTGTGGGTCATGAGGCTGTATTGTGCAGCTCTCCGCATGCCACACAAACAGATCGCAGAAGGATTTAGTGTGTCCAAATTCTTCTACATTGCACTGGATTTGTGCGGTTCCTCAACAGTTACTCTGCGGTGCAATAAGTAAGTTAGTTTGTAAATTGGGTGCACTTCATTTTTGTTAGGAGCTATGTTATCCGGGCTCAGCTCAACTTTGAAAAGCGGCTGGGGTTTTCTGTCTCTGTTTATTAAATTTATTACGGACTTGACCTAAAATCCCTTTTCTTCCAAAGCATAAGCAACTTCCGTTGCAGGTACACTTGATTCAATACCTTTGATTACTATTTGTTGGCCTTTGCTACTTTTTAGTTGGTAGGTGTAGTAGCTTTTATTTTCAGCCCTTAAACATTTTTCGACAGCGCGATAGTCGTCATCAGTGTTAACTTTTAGCTTTGTTTTGCGTATGTTGCCCTTGCTGACGGATGTCACATAGAAGTTGTTGTTGCCTATTAGCGGGACAATTTTTGTTACTAGGGCCGTACAGCTAGTGTTACTAATGTAGATTGGCGGAGGCTTTGTTTTTTTGGCACTTGCAGCTTTTTCTTCACTCTCAGCGTCAGTTTGTTTGGCAAGAATTTGGAGAATTTGAATTTACCACTGAGGGTTTCTTTGTCCGCAGGCTTATCGCTTGTTTTGTTAAATTTTGGTGTAGGTAGGTATTGGTTTAAATAGGTATTGGTTTTTAGCCGGCTCCAGGTCCTGTTTTTGTTCGTTTTCGTTTGTTTATTTGTACATAAAGATCGATGCATAGCCTTTAAAAGTTGACCAATTTTCAGGGTTAAAAAGAACTCTATTTTTAGTTGATTTGGCCCGCTTTCAGTTAAAATGTCTTGAAAACTCTGAGATCGTCGCGTTAGTACAGTCAGTCGATATAGTCATGTGCGTCTGACTATATCGACTCGACTGTTCATGCCGATCAAGAATATATATTCTTTATGGGGTCGGTAATGTTCCATCTCCCTGTTACATACATTCGCACCTTACCAACTACACATTTTGTCACTATTTTTCAACTTTGATGGAAAACAAAAAAACAACGTGTAATATTCCAGCTGCTTCTCTGACTGCTCCATGTATAGCAGGTAAAAACGGCACGGTTTCAGATATTGTATGGCGTGCATTTTTGGTACTTGTTAGCGCTTTTCTTAGTTTTAAATTTAAACTTAACGATAAACCAAACAATAAGCATGAAACCAATCGAATGAATCGATAAACATTGTAATCAACTATCGAAGATCGGCCAACCGCAGCCAATTTTAGTCTCTCTGAATCTGCTGACTCTGAAGAAAAGAGGTGCATGAAATAAAAGCTAAAGAAATTTGAGAAAATTAATTATTTGTGTCCATTTACTCATCGTATAAAACCATCCGATTCTTCAGTACTTATGGCACACTCATGGCCACAGGTGGGCACAAATTTTATTTTGACATTTGCATGATATATAAATTTTTACAATTCGACCTAAATACAGGTAACAGGTACATTTTTAGGTAATGAAGCGTAGCCCTAAGCCAATAGCGGAAATAGCGGTAGCAAAGAAGCGAAAATATCACACATAATCTTTCATATGCAAGTCTAAACACAAAATGGATGTGAGCAAACCGAAGCACTCAGAAACTCAACTCCAAATACAAGGACTCGCTTTATACGGATACCATTCTGGATTCTGGACGGCCGAAAAAGGTATAAAGTAATGTTCATATTTCACAAGAAAGGGGGAAATAAACAATTATGGGAAAAAAATTATAAAATTTGGTTCAAGCAATAGGTTCTATATAAAAAGGGGTGGTACCAGAGTGTAAGTTTTTGAGCTAGCAATTTAAAATCAATTTTATTCGAAAAAATTACTTTTCATTTATATTTTTTAAATTTTTCAATAAAAATTACACATTTTTTTTAATCTTAGAAAATTAGAATAGAAAAAATGATATATATAAATTATACAAAATTTGTATTTAAATAAATTAAAAATAGTTACATTAAATAATTTACATTGCACTTCCATTGGCCCAATAAGACCGCCTCGTTGTATGCCAACCTCAAGTCATCACAGACTGACCCTTCCAGTGATTAATGGAAAGAGGTCAGAATTTCATAAAGTGGTTCAATCAAACCATCGCCAGTGAACACACATTATCAAACATAGAGAAGTTTAACCACCTGTTAAACTGCCTGGAGAGTCCTGCTTTAGACGCGGTTAAAGCATCCCAAGTGACCAAAGTAAAGTACCCCAAATCCATTGCTCGCGCTCATTAGTAAGGACAGCATTACGTTCACATTGTTGAATGCGAGCGAGTCATTGTTCAACCTACAACCAGTAGAGAGCCCTAATGGGAATCAGCTGCGAGGTCAGATTGACAAGGACACGACATTCTATTTATCGCTTTCATTCCTAGGCACATGGTGGGACATTGCACAAGACATAATGATATATATAATATTGGGAATTGTGATCGGCAGACTTTATATATTTGGAAATTTGGAATTATGATATTGTCCGGAGTACTGGCCTATGTTTCAATTGCTGTTTTTGCGCAACATTTATATTGCAGCCGATCACTCCATGATTCGTCGAGAACCTAGTCGTCCTTCCAGAACTCCACAAATCTTCTCTAAGCCAGAAATTCAGGCCATGGCGAGACGCAAGAGCGCACTGCGTAGGAGATGGATGAGCTCACGCAATCCCTTAGATGGAGCTGACTACCGGAGATGCGCCGACGCACTACGGAAGCTTCTCTCTGATACCGAAACTGAGTACTTCTACGAGAAACTCCGAAATATTGACCCATGTGTGAACAGAAGATTTGCACTATGGAAGTGCACTAAATCCCTAAAGAGACAGCCAATCCGAAGACTTCCAATACAGCGAGCGGACGGCTCTTGATGCTGGTCTGATGCGGAGATCGCAGATGAATTTGCCAACGGCCTTGAGCACAGGTTCATGCCCTTTAACCTTGCCTCTCCAGAAGATGTTTCTGCAACACAAGCTTTTGTGGAGGCTGCCCCAGGGCCCATATCTCCCTTGAGACCCATTTCCCCAGATCAAGTCCGTCAGCAAATCAAACGGCTGAAACCAACCAAGGCCATTGGTTATGACGGGGTTGATGGCCGGGTAGTGAAAGCCTTCCCAGAGAAGGGTGTCCTGTTTTTAGCTATGCTGTTTAATGCGATGAACCGATTCTGTCACTTCCCCTCCCAATGGAAGTGCGCAGTAATTGTGATGGTCCCGAAAAAGGGTAAGGAGTCTGACCCCACACCTGATGCCTACCGCCCAATAAGCCTGCTGCCCACATTCTCCAAAATATTCGAGAGAACTTTTTTGAAACGTATGTTGGCTGTGAGAGCTGTGGATGAAGCCCTCCAAGAACACCAATTTGGGTTCCGCAGTGTCCATGGAGCTCCGGAGCAAGTACTCAGGGTTGTCAACCACATCCTCGAGACTATGGAGCAGTACACTTACTGCTCTGCTGTTTTCCTGGACGTTCGACAAGCCTTCGATCGCGTTTGGCACGACGGCCTGCTTTTTAAGCTGAAGTCTCTGCTGCCAACTGAGCAGTTTGTTTTGCTGCGCTCCTTCCTCGAAGGACGCTGCTTCATGGTCCAGCTGAGGGACGAGCTCTCGAGTATCCGCCGCGTTGAAGCTGGAGTTCCCCAAGGAAGTGTACTTGGCCCAGTCCTGTACACCCTGTTCACCGCGGACTTGCCGTTTCCAGACGCCCAAAATGCTCTTATAGCCACTTATGCTGATGACACAGCCTTCCTGGCTTACAGCCCCATCGCCAGTAGAGCGTCAGCTACAGTTCAATCCTTTTTGGACGGCTTTAGTGCGTGGGCATCCCGTTGGAATATTGCTGTCAATCCGGAAAAAAGTCAGCACTGCACATTTACTAAAAAGAGAGGCAACACACCGAGGCTGAAGCTGAACGGCTCAGCCATACCACATACGCACTCTGTC
The DNA here is from genome assembly GCA_035044965.1 of Lordiphosa andalusiaca. Taxonomy (NCBI): domain Eukaryota; kingdom Metazoa; phylum Arthropoda; class Insecta; order Diptera; family Drosophilidae; genus Lordiphosa; species Lordiphosa andalusiaca. The sequence goes on along the minus strand of JAWNNM010001183.1, from coordinate 975 downwards.
AGGTACCTGGGCATAACTCTGGATAGAGGGTTTACTTGGTCTGACCACATTAAGCGAGCTGTGGCTGTCACCCACGCCAAAGCTAAAAAATTGGTCTGGCCACTTAGAGCGAGATCAGGGCTCTCACTACGCGCTAAGCTGCTTATTGTCAAGTCTATAATCATCCCGAGTTGGACCTGGGGTATCTGCCTCTGGTCACTGCCTGAGACACCTCCATCAAAAAGGTCGAGACGATGCAAAACAAGATTTTAGGCAGAATAGTCGATGCTCCCAGCAATCATCAGTACATTTGCTGTCATTAGAAGAGTAAATCGACAAGAATCTTCAATGACTGTAGAATGCGAAGTCTATAGTGTAGTGTAGCCATAGCTGTTGAATAATGGTTACTAATGGCAATCATTAGATATTTGATTAATATTTTTAAAATAAAAAACAATCATTAAATAATTGACTACGACTATAAATATTCAAAAAACAAAGCCGAAACAACGAAATTTTACGTTCAGCATAAGTTTTGATGCTGCAGAAGCTGCTGAAAGCAGCGCTGCTACTGCGCTGCAGTATCGAGCAGTCTTTTGATCAGAACTCTACAATCGTTCATCCGATCTTCACTATTCCTTTGGGTGGGTCAATAAGCTATCCTGATTACTAAATTACTTGCTTGTTACTCTTCGAGTAACGGGTATAAAAAGATGGCTCTGACGCTCGAGACGGTTGACATGCTAACTTTTGTTAACGTTAAGTACGAAGTCCCGAATTCAATTCCCATTCAAGGAACATCAAGTTTTATTTTTATTTTATTTTACGAGCACAAAATTTACGAAAAAGAGGGATATCCTTTTTTCTATGAATGTTCTTGATTTCGGTAGATTTTAAACAAATATTTTTTTGCGAGTACGGTTTAGATTCCAATCTGCAAATTCTGCATAGGAGTGGATGCATGTACCTTACCAATTTCTCCCGATCATTATACCT
>JAWNNM010001176.1:0-145807 GCA_035044965.1 Lordiphosa andalusiaca | reverse complement strand
GTGGGCGGGAGTCCCACATACCCTACTGCGACGGCAGTCTAGGAAATGCATAAGGCATTTTCCCCTCCTCACCCAAAAAAAAAAAAAAAAAAAATATATTTACATTATTATTATTATTATTATTATTATTATTATTATTATTATTATTATTATTATTATTATTATTATTATTATTATTATTATTATTATTATTATTATTATTATTATTATTATTATTATTATTATTATTATTATTATTATTATTATTATTATTATTATTATTATTATTATTATTATTATTATTATTATTATTATTATTATTATTATTATTATTATTATTATTATTATTATTAATTATTATTATTATTATTATTATTATTATTATTATTATTATTATTATTATTATTATTATTATTATTATTATTATTATTATTATTATTATTATTATTATTATTATTATTATTATTATTATTATTATTATTATTATTATTATTATTATTATTATTATTATTATTATATATTATTATTATTATTATTATTATGTTATTATTATTATTATTATTATTATTATTATTATTATTATTATTATTATTATTATTATTATTATTATTATTATTATTATTATTATTATTATTATTATTATTATTATTATTATTATTATTATTATTATTATTATTATTATTATTATTATTATTATTATTATTATTATTATTATTATTATTATTATTATTATTATTATTATTATTATTATTATTATTATTATTATTATTATTATTATTATTATTATTATTATTATTATTATTATTATTATTATTATTATTATTATTATTATTATTATTATTATTATTATTATTATTATTATTATTATTATTATTATTATTATTATTATTATTATTATTATTATTATTATTATTATTATTATTATTATTATTATTATTATTATTATTATTATTATTATTATTATTATTATTATTATTATTATTATTATTATTATTATTATTATTATTATTATTATTATTATTATTATTATTATTATTATTATTATTATTATTAGTTATTATTATTATTATTATTATTATGTATTATTAGTTATTATTATTATTATCTGACTTGATAATGCCTGAGGACACCTTCCTAGTTGGATATGCAGATGACATAGTAGCAGTTATAGCGGCGCGGGACACTAAATACGCACAGCGTAAACTTACACAGGTGATGATCCGAGTTAAGGAATGGCTGGATTCGCACGGCTTACAGCTGGCGACGGAGAAAACAGAATTACTGATGGTCACCAGACGACAGATACCGCTAGAGGTGGACTTGAGAGTTAATGAGAGTATAGTTAGGACACAGAGTGTGATCAAATACCTGGGAGTCAGGCTTGACTCAAAATTAACATTTGGAGCACAGATACAGCATGCTAAGACCAGGGCCGCAATAACCACAAAGTCGCTCAGCAGGCTAATGGCAAACACTGGAGGACCGATCCAGTCTAGACGGAAACTCTTGATGGAGGTAAATAATGCCATCTTGCTGTATGGCAGCGAGGTCTGGGCAGATACTCTGAAGGCGAAATGCAGATTGAATCCACTGCTTGCAGTCCAAAGGACAGCTGCGCTGAGGATAATTAGTGCATACCGCACGGTGTCAGGAGCGGCAGCCAAAGTCATTGCAGGAGTGATCCCGATCGACCTACTAGCAAGAGAGCGCAAACACATCTATACGATGCGACAAACGAGAGAAGCCACAATACAATTTTATGAAATCTGCAGAGAAGAAACTATTGCGCAGTGGCAAGACAGATGGGCAGTCGAGAGCACTGGAAGGTGGACGGCCAGGCTCATACCAGAAGTTAGAGAATGGGTCCAAAGAAAGCACGGTGATGTGGACTACTACATCACACAAATGCTAACAGGACACGGATATTTTGGCACCTATCTACACAAGATAGGGAAAAGAACAACGCCTAGTTGCGTATATGGCGACGCCGAATTGGACAGCGTAGAGCATACAGTCTTCCACTGTGAACGTTTTGCCTCAAAACGTAATAGTCTATCGCAGATGATTGGATATATTACACCAGAGAATATTGTTGCCAAAATGACTAGTAGCCAAGAGAACTGGACAGCAGTAGCGAATTTCGTTGGAGAAATTCAACGGCTGAAGAAGAAAGCCTTGGATGAAATGATATAAAGTAGGGGGGTCTGGACGCAGACAAAAGATTGGAGCGCATGGCGCGTAAATGAGCCCACTTTGAAGTAATGCGAAAGCTTTTCCGAAGTGGATTAAGGCTCCATTTGAGGGGGGGTTTTTAGTGGGCGGGAGTCCCACATACCCTACTGCGACGGCAGTCTAGGAAATGCATAAGGCATTTTCCCCTCCTCACCCCAAAAAAAAAAAAAAAAATTATATATTATTATTATTATTATTATTATTATTATTATTATTATTATTATTATTATTATTATTATTATTATTATTATTATTATTATTATTATTATTATTATTATTATTATTATTATTATTATTATTATTATTATTATTATTATTATTATTATTATTATTATTATTATTATTATTATTATTATTATTATTATTATTATTATTATTATTATTATTATTATTATTATTATTATTATTATTATTATTATTATTATTATTATTATTATTATTATTATTATTATTATTATTATTATTATTATTATTATTATTATTATTATTATTATTATTATTATTATTATTATTATTATTATTATTATTATTATTATTATTATTATTATTATTAGCTACCTCGAAAACCGTAAATTGATTTACCAAACTAAAGTAGGCGAAAAATGCATACAACTAACATCGGGAGCAGCACAGGGATCTATCCTAGGACCGGAACTGTGGAACATTAGCTACGACGAAATTCTCCGACTTGAAATGCCTGAGGACACCTTCCTAGTTGGATATGCAGATGACATAGTAGCAGTTATAGCGGCGCGGGACACTAAATACGCACAGCGTAAACTTACACAGGTGATGATCCGAGTTAAGGAATGGCTGGATTCGCACGGCTTACAGCTGGCGACGGAGAAAACAGAATTACTGATGGTCACCAGACGACAGATACCGCTAGAGGTGGACTTGAGAGTTAATGAGAGTATAGTTAGGACACAGAGTGTGATCAAATACCTGGGAGTCAGGCTTGACTCAAAATTAACATTTGGAGCACAGATACAGCATGCTAAGACCAGGGCCGCAATAACCACAAAGTCGCTCAGCAGGCTAATGGCAAACACTGGAGGACCGATCCAGTCTAGACGGAAACTCTTGATGGAGGTAAATAATGCCATCTTGCTGTATGGCAGCGAGGTCTGGGCAGATACTCTGAAGGCGAAATGCAGATTGAATCCACTGCTTGCAGTCCAAAGGACAGCTGCGCTGAGGATAATTAGTGCATACCGCACGGTGTCAGGAGCGGCAGCCAAAGTCATTGCAGGAGTGATCCCGATCGACCTACTAGCAAGAGAGCGCAAACACATCTATACGATGCGACAAACGAGAGAAGCCACAATACAATTTTATGAAATCTGCAGAGAAGAAACTATTGCGCAGTGGCAAGACAGATGGGCAGTCGAGAGCACTGGAAGGTGGACGGCCAGGCTCATACCAGAAGTTAGAGAATGGGTCCAAAGAAAGCACGGTGATGTGGACTACTACATCACACAAATGCTAACAGGACACGGATATTTTGGCACCTATCTACACAAGATAGGGAAAAGAACAACGCCTAGTTGCGTATATGGCGACGCCGAATTGGACAGCGTAGAGCATACAGTCTTCCACTGTGAACGTTTTGCCTCAAAACGTAATAGTCTATCGCAGATGATTGGATATATTACACCAGAGAATATTGTTGCCAAAATGACTAGTAGCCAAGAGAACTGGACAGCAGTAGCGAATTTCGTTGGAGAAATTCAACGGCTGAAGAAGAAAGCCTTGGATGAAATGATATAAAGTAGGGGGGTCTGGACGCAGACAAAAGATTGGAGCGCATGGCGCGTAAATGAGCCCACTTTGAAGTAATGCGAAAGCTTTTCCGAAGTGGATTAAGGCTCCATTTGAGGGGGGGTTTTTAGTGGGCGGGAGTCCCACATACCCTACTGCGACGGCAGTCTAGGAAATGCATAAGGCATTTTCCCCTCCTCACCCCCAAAAAAAAAAAAAAAATTATTATTATTATTATTATTATTATTATTATTATTATTATTATTATTATTATTATTATTATTATTATTATTATTATTATTATTATTATTATTATTATTATTATTATTATTATTATTATTATTATTATTATTATTATTATTATTATTATTATTATTATTATTATTATTATTATTATTATTATTATTATTATTATTATTATTATTATTATTATTATTATTATTATTATTATTATTATTATTATTATTATTATTATTATTATTATTATTATTATTATTATTATTATTATTATTATTATTATTATTATTATTATTATTATTATTATTATTATTATTATTATTATTATTATTATTAGCTACCTCGAAAACCGTAAATTGATTTACCAAACTAAAGTAGGCGAAAAATGCATACAACTAACATCGGGAGCAGCACAGGGATCTATCCTAGGACCGGAACTGTGGAACATTAGCTACGACGAAATTCTCCGACTTGAAATGCCTGAGGACACCTTCCTAGTTGGATATGCAGATGACATAGTAGCAGTTATAGCGGCGCGGGACACTAAATACGCACAGCGTAAACTTACACAGGTGATGATCCGAGTTAAGGAATGGCTGGATTCGCACGGCTTACAGCTGGCGACGGAGAAAACAGAATTACTGATGGTCACCAGACGACAGATACCGCTAGAGGTGGACTTGAGAGTTAATGAGAGTATAGTTAGGACACAGAGTGTGATCAAATACCTGGGAGTCAGGCTTGACTCAAAATTAACATTTGGAGCACAGATACAGCATGCTAAGACCAGGGCCGCAATAACCACAAAGTCGCTCAGCAGGCTAATGGCAAACACTGGAGGACCGATCCAGTCTAGACGGAAACTCTTGATGGAGGTAAATAATGCCATCTTGCTGTATGGCAGCGAGGTCTGGGCAGATACTCTGAAGGCGAAATGCAGATTGAATCCACTGCTTGCAGTCCAAAGGACAGCTGCGCTGAGGATAATTAGTGCATACCGCACGGTGTCAGGAGCGGCAGCCAAAGTCATTGCAGGAGTGATCCCGATCGACCTACTAGCAAGAGAGCGCAAACACATCTATACGATGCGACAAACGAGAGAAGCCACAATACAATTTTATGAAATCTGCAGAGAAGAAACTATTGCGCAGTGGCAAGACAGATGGGCAGTCGAGAGCACTGGAAGGTGGACGGCCAGGCTCATACCAGAAGTTAGAGAATGGGTCCAAAGAAAGCACGGTGATGTGGACTACTACATCACACAAATGCTAACAGGACACGGATATTTTGGCACCTATCTACACAAGATAGGGAAAAGAACAACGCCTAGTTGCGTATATGGCGACGCCGAATTGGACAGCGTAGAGCATACAGTCTTCCACTGTGAACGTTTTGCCTCAAAACGTAATAGTCTATCGCAGATGATTGGATATATTACACCAGAGAATATTGTTGCCAAAATGACTAGTAGCCAAGAGAACTGGACAGCAGTAGCGAATTTCGTTGGAGAAATTCAACGGCTGAAGAAGAAAGCCTTGGATGAAATGATATAAAGTAGGGGGGTCTGGACGCAGACAAAAGATTGGAGCGCATGGCGCGTAAATGAGCCCACTTTGAAGTAATGCGAAAGCTTTTCCGAAGTGGATTAAGGCTCCATTTGAGGGGGGGTTTTTAGTGGGCGGGAGTCCCACATACCCTACTGCGACGGCAGTCTAGGAAATGCATAAGGCATTTTCCCCTCCTCACCCCAAAAAAAAAAAAATTATTATTATTATTATTATTATTATTATTATTATTATTATTATTATTATTATTATTATTATTATTATTATTATTATTATTATTATTATTATTATTATTATTATTATTATTATTATTATTATTATTATTATTATTATTATTATTATTATTATTATTATTATTATTATTATTATTATTATTATTATTATTATTATTATTATTATTATTATTATTATTATTATTATTATTATTATTATTATTATTATTATTATTATTATTATTATTATTATTATTATTATTATTATTATTATTATTATTATTATTATTATTATTATTATTATTATTATTATTATTATTATTATTATTATTATTATTATTATTATTATTATTATTATTATTATTATTATTATTATTATTATTATTATTATTATTATTATTATTATTATTATTATTATTATTATTATTATTATTATTATTATTATTATTATTATTATTATTATTATTATTATTATTATTATTATTATTATTATTATTATTATTATTATTATTATTATTATTATTATTATTATTATTATTATTATTATTATTATTATTATTATTATTATTATTATTATTATTATTATTATTATTATTATTATTATTATTATTATTATTATTATTATTATTATTATTATTATTATTATTATTATTATTATTATTATTATTATTATTATTATTATTATTATTATTATTATTATTATTATTATTATTATTATTATTATTATTATTATTATTATTATTATTATTATTATTATTATTATTATTATTATTATTATTATTATTATTATTATTATTATTATTATTTATATTATTATTATTATTATTATTATTATTATTATTATTATTATTATTATTATTATTATTATTATTATTATTATTATTATTATTATTATTATTATTATTATTATTATTATTATTATTATTATTATTATTATTATTATTATTATTATTATTATTATTATTATTATTATTATTATTATTATTATTATTATTATTATTATTATTATTATTATTATTATTATTATTATTATTATTATTATTATTATTATTATTATTATTATTATTATTATTATTATTATTATTATTATTATTATTATTATTATTATTATTATTATTATTATTATTATTATTATTATTATTATTATTATTATTATTATTATTATTATTATTATTATTATTATTATTATTATTATTATTATTATTATTATTATTATTATTATTATTATTATTATTATTATTATTATTATTATTATTATTATTATTATTATTATTATTATTATTATTATTATTATTATTATTATTATTATTATTATTATTATTATTATTATTATGGGGTCGGGGGTTCAGCCTGTATGGCAAAGTTCATCACGATCCATATAGGCTGACTCCAAGCAGCTCACCGCCTCCACGTGGCGACCCCGGACACTGGTATCGGTGTCATTCGGCATCATACTTGCTAAGGTGAGAAGGCGAATCTGCTGATGACTAAGGCATTCTAACACTTCAGTAACCAGATTGAACCCCTGGCGAAATGGCTGTTGGGCTAATGTTGCAGGCACCTCCGTCCTATTAAAACGTGGCGAGTCTTCAAGTACGTTCAAATCACATCATCGTTAAGTCAATGATACAGGCGCAGTTGAGATGACTCCTGCTTAGTGCCCGTCCTGGCTCTGAACACAAGGTCCCATAAAGTCTTGTGTCAACCCTCGCATGAACCTCACTGCTTGCAAAGGGACCCATGGGGACTTCTTGGGCAACTGTATATATGTGACGAGATAGCGGCTTGAAGTTTGGACCCATATTGCATGAACACCATTGAAAAACAAAAAAATAAGGAGAGAGAAGCTTTTGTAAAAAGCAGTCTACTGAAGAGGTCGCCATTACAAAAAATGGCAGGCATTGATGATGTTATTCCGAGCCCCTCGACTCAGGAAACCCCGAAGGCAGCGCAAACACCCGAGGATAGGCAACCACCCAGTTCAGCCTATGTATCCACAGTGGTCCCACCCCCAGAAATGCAAACTCCTGCTCCATACCAAGGGGCAGTGAAAACGCATAGCTCCCCACGACAGGAGCTAATATATAAGATGCAAGCTCTAGAGGAAGAATCGCTTGCAAAGTGCAGAACGGTGCTTCGGAGAATGAAGCATGCCATGCTAAGGCAGAGAAACATAAACATGGACGTAAAGGACGGCGCTTCGGAGCTAAGTGAGCTATTTGATGTTATCGGAAGCTATAGAAAGAGCTGGAAAACTGCCGAAAAAGAGAGAGGTCTGGAACTTAATAAGTTATCTAAAAATCCAGATCGAGAAGGAAGCGATACACCAGTGTCGTCCATTCAAAAGAGGACCGCTACTAGTCCAGCAGAGCAAGACAATAACAAGAAGGTAAAAGGTAAGGAGCCTAATGATGGCTTCCAGACCGTGACCCGCAACAAGGGGAAACCACAACATAAAAGCGATAAAGCGACTGTAGCTGGCAACAACACGAATCACGAAGACAAAAGGATTAAAAAGAAACCCAGCAGTTCGAGAACGCGAAGTCGCCCAGACGCGGTGCTAGTTAAGCCTGCAGAAGGCAAGAGCTACGCAGAGGTTCTAAGGGACCTGCGAAAAAACGTGAAGCCAGACGAAGCTGACAGCACCATCCGCTCGGTCAGGAAGACCAAATCCGGGGATATGTTACTGGAGCTGACCAAAGGGAGTAAGATCCAAAAGTTCTATGAGACCATCAAAGACACGCTCAAGGAGAGAGCTTCTGTCAAGGTACTTAAGCCGCAGACGAAACTAGAGATACGGGACCTAGACAGCCTGACACAGGAGGAGGAAGTTGTGTCTGCTGTTAGAGCAGCTATAGGTGACCCCAGCCAAGACTTTCAAGTCCACCTAACAGGTGTAAACAGCGCAGAGCAAAGGCGAGCCTTTGTTACACTGCCTACCGAAGACGCAGCTAAAATTCTGAAGGAACAGAGAATTAAGATAGGATGGACGCGCTGCAGAGTAGTACGGCGCATCGACATCAAGCGATGTTTCAAATGCCTTGGCGTAGGCCACTTACAGATGGACTGCAATGGACCGGACCGAAAGGATCTCTGTATTAGGTGCGGAGAAAGCGGCCACAAAATAAAAAGTTGCACAAAGCCACCAAGATGCTGTATATGTGCTCACGAGAAGCTCAAAGACCTAAATCACTTCCCAGGTGCGAGTAACTGCGCTGCCAGTAAGAGGAAAGAACCAAATTGAAAGTTCTCCAGGCTAATTTACATAGAAGCAGGACAGCGGACGCTCTTCTCTCACAAATAGTCCTGGAGGAGAAAGCAGACCTAGTAATAATAAGCGAGCAGCATAAGCGAAAAGAAAATGGCGCCTGGCTAGAAGACGAAACCAAAACTGCTGCAATATGGATTCCAGGAGTTAGTAATGTGCGGCATTTGAGGGACGCTCGAGGTAGAGGCTACGTACTGGCGCAAGTCGGAGACTGCAATATATTTAGCTGCTACCTAACTCCAAGTGACGACATACAAACATTTCAGGACAAACTGAATGACATTGAAGACACCGCAAGGCAAATAACGGGAAACCTTATTGTAGCGGGCGACTTTAATTCGAGAGCGGAAGAGTGGGGTATGCCATCAACCGACTCCAGAGGGCGCAGAGTACTTGATATGGCCGCACGACTGGGACTGGCGGTCGCGAATGTTGGTGCAACCGCGACATTTAGGCGAGCGGGAACCGTCGGCACGATCCCGGATATAACTCTGGTATCAGAAAGCCTGGCCCATAAAATCGCAGACTGGAAAGTCCTAGATACTTACAATGGAAGCGACCATGAGTACATCTCTTATATCCTAAGAGAAGCCAGGACAAGAGACGAGGCTTCAAATGGCACGATACGCAGTCACAGGTGGAACGTAAACCGAATGAACAAAACCTTTCTGATAGAAGAAATTGACAGGAGAACAACGGAGGCACAGGATTCTGTTAGAGTAGAAAGTATAGTCAACAATACTATGTTAACTATAAAAAAAGCTTGTGATGCCGCAATGCCCAAAACTGGTAACAGACGCAGAAATGGACAAGAAGTATACTGGTGGACGGAGGAAATAAAAACATTAAGAGAAACGTGCATCAGGAGAAGGCGCTGTTTGACTAGAGCGAGACGTAGAGGTGATTTCATCGCCCAGGAGGACCAGTACAGAAGCGCAAAGAAGGACCTAAATATCGCAATCCGAAACAGCAAGCAAGAGAAATGGAAAGCCCTATGCAAAGACGTAAATACCGATCCATGGGGTCTTGGCTATAAGATTGTGATGAAAAAGCTCAGAACAAAAAGCTCATTTCCAGATATAGAGGAACAACAAATGGATAATATTGTCAAAGCACTGTTTCCTCCCCATTCGATAAGGCCTGAAATGTCACATACAATTGATGAACAAGTGCAACCCTTTACCGAGGACGAACTTGTTAGAGCGGCAAAAAGCCTAAAGAACAGGAAAGCACCGGGTCCAGACAATATACCTGCAGAAGTTCTTAAGGCAATCACAGAAAGTCGACCACTCACCCTCTTAAATATGTATAACGCATGTATCCGAAATGGAATATTTCCTGACCCCTGGAAAGTACAGCGACTGGTACTAATAAGCAAAGGCAAAGGTGATCCCACCACACCATCTGCTTATCGACCACTATGTATGCTCAATACAACGGGAAAGCTACTGGAAAAGCTGATCAAGCCCAGATTAGCAGCTGCAATCGAAAGCGCTGGCGGCCTTTCCCCGAGGCAGCATGGTTTTAGGCCAGGCAGATCTACAACCGGAGCCATTCTGGAGGTAGTTCAAGCTGCGCAGGCAAGTCAGCGAGGAAATCACTTCTCTCGACCCGTAGTATTGCTCGCAACTTTAGATGTGAAGAACGCATTCAACAGTGTAAAATGGGAACATATGATTGTGGCACTTAAGGAGCGATTTAAAATCCCCGAATACCTATTGCGTATAATAAGTAGCTACCTCGAAAACCGTAAATTGATTTACCAAACTAAAGTAGGCGAAAAATGCATACAACTAACATCGGGAGCAGCACAGGGATCTATCCTAGGACCGGAACTGTGGAACATTAGCTACGACGAAATTCTCCGACTTGAAATGCCTGAGGACACCTTCCTAGTTGGATATGCAGATGACATAGTAGCAGTTATAGCGGCGCGGGACACTAAATACGCACAGCGTAAACTTACACAGGTGATGATCCGAGTTAAGGAATGGCTGGATTCGCACGGCTTACAGCTGGCGACGGAGAAAACAGAATTACTGATGGTCACCAGACGACAGATACCGCTAGAGGTGGACTTGAGAGTTAATGAGAGTATAGTTAGGACACAGAGTGTGATCAAATACCTGGGAGTCAGGCTTGACTCAAAATTAACATTTGGAGCACAGATACAGCATGCTAAGACCAGGGCCGCAATAACCACAAAGTCGCTCAGCAGGCTAATGGCAAACACTGGAGGACCGATCCAGTCTAGACGGAAACTCTTGATGGAGGTAAATAATGCCATCTTGCTGTATGGCAGCGAGGTCTGGGCAGATACTCTGAAGGCGAAATGCAGATTGAATCCACTGCTTGCAGTCCAAAGGACAGCTGCGCTGAGGATAATTAGTGCATACCGCACGGTGTCAGGAGCGGCAGCCAAAGTCATTGCAGGAGTGATCCCGATCGACCTACTAGCAAGAGAGCGCAAACACATCTATACGATGCGACAAACGAGAGAAGCCACAATACAATTTTATGAAATCTGCAGAGAAGAAACTATTGCGCAGTGGCAAGACAGATGGGCAGTCGAGAGCACTGGAAGGTGGACGGCCAGGCTCATACCAGAAGTTAGAGAATGGGTCCAAAGAAAGCACGGTGATGTGGACTACTACATCACACAAATGCTAACAGGACACGGATATTTTGGCACCTATCTACACAAGATAGGGAAAAGAACAACGCCTAGTTGCGTATATGGCGACGCCGAATTGGACAGCGTAGAGCATACAGTCTTCCACTGTGAACGTTTTGCCTCAAAACGTAATAGTCTATCGCAGATGATTGGATATATTACACCAGAGAATATTGTTGCCAAAATGACTAGTAGCGAAGAGAACTGGACAGCAGTAGCGAATTTCGTTGGAGAAATTCAACGGCTGAAGAAGAAAGCCTTGGATGAAATGATATAAAGTAGGGGGGTCTGGACGCAGACAAAAGATTGGAGCGCATGGCGCGTAAATGAGCCCACTTTGAAGTAATGCGAAAGCTTTTCCGAAGTGGATTAAGGCTCCATTTGAGGGGGGGTTTTTAGTGGGCGGGAGTCCCACATACCCTACTGCGACGGCAGTCTAGGAAATGCATAAGGCATTTTCCCCTCCTCACCCCAAAAAAAAAAAAAAAAAAAAAATTATTATTATTATTATTATTATTATTATTATTATTATTATTATTATTATTATTATTATTATTATTATTATTATTATTATAGGGGTCGGGGGTTCAGCCTGTATGGCAAAGTTCATCACGATCCATATAGGCTGACTCCAAGCAGCTCACCGCCTCCACGTGGCGACCCCGGACACTGGTATCGGTGTCATCCGGCATCATACTTGCTAAGGTGAGAAGGCGAATCTGCTGATGACTAAGGCATTCTCACACTTTAGTAACCAGATTGAACCCCTGGCGAAATGGCTGTTGGGCTAATGTTGCAGGCACCTCCGTCCTATTAAAACGTGGCGAGTCTTCAAGTACGTTCAAATCACATCTTCGTGAAGTCAATGATACAGGCGCAGTTGAGATGACTCCTGCTTAGTGCCCGTCCTGGCTCTGAACACAAGGTCCCATAAAGTCTTGTGTCAACCCTCGCATGAACCTCACTGCTTGCAAAGGGACCCATGGGGACTTCTTGGGCAACTGTATATATGTGACGAGATAGCGGCTTGAAGTTTGGACCCATATTGCATGAACACCATTGAAAAACAAAAAAATAAGGAGAGAGAAGCTTTTGTAAAAAGCAGTCTACTGAAGAGGTCGCCATTACAAAAAATGGCAGGCATTGATGATGTTATTCCGAGCCCCTCGACTCAGGAAACCCCGAAGGCAGCGCAAACACCCGAGGATAGGCAACCACCCAGTTCAGACTATGTATCCACAGTGGTCCCACCCCCAGAAATGCAAACTCCTGCTCCATACCAAGGGGCAGTGAAAACGCATAGCTCCCCACGGCAGGAGCTAATATATAAGATGCAAGCTCTAGAGGAAGAATCGCTTGCAAAGTGCAGAACGGTGCTTCGGAGAATGAAGCATGCTATGCTAAGGCAGAGAAACATAAACATGGACGTAAAGGACGGCGCTTCGGAGCTAAGTGAGCTATTTGATGTTATCGGAAGCTATAGAAAGAGCTGGAAAACTGCCGAAAAAGAGAGAGGTCTGGAACTTAATAAGTTATCTAAAAATCCAGATCGAGAAGGAAGCGATACACCAGTGTCGTCCATTCAAAAGAGGACCGCTACTAGTCCAGCAGAGCAAGACAATAACAAGAAGGTAAAAGGTAAGGAGCCTAATGATGGCTTCCAGACCGTGACCCGCAACAAGGGGAAACCACAACATAAAAGCGATAAAGCGACTGTAGCTGGCAACAACACGAATCACGAAGACAAAAGGATTAAAAAGAAACCCAGCAGTTCGAGGACGCGAGGACGTCGCCCAGACGCGGTGCTAGTTAAGCCTGCAGAAGGCAAGAGCTACGCAGAGGTTCTAAGGGACCTGCGAAAAAACGTGAAGCCAGACGAAGCTGACAGCACCATCCGCTCGGTTAGGAAGACCAAATCCGGGGATATGTTACTGGAGCTGACCAAAGGGAGTAAGATCCAAAAGTTCTATGAGACCATCAAAGACACGCTCAAGGAGAGAGCTTCTTGCAAGGTACTTAAGCCGCAGACGAAACTAGAGATACGGGACCTAGACAGCCTGACACAGGAGGAGGAAGTTGTGTCTGCTGTTAGAGCAGCTATAGGTGACCCCAGCCAAGACTTTCAAGTCCACCTGACAGGTGTAAACAGCGCAGAGCAAAGGCGAGCCTTTGTTACACTGCCTACCGAAGACGCAGCTAAAATTCTGAAGGAACAGAGAATTAAGATAGGATGGACGCGCTGCAGAGTAGTACGGCGCATTGACATCAAGCGATGTTTCAAATGCCTTGGCGTAGGCCACTTACAGATGGACTGCAATGGACCGGACCGAAAGGATCTCTGTATTAGGTGCGGAGAAAGCGGCCACAAAATAAAAAGTTGCACAAAGCCACCAAGATGCTGTATATGTGCTCACGAGAAGCTCAAAGACCTAAATCACTTCCCAGGTGCAAGTAACTGCGCTGCCAGTAAGAGGAAAGAACCAAATTGAAAGTTCTCCAGGCTAATTTACATAGAAGCAGGACAGCGGACGCTCTTCTCTCACAAATAGTCCTGGAGGAGAAAGCAGACCTAGTAATAATAAGCGAGCAGCATAAGCGAAAAGAAAATGGCGCCTGGCTAGAAGACGAAACCAAAACTGCTGCAATATGGATTCCAGGAGTTAGTAATGTGCGGCATTTGAGGGACGCTCGAGGTAGAGGCTACGTACTGGCGCAAGTCGGAGACTGCAATATATTTAGCTGCTATCTAACTCCAAGTGACGACATACAAACATTTCAGGACAAACTGAATGACATTGAAGACATTTAGGCGAGCGGGAACCGTTGGCACGATCCCGGATATAACTCTGGTATCAGAAAGCCTGGCCCATAAAATCGCAGACTGGAAAGTCCTAGATACTTACAATGGAAGCGACCATGAGTACATCTCTTATATCCTAAGAGAAACCAGGACAAGAAACGAGGCTTCAAATGGCACGATAAGCAGTCACAGGTGGAACGTAAACCGAATGAACAAAACCATTCTGATAGAAGAAATTGACAGGAGAACAACGGAGGCACAGGATTCTGTTAGAGTAGAAAGTATAGTCAACAATACTATGTTAACTATAAAAAAAGCTTGTGATGCCGCAATGCCCAAAACTGGTAACAGACGCAGAAATGGACAAGAAGTATACTGGTGGACGGAGGAAATAAAAACATTAAGGGAAACGTGCATCAGGAGAAGGCGCTGTTTGACTAGAGCGAGACGTAGGGGGGATTTCATCGCCCAGGAGGAC
Organism: Lordiphosa andalusiaca; assembly: GCA_035044965.1. Lineage (NCBI taxonomy): Eukaryota > Metazoa > Arthropoda > Insecta > Diptera > Drosophilidae > Lordiphosa > Lordiphosa andalusiaca. The sequence continues at coordinate 130,601 of JAWNNM010001176.1, read as the reverse complement.
CAGTACAGAAGCGCAAAGAATGACCTAAATATCGCAATCCGGAACAGCAAGCAAGAGAAATGGAAAGCCCTATGCAAAGACGTAAATACCGATCCATGGGGTCTTGTCTATAAGATTGTGATGAAAAAGCTCAGAACAAAAAGCTCATTTCCAGATATAGAGGAACAACAAATGGATAATATTGTCAAAGCACTGTTTCCTCCCCATTCGATAAGGCCTGAAATGTCACATACAATTGATGAACAAGTGCAACCCTTTACCGAGGACGAACTTGTTAGAGCGGCAAAAAGCCTAAAGAACAGGAAAGCACCGGGTCCAGACAATATACCTGCAGAAGTTCTTAAGGCAATCACAGAAAGTCGACCACTCACCCTCTTAAATATATATAACGCATGTATCCGAAATGGAATATTTCCTGACACCTGGAAAGTACAGCGACTGGTACTAATAAGCAAAGGCAAAGGTGATCCCACCACACCATCTGCTTATCGACCACTATGTATGCTCAATACAACGGGAAAGCTACTGGAAAAGCTGATCAAGCCCAGATTAGCAGCTGCAATCGAAAGCGCTGGCGGCCTTTCCCCGAGGCAGCATGGTTTTAGGCCAGGCAGATCTACAACCGGAGCCATTCTGGAGGTAGTTCAAGCTGCGCAGGCAAGTCAGCGAGGAAATCACCTCTCTCGACCCGTAGTATTGCTCGCCACTTTAGATGTGAAGAACGCATTCAACAGTGTAAAATGGGAACATATGATTGTGGCACTTACGGAGCGATTTAAAATCCCCGAATACCTATTGCGTATAATAAGTAGCTACCTCGAAAACCGTAAATTGATTTACCAAACTAAAGTAGGCGAAAAATGCATACAACTAACATCGGGAGCAGCACAGGGATCTATCCTAGGACCGGAACTGTGGAACATTAGCTACGACGAAATTCTCCGACTTGAAATGCCTGAGGACACCTTCCTAGTTGGATATGCAGATGACATAGTAGCAGTTATAGCGGCGCGGGACACTAAATACGCACAGCGTAAACTTACACAGGTGATGATCCGAGTTAAGGAATGGCTGGATTCGCACGGCTTACAGCTGGCGACGGAGAAAACAGAATTACTGATGGTCACCAGACGACAGATACCGCTAGAGGTGGACTTGAGAGTTAATGAGAGTATAGTTAGGACACAGAGTGTGATTAAATACCTGGGAGTCAGGCTTGACTCAAAATTAACATTTGGAGCACAGATACAGCATGCTAAGAGGGCCGCAATAACCACAAAGTCGCTCAGCAGGCTAATGGCAAACACTGGAGGACCGATCCAGTCTAGACGGAAACTCTTGATGGAGGTAAATAATGCCATCTTGCAGTATGGCAGCGAGGTCTGAAGGCAGATACTCTGAAGGCGAAATGCAGATTGAATCCACTGCTTGCAGTCCAAAGGACAGCTGCGCTGAGGATAATTAGTGCATACCGCACGGTGTCAGGAGCGGCAGCCAAAGTCATTGCAGGAGTGATCCCGATCGACCTACTAGCAAGAGAGCGCAAACGCATCTATACGATGCGACAAACGAGAGAAGCCACAATACAATTTTATGAAATCTGCAGAGAAGAAACTATTGCGCAGTGGCAAGACAGATGGGCAGTCGAGAGCACTGGAAGGTGGACGGCCAGGCTCATACCAGAAGTTAGAGAATGGGTCCAAAGAAAGCACGGTGATGTAGACTACTACATCACACAAATGCTAACAGGACACGGATATTTTGGCACCTATCTACACAAGATAGGGAAAAGAACAACGCCTAGTTGCGTATATGGCGACGCCGAATTGGACAGCGTAGAGCATACAGTCTTCCACTGTGAACGTTTTGCCTCAAAACGTAATAGTCTATCGCAGATGATTGGATATATTACACCAGAGAATATTGTTGCCAAAATGACTAGTAGCCAAGAGAACTGGACAGCAGTAGCGAATTTCGTTGGAGAAATTCAACGGCTGAAGAAGAAAGCATTGGATGAAATGATATAAAGTAGGGGGGTCTGGACGCAGACAAAAGATTGGAGCGCATGGCGCGTAAATGAGCCCACTTTGAAGTAATGCGAAAGCTTTTCCGAAGTGGATTAAGGCTCCATTTGAGGGGGGGTTTTTAGTGGGCGGGAGTCCCACATACCCTACTGCGACGGCAGTCTAGGAAATGCATAAGGCATTTTCCCCTCCTCACCCCAAAAAAAAAAAAAAAAAAAAAATTATTATTATTATTATTATTATTATTATTATTATTGTCGCCTTCCACCCCCTCACTGACCGCGTGAGGTGAGGTCCTTTACCCATAGCGACGGCAGTTCAACTGCAAGTCTCAGGGTTCTTAATATTTCTATTATATTAAATATTATTTAAAAATTTTCTAACAATATTGCAAGTTTTTAGAATGGCAGCTTTTTGCATGTTGTGGTGTAGATGCTGATTTAAGTCTAGCTCTTTGAGGTTTGCGATCACAGATTTATGTAGTATTCCTGTAGCTGATATTATTATTGGTATTGTTTTAACGGTTTTTTGTTTCCATATCCTCCTTAGTTCTTCTGTAAGTTGACTATATTTGGTGATTTTATCTATATATTTCTTGTGAATATTGTTGTCATTGGGCACGCTTATTTCAATGAGATATGTTGTTTTTTCTGTTTTATTTAGTAGGGTTATATCTGGTCTATTGTTTATTATAGTTTTGTCTGTGTTTATGGTTATATCCCAGTATAGTTTATGGGTCTCGCTTTCGAGTATGTTTATTGGTTCATATTTGTAGTAAGGTGTTTTTCCTGTTAAAAGTTTAAGATTAAATGCTATTTCTTGGTGAATTATTTTAGCTATGGTATTGTGTCTCTCGGTGTACTCTGTTCCTGCAATCACTTGACATCCAGATGTTATATGATCTATTGTTTCCATTTGTTGTAGGCACTTTCTACATTTGTCGTCCATCACGTTCGGGTCCTTGACTATATACTTTAGATAATTCCTGGTGGCTATGACGTTGTCCTGTATCGCAAGAACAAATCCTTCGGTTTCGGCATGAAGGTCTCCTATTTTAAGCCATGTATATGAGTTAAGTTTGTCGAGGTTGTCGTCGCGCATTATGTATGGGTGTTTTCCATGTAGTGCTTTCTCGCTCCACAGATCTTTCTTTGCTTGAGTATTGTTTCTTGGTGTAGTGTATAAATGGTCTTGTAGGTTTAGAGGGGTGTAATTTTTATCGGCTTTCGCTATTATTATTATTATTATTATTATTATTATTATTATTATTATTATTATTATTATTATTATTATTATTATTATTATTATTATTATTATTATTATTATTATTATTATTATTATTATTATTATTATTATTATTATTATTATTATTATTATTATTATTATTATTATTATTATTATTATTATTATTATTATTATTATTATTATTATTATTATTATTATTATTATTATTATTATTATTATTATTATTATTATTATTATTATTATTATTATTATTTTTTTTTTTTTTTTTTTTTTCCCCCCCGATCGACTTAAAATTCGTTTTCTAACGAAAGTAAGTGAAATCAATTGACATGTCATTTTCCGATGCTGTAAAAATCGACCGTGGAGTTGAAACATTCCAGCAAATACGTCACAAGAGTTTGCATGGGCAATATTTATTTTTCATTCGATTAACTTGAAACTCGGTGTGTGAACAAATAAAATGAGATGTGATTTTTCGATGCCGGAAAATTTGACAGTAGAGTCGGAAAAATCGCAGAAAAGCGTCAGAAATTTTTGTTTTGGAAACATTTATTTATTTCATTTCATTTACTTGAAACTCGGTTTGTAATCCAAGTATGCGAAATGAACACGTATTCCCCGAAAAATTTGATTTGCAAACATCTTTTTTTTCATCTAATTGACGAAACGAACCAAAAAATTCAGCAAATACAGATTATTATTCTTCGAAAAATTCAGCCCCCTTTTTGTGAATATTGGTGGACAAGATGGTATAGAAGTTTATGTACCAGCGGTTAAGCTGAGAATTTTCTCGGAGCCCATCTAATTACATAGCTCAGAGAAGGCGCTGCACAAAATTCTCAGAGCACATTCTCAGAGCGGGTACGGAGACAACACAAATTTGCTCTGAGAATGAGCATGACCCGGCAACTCGTTTTTTGGCCAAACAGCAGATAAATTCTCGCAAGGGGTCAGTGAAATTAGCAAACATATTTGATAATTGTCAGAGGTACCTACGAAAAAAAAAAAAATGGAAGCAGAAACAAAAAAACAATACAAAAGTCACTTGGTGAACTCTACGGAGGACGAACAACTTATTTTATAACTAACAAAAAGCATTTCGATGCAATTTGAACAACCAATAAATGCTCCTCCTCCTCCAGCACCATGCCAAATGACCCCATAAAAACAACCATGGCATTCCCCAAAGCCTCTGCATTCATCAAAGAGTCTTCCAGTTTACATTTTCACAAAAAGATTAGCTTATCTTAAGCGCGCATTTTTTTTTATAAACAAACAACAGCTGACCAGTGCAAGCTGACCGTTTCAGATTTAGTGACACTTTATTGTTTTCTGGTCACACTACAGTCTCAGAGGCCGCTCTGAGAATTATGAAACAATTCACGCAGCGAGAAAATTCTCAGCATCTCCGTACCTAGCTTTAACTCTAAACGTATTTTCGGAGCTAAGTTCAAAAAAAGTACGGAATACGTGACGGTCAAATTTTTAAATATTCACCCACAAAGTTCAATAATGGGCTAGTTGTTGTACGAAACTCTTTTGCTCTTCATATGATCAGCTTCATGCTCATTTTAAAAGCATCACATTAAACAATAAAGAATGAAGCTCAAGCCCAAATAAAACATACGCAGTACCAAAGAAAATATTTGCTCAGCATAATTTTTTATGCTGCAGTAGTAGCTGAAATCAGCGCTGCTACTGCAGCGAACATAACTCGACAACCGTTTCTCCGACCATCCCCATTCTGATGACGGATCGATAAATAATGTTGAGTAGTTAATATGTCTAAAAGGTACGAAACATCTATCTTTAAAACTATGGGATATAACGATTTGTCCAAAGGGAGGGGGGGTGTCCAAAAAATGAAAATAACTTTATCTGCGTGCAAATACACGTCAAACCTATCCCATACACGTCAAAAACATATTTCTCTTGCCTTTTTTAAGAACTGAGCGTTCATACGGGCAAACAGACAGACAAGGCCAAATCGACTCGACCGTCGATGCTGACTGTTACATACTTTTGCACAAAATTACTATTCTCTGTGTACCTCTGGTACAGAGTATACAGATATTACGAGCATGATAAATAAATAATAAACTGCTGCAAAAGCGAGCGAAGCCGCACGCTAGCATTGCTAGTATTGTATAGGACGTGCCTTAAAACTGAGCCTTGAGGAACACCGCCACAAACTATCTTCTGCTTTGACTGTACTCCATCCGTTGATACATGGAAGTATCTATTAGTTAGAAAACTTTGTATTATTTTGATTAGATATGGTGGTAAGTTCGAACGCACTAGTTTGTGTATCAGAACATCGTGCCAGACCGTGTCGAACGCAGCTTCGACGTCTAAGGTTACCATGCCGTCTAATTTTTGTAGGTCCAAATATTATTTCACAATATCTGCAAGCTTGACCAATGGAGTTTAGAGAAGCGACCTTTCACGCAATAGGAAAAAAACCTAATTTGATACACGCTCCTATAATTTGCGTTAAGTAAGCAAATTTTTGCAAAAGTTAGGAATCTAATCCATGCCTGGGTCTTTATTATTCTTTAGTGATTTTATTGTGCAGCGAATTTCACTAGCTGTTTTAAGCTATGCGGGTGATTTGTTTGTTTTACTTGCTGAGAACAGACTGATTTATGGCTTCTTCTAGGTTGGAAATAAGATGTTCAGCCATACAGTCGACAGTATCAGTAGTTAGGATAGGGTCCAGAGATACTTCTAGTCTGTCTTGTGTTGTTTTGTCTAGTATTTGTGCATGATGACATCACATGACCAGCGCGTGAAGTTGAGACTTTACAGCTGTTTGATCCGTGGCCACAGAGTTTGTTATGTGAGCATATGACTGTTAGAGCCACCCTCTCCCAATAACATAACAGACACCCGAAGGCGAACGCTCCCAGAGGGCCGTTGTTATGTTGCCGCTGCTAAGAGAGTTATAGGGCGTTCTACTACAGCTGCGTTCACGTTCTCGTTCAATTATCGAAAAACGCGCGTTGAACTCCATTTAAAAAAAACTCAGTTGATGGCAGCGGGGGAGGCGAGGGGGCAGGAATAAAAGTCGCGTTCACTTCCAACTCGTTTTTTCATACTTAACCGAGTATCGAGTATGAGTATCGATAAGTATCTTTATCGATAAGACAGTTTAATAACAAAATCAGCTGAGACAACACAAACTGGCAATGGAAGGTCAGTTCATTTAAAAATTGTTGATTTATTTGTATAACAATTTACCCTTTCTTCAAAAGAATCAAAGAAGAACTTGAAAATGTGTTATTAATTGATAATATCATTCATATTTGCAGTAGAATGGATCAAACCGAAATAGGGCCATCTGGCGGAACGCCCTCAACTTGGGAACATTTATCCAAGATTCTAAGATAAAACGAAACGACAATAAATGAAATTTTTGCTTTTTAATTGCATTTGTTGAGAAATGTCACATAAGTTCATTTTTATTGCTGCGATAAGGTAAACAAGCAAACCAGATCAGCTGTTGTGAACGCTGAACGTAGTAAAAACACCTTTGGGAACTTATCGATAAAAAGTGCAGTCGATGACAAAACGCGTAGAGGTGAAAATCGGCTATTAGAGTTAGTCAAGATCACGAGATGAAAGCGGCAAGGCGAGAGCTCTAATGAAAAACAAATTTCAAGTTTCCGAGTTTTTGGTACGGACCGCGGCGGGTGCGATTTTGTTGGTTGAAACCAACATTTAACACATTTATTCGGGTGCAAAACAATACAACATCATAAGTGCGACACGAACAAAACCCAGCAACTAAAAATGTAGATTGTCGACCAAAATGTCGTATAAAAATTATCTTAGGGAAAGGATTGAAATACACAAATTAAAAAGTATCATTGGCTTGAATAAAACAATTTACGTCTTAAACCTCTTTAGAGAACTGAACTGATCCGAACCGTTTTTCTTTGTGGCTCTCGGTTTGGTTCAGCATTTTCAATAGAAGCAGGTTCAGTTTGCGTTTCCAATTTCCAGTATACAATCGGTTCTGTTTGGTTCAAAACCGATTTGGTTCAGAACCGGGTTGCTTTCCTCATTTTTATACCCGTTACTCGTAGAGTAAAAAGGGTATACTAAAGTCGCGCAAATGTATGTAACAGGCATAAGTATGCATCTCCGATATTATAAATTATATATATTCTTCATCAGCATCAACAGCCGAATCGATATAGCCATGTCTGTCTTTCCGTCTAGCAAAACAAGAATTTAATGGAATGGGACGGTACGAACTTATTAATGTTTTGATGGAGCTGGAATTAACTATTGGAATCACTAGGCCAGTTTCGTGAGCTTGGGGTATATAACTGTAAAGTATGTTATTATAATTATAATGGATTAGGATTCTATGTTTGACTGTTGGGGATGTATTCACGATCATTGCATAGGAAATTCGGTCTAGGTGAATTTCCCTTTATAGAGAGGAGAGTAAAGCTCTATTAAAGTTATATTTTGGATAGATGAAATTACATAGTTCTTCTTAATAATAAAAGGTGAGAGATTCGAGTCTTTAGATTGATCAGACCAAAATTAGGCAACCTAATTTGCAAATGGAGACGTCGCACAGTGGCCGAATCGGCCGTGCTAGCGGAGCGAATTTCAAATTTTGAAGTTTGAAAAAGCGTTAATTTTTTGCTAATTATCGATTACCGATACTTTAATTAGCCTTTTAAAGATTATCCCTAGGCATTCCGATGTATATCTCAACAGCTGTAAGCTGCCAAACACAACATATGTTTTGGCAAGTGCGTAACAATTAACTCCCGCATTTTGGAAGTTTGTGTTGATTTCGCTGTGAAATATAAAGTTCTCATTGGTTTACCTAATATCTTGGTTTTATATTCGGATAAAGGTATGTATTAAACAAAAAATCCATGTAAGTGACCCGTCCATGTATGTATTGCTTGTAAAACGAAGTGAAAGTTACGCGTATTAACAGCCTGCCCTTAGTAGCCTATACCTGTCTTTCGTGGAGCAAAATTTAAAATGTTCACAAAAGCTAAAGATTACGACTAGTGATATTGAGTATGTTGACAATGCTGTCAATCTGGGCATTACATTTAGTTCGACACTTGCGTGGGGAAATCAAGTAAATCGAGTAGTTAAAAGGACGTATGGAATGTTAAGGCATCTTAATCTAACGAATCAGTGTCTACCCCAACATATTAGACTTTTAGTCTCTAAATCGTACATGTTGCTCTATTTTATGGAGTAGTAATCTTTGGGAAGTGTGATGCTATTAGCTTTAATAAAATCAATGTCTTATTTAATAGTATTGCTAGGTATGTCTATAAAATTAAACCACGAAATGATTGACCAATGCTTCTTTTCAATTTGTATTGTACCATTGCATGTGCAGCAAGAATCGACCATTCTGTGGAAACACACGACCTTCTTCGACTAGATATTGCAGACCAATTAAAATACTATACTCTGCCAGAAAAAAACGACTGACTTGGTTCGTAATAAAATTGAAAATATTAAGAACCAGATTTCAAAATATTACCAACAACCCTATTTTAGGGTTCATCACCAGTTTCAAATGACCATGATTGATGGGAAAACATTCAGCGTTATTTCGGAATCCTCTTCGCAAACATGCGGAATCTGCAGCGCGACCCCAAAAAATATGAATAATTTAAATTTGGTGAAGAACATTGTAGACTCTGCACGCCTGGATTAGGTTTTTTGAGTGTGTCTTGCATATTTCTTGTGGTAACACAAACAATGGGAACACAGCAAGAAGGTTTTTCCAACAGCCGAGTTTGGCAGCTCGTATAACTGGAGTGAGCGAACACTCAATACACCGATTCTGCGTTATATTACGTGTGATAGCTTGTGGGTATGACGTTAATACTGAAGCATTCAGGTCTTACGCCATGGAAACTGCCAAAATATTTGTAGATTTGTATCCGTGGTTTTACATGCCATCGTCAGTGCACAAAATTTTGATTTATGGTGCAGATATCATTGCTCATTTTTCTCTTCCAATCGGAAAGACGTCGGAGAAAGCGCTTGAAGCGAGAAACAAGGATTACCGAGATATCCGCGAGCACCACACAAGAAAGTCTTCAAGGAAAAATACAATGGAGGATGTTTTTAGCGCCACTCCTAGTTTCTTCCGATCCTTTAGTAACATCATTTTCCCAGTGTTCTTCAATTTCCTCTGCAAAAAATATTGCACTTGATCCGGATGTTGTAAGCTTACTTTTGAATACGAAGCTTGACACTAATTTGTCCAACGACGATTTGGCTGATACTGATAGTTCGGATTACGAATAGTTTTTTAATAATACTAAGAGTAAATATAAATAATTGGGGCTAGAAATATGAAATATAAAAGTATATTTATGTATCTTGAAATAAATTTATAATGAAATCCATTAATTCCTTCCTTGTGACTGACAGGTTATATGGGAGCTGTACTAAAAAGTGAACCGATCTCTTTGAAATTTGAAGTCAATGTGTATATTTTCTTAAAAGTCTTATGTTTAAAATTTAAGAACAAAAAATTTTAGTTTGCAGGTCTTATTAATTCAGTTCCGCTAGATCGGCCATTTCGCCCACTGTGGGTCGTCGGAAATCAAAGTTCTCATTGTTTGTAAGCTGAAATTTTCTCAAATTTGTTTGCAAGCGGCATCTTGCGGAAAAACTATGCATTCTAGATCTATTTTGGCATGGACAGTTCCCCTCTTGAAGGCGAAACTCGCTGAACTTGGGTTAAGTGTAGACGGCAGAAAGGGTGTGTTTCAATACAGCCTCTTAGATCACTTTGAGTTGGTAGATGTTAATGGTGTTGACGCAGCAGAAGAAGCGATGAGCGAGGTGGGATCGGATATTTCTAACCATCGCAAAGTTTTGACTAGAAAGGGCTCAAGATTCACATTAAGAGATGTACGTGATTGTATTTCTTCTGTTTCCGGCTCGGACCAGCAAGACGTTAATAAATGGCTGAACGAGTTTGAAGACGTTGCCATAATAGTGGGCTTGGGTGATCTCCAAAAATACATCTATGCTAAGCAACCTTTGAGTCGAGCAGCAAAGCGTTTAGTTAGGAGCTTAACAGGTTTTCGAGAATAGGCCAAGCGTAAGGCTGAATTAAGAAAAGAGTTTGGGAAACAGTGGTGCTCAGCAGAAATTCACAAGTTGGTGAGGTTTAGTCAGAACCAACAAAATGATACTTTAATGGAATATTTAATCACCCTGATTGAGCTAGGTAAGCCCATAAAGCTAGTCAAAGAAAATTTAGTTTCGTACTTGAAGGAATTTTGGATAGCAGTGGGAATAAAGCAGGTCTGTATGGAGCACAAACCATAAAAGATCTGAAAGTCTAGATTGCGAGATATCAGAAAGTAATAGGACCTACGAGAGATGAAACTAAGTCAAGTCAGATTCAACGGCATGATGGTGCGGGCAATAAATCTCAGAGTCGTGCTTCTTAAACAAGTTTTAAGTGTGGTAAAGAAGGCCCATTTGCGATTTGAAATTCCAACAAGATTGGCCATGTTTTAAAAGAATGGTAGGACAGAAGCCACCAGTCACACAATGGTGCTTATTTTTTTGGCCTAAACTCTAGTTATTGAGATATTGCCCCCAAATTTAGTTTATTGGAATATTTTGGGCCACAGCGCCGACTTGGAAAGATTTATTAATTTTTTACCCATATTTTATATAGCTATGTCGTTATATCCAACTGAAATTCGATTTGTACCCATATTTTAAGCTCCTTTCTGGACTTACAAAATCTGGTTTGGACCACTATTTTATAAAGCTGCTATATAACCGATCAGGCTGATTACAAATATATATTTTTGTGCCATTAATTAATCTTTTTTTTTAAATTTTATTCTACGTAACGATACATATACATTATAAACGAAAGAGTAAGTTAATGTGGGCCCTGGCCGACTTCGTATTTTGGGGGCAATTTGTGTTTAATAACCTCACACGGCTCAGATATTATAACTCTGCCATTTATTATCCGATCTTTATGAAAATTTGTGAGATTGTGGATATTGGCAACATACACTAGTAGCTATAGCTCTTCTAGTATGTGAAATCTAGGCGACAGGCGGACGGACGGTTATATCGACTCGACTATTGATGATTATCAAGAATATATGTCCTTTATGGGGTCGGAGACGCTTCCTTCTGCCTGTTACATACATTCCACGACCTTAGTATTCCCTTTTTACTCTTCGAGAAACAGGTATAAAAAGGATAAAATTGATTAATTTTATTCCATTTTAAGCATCGACAGACTATCGTTTTGAGTCACAGCTTCACTATTCTGATAATTAAGATAAGCATTATTCTGCCTTGTTTCTATAAGTAAAGCATTTATAACTAAATTTGAACAAACAAACAAAATATTGTTCTTTTAAGTCAATATTATGTAGACCAAGTCCTGCGCGGAATTTTCTTAATCTTACAAGTTATTTTGGGAATCGCTATCTTCATATTTTTCACTGATTTTTATAATTTTTCTAGACTAGACAATAGTGGATCAGAACTATCCATTGCTCTGCTAAAACGAGAGCGTAAGCTAAAGTCTGCCCTGCGCGACTTCAAAATTCCCGTTGCTCAAGGCAATTAGTGTTTAATAACCTCATGCGGCTCAGAAAAGTATGCAACGTGTTTTAACTCTGTCATTTATTATCCGATCTTTATGAAAATTTGTGAGATTTGCTATTATTGATCTGCCTTCAGACAATATTAGCATCTAAAATTTAGTTGCTCTAGCTCTTCTAGTCTCTGAGATCTAGGTGTTCATACAGACGGACGGACGGACAGACGGAAATGGCTATATCGACTCGGCTGTTGATGCTGATGAAGAATATATATACTTTATGGGGTCGGAGATGCTTTCTTTTGGATGTTACATTCATTTGCACGACTTAGTATTGTAATGGAGGGGGTTTGAGGTGTGAACCTTTTGTGTCTTTATTTGGGCACCAAGGCCACTATTTATATGATTTTGCTTACATTAGTTCTTACGCTAATTAGGAGTATGTCGTACCTGCTTAGAAGCACAGGCACCAAAGCTTAGATTATAAGTTCTGTTTAAGATGAAGCTTTTGGCTTGAAGCTTCTTAGCTTGAGCATTAAGCTTTGAGCGTTGAGCTTTGAGCTTTGATCGCTAAGCTTTGTAAGCTAAATGCTGAGCTTTGTTCTGAAGCATAGTGACTGCCATAAGTTATACTACATCTCCCTTTTTCGCAAAAAAAAAAATAATTTATTGTTCTTTTTTTCAAATATATTCTTTTATAAAAACAGAATTAGACATCTCAGCATAGGCTGGGATTCACGTACTCAATGAGTTACGCTCTGTTGCACGATATCTTTTTTTTTTTTTTATAAGGGATCTTAATATTATTATAATTTTAGTCTATTAATTTAATTCGGTCTAAGTTTACAATTTGTGTTTTATTTTTATTATCTCTAATAGTAATATTGTTGTTTTTTCCTATTTCTACTTCCTTATACTTCCCTAAGTATTGATTTTCTAGTTTATGACCTGAGTCATTTTAGACTAAAACTAGTTGCCCAATTTTAATTGCTACTTCATTTGTTTTCTTATCATAATATATCTTTTGTTTTTCCTTATATCTTTCTAGCATGAGCCTTGCTTTATTTTGTGCTATTTGTAGCTTATATTTAATTTCCTTATTATTATCTTCTAAGTTATAGACTGGGTCAACTGTTGTTGATGAAAATGGAAAATCAGTTGGTTGATTACCAAAAATCAACTCAAAAGAACAATAGCCATGTACAGTTGATGGAGTTGTATTAAAACAGTATGTAAAGTATTGAAAATACTCATCCCAATCATATTTGTTTATTGATATGTCGGAGCAAGTTTAATTATTCGAATGGCGCGCTCAACTCCTGAGGCGAATGGTCTAGTGGTGCAAAAGGCGAGGTCCTTTAGAGATTGTATCCCACTAAAAGAGTGGGACGTCAGTATGTGCTGACGTCAGTGTGGCTCAGTGTTAGGTTGAGAGAAAGAGACAACAATTAGGGTCGAAGTGGTTGTTGTAAAATAGAGAACTGTCAAGAGGGGCAGTTGTATTGGGAATTGGAAAGCCTCAACACGTACTCTGAGACTCGCTCCGCTCTTTAATCAGTTGAAGAAGAAAATGGGCGACAGAAATCCTGACCAGCCACCGCAGGCTGACAATGTTGAGGGCTCCCCGACATCAGAAGTGGGATTCAACCCCCGACCAACAATCTTTGAGGAACAGTTTCGTGTTCTGTTGGAGCAGCAAAACCAGAACTTCCTCCAACTAGCAAAAACGTTGCAAACGTCAACCGGAGAGTCTTCACAAAATGGCGGCATCGTATTGCCGAAATTAAATTCCGACTCAGCTGGAGCCGACGCTTTGCAGTGGTGTGCGACCGTCGACATAATTTTGGGCAAGACGTCGCTGCAAGGCAGTGCATTAATCTTGGCCTACGCGAAGTCTCTAGAAGGAAGCTCTTCTCAGTGGTTATCGCAGGTTTGCTACCACGGCATCACATGGCAACAATTTAGGCAGTTGTTGGAGCAGCGGTACGGGAATACCGAAACACCGGCGGCAGCAATTCTGAACCTGCTGAATAGTCGACCAAATGCTGACGAGTGTTTCGCTGTCTATGCGAGCCGAAAAGCAACGTCACTCGTTACAAAATGGCGTAATATTGACAAGAAAGAGATTGCCGCTTCCGTTGTACTTGGGCATCTGGCAAATTTTGACCGTCGATTGCAACGAGTGGCTTACACGGCAAGCATTCACGACAGACGTGATTTGCAATCGGAGTTGCAAGTGTTCTCCTTGGACAAAAGGCGATCAAACTTCTCGGACGAGGAGTCCGGTGCTAAGCGTGCTAAATTATCCGCAGTAAAGTGTCACTCCTGCGGCAAGCTTGGGCACAAAAAGGCGGAATGTAGAGCGAGGAAGCTATCTTCTTTTGGAGAGAATCACCGAGCTGAACAAGGGCTGTCACAGCGTGCTAAGATGAACGTGACATGCTATCGTTGTCACGAACCTGGACATATCTCGACCCAATGCCCTAAGAGTGCTGCTGGAAGGGAAACTGGAGCTCGCACACAAAAGCGTGTTGAGTTATGTGTGGTGGAGGAACCAAAAGCGACCATGATGCAACGAGGTGAGAAGTTTCCGATCACTTTTGATTCCGGCGCAGAGTGCTCTTTGGTTAAAGAGAGTACATCGCATAAACTGACCGGAAAGAGAATCAATAATGTCGTATCATTAAGTGGTATAGGTAATGCCAACTTTGTTAGTACAATTCAGATTGAGAGTAATGTTATGATTAATGGAAATTGTATTGAAGTGACGTTTCATGTAGTTCACGATAATTGTATGAAAAACGGCATTGTAATCGGGCGTGAAATCTTAGCCCAGGGATACTCCGCAGAAGTATCAAGCCAAGGTGTAGAGTTAGTAAGAGACAAGACAATTAAAGTTTGCGATGTATCTCACAGTGACTATAACTTTGAAACAGTAGAAACAGAATTGTATGGTGAAGGGAAAACCCAATTAATACAGATATTGAAAAAGTATTCAAAGTGGTTTACTCGGGGAACTCCTCTTACTCGTGTCAGCACTGGTGAAATGATTATTCGTTTAATTGAGCCGGCCAAGACAGTTCAGAGGCGACCGTACCGATTCAGTCCCAGCGAAATAGAGCTAGTAAGAGCAAAAGTCCAAGAGCTGGTCGAGCATAACGTTATTCGAGCTAGCAGCTCACCGTATGCTAGCCCCGCTCTATTGGTTAAAAAGAAGAATGGATCTGTAAGGCTCTGTGTAGATTATGGTGAATTGAATAGAAACACAGTTGCTGATAAGTTCCCATTACCCTTAATAGCCGATCAGATAGCTCGACTGCGAGGGGCTAAATACTTCACTTGTTTAGACATGGCGAGTGGGTACTATCAGGTTCCATTGCATAGTGACTCCATTGCATACACGGCTTTTGTGACCCCAGACGGTCAGTTCGAGTTCCTGGCAATGCCGTTTGGTTTAAAAAACGCTCCGTCGGTGTTTCAAAGAGCCGTAATGAAAGCATTAGGCGAGCTAGCGTGTTCTTACGTTATTGTCTACATGGACGATATAATGATTGTAGCGACCACTAAGGAAGATGCACTTGCGAGACTAGAAACTGTGTTGAAGGTGTTGACAGAAGCAGGCTTTACGTTTAATGTGGAAAATGTTCCTTCTTAAGAGGTACCGTACAGTATTTAGGGTACGAAGTACCAGGAGAGATTTGTTCCAACTTGCGTAAGATTGAGGCACTAAGTGCGTTGCCACCACCCAGGTCCGTTACCACGTTAAGGCAATTCATAGTATTGGCTTCGTATTTTCGCCAGTTTGTGCCCGGATTTTCTCAGTTAATGAAGTCTCTGAATTCTCTCACATCTGAGAAAAGTAATTTTGTTTGGAACAACGAGCATGAAGCAGTCCGTAAGCAAATTGTCAATATTCTCACAAGCAGCCCGTTTTGACAATATTCGACCCACAATTCCCAATTGAGTTGCATACGGATGCAAATGCCATTGGCTATGGCGCCACACTCTTACACAGAATTGATAACAAGCCCTATGTAGTGGAGTACTTCAGTAAGTCTACTAGCCCTTGTGAATCAAAGTACACTTCGTACGAGTTGGAAACACTCGCGGTTCTCAATGCCGTTAAACATTTTAGGCACTACCTGCATGGCAGAAAGTTTGTTCTGTTTACTGACTGTAATTCGTTAAAAGCTTCAAGAACAAAAATTGAGTTATCTCCTAGGGTATACCGTTGGTGGGCATTCCTGCAGTCATTTGATTTTGACATAGTGTATCGGGAGGGAAAGCGCATGGCTCATGTAGATTTTCTGTCGAGAAATCCTTTGCTTAACAAGAGTAATAAAATACAAAATAAAGTTGTTGAAAAGCGTGTAGAACTGATGAACATTTCGGAAAGTTGGATTCAATCAGAACAGCAGCGAGATCAGGACATTTTGGGCACGATTAGAAAATTAAATGACGGCGAATTCTCTGAAGAATTAGCTGCCACCTACGAAATGAGGGCAAATGTGCTATACAGGAAAATTCAAAGACATTGTAAAACTCGTTGTTTGCCAGTTGTTGCCCGGGCATTTAGGTGGTCAATTATCAATCAGGTTCATTAGTCTATATTGCACTTAGGCTGGGAAAAGACCCTTGATAAGGTGTATGACCATTATTGGTTCGATGGAATGTCGAAGTACGTCCGAAAATTTGTAGAAAATTGTATTACTTGCAGGGTGACGAAATCTGCGTCAGGAAAAGTTCAAGCTGAACTACATTCGATAGCAAAAGTCAGTATTCCGTGGCACACGTTGCACATAGATATCTCGGGAAAACTAAGTGGCAAGAATGATCGTAAGGAGTACATCATTGTCCAGATTGACGGTTTTACAAAATATGTTCACCTGTACCATACCTTCAAACTTGATGCTAACAGTTGTATTGACGCTTTAAAATCTTCAATTGCTTTTTTTGGAGTGCCTACTCGTTTAGTAGCCGATCAGGGCAGAAGCTTTACTGGTGCGAAATTTGTCGAGTTCTGTGCTTTTTAGAAAATTCAGCTACACTTAATAGCAACTGGTGCTTGTCGCGCAAATGGGCAAGTTGAAAGAGTGATGAGCACTTTAAAAAATTTGTTGACAGTGGTCGAATCTAGTGATCGGTCATGGCAGGACGCTTTGGGAGAAGTGCAGTTGGCAGTAAATTGTACTGTTAATCGGGTTACTCAAGTCCCCTTGAGCTATAAATTGGCAAGTGCACACGACCGTTGGGTTTGGTTCCTATTTGAGATGAGGAGAATGAGGTTAACTTAGACAAACAAAGGGTAGAAGCCGTAAAGAACGCAGCACAGTACGATAAATCGAGATTCTATAAGGGCAAAGCAAAAGTTATCAAGTTTAGGGTAGGAGATTAAGTCTTACTCAAAAATAGTGAGCGACAACAGACTAAGTTAGACCCGAAGTTTCGTGGACCCTTTGTGGTAACAGAAGTTTTAGACGGTGACCGGTACAATTTAAAGTCGTTGACCAGTAAGAGGCAGTATAAATACCCCCACGAAAGTCTACGAAGAATGCCAGAAGGGCAGGTACCAAGCGAGCTGGATATCGACGAAGATGATTTGAATTCAGTTGAAGAAGTTGTCGACCAATGTGGCATTGGTGCGAATGAAACGGTTGAAACAGACCGTGGAGACTAGTGTGGCACTAGTAATGGATGATACGGGTGAGACAGGACGTCGAGAACAGTGTGGCACTGGTGGTAAAATAGACACAGTAGAAACAGACTGTATTGGCTAGTGTGGCACTAGCGGTGGCCAGTGTGGCACTGGTGTGTTGTAACGTTGAGTTGTCGATGCTACGTGGCGGTACCTGACCCGGAGGCTAAGAAGAGTAAACGAAACTGAGACTAAGAAAGAGATAGCGTTAAATTAAGAAAGGATATTCAGTCGGGAAAGATAAGATGCTATGTTTTGACTTAAGAGAATGCAAAATTGTAACTGGTAATTAAGAGAAGATTGTTAAATAAAGTTGGAATCGAATGTTGTGAAGGCTTCTCTTTTATATTACACGAGGACGTGTAAGTGGTCAGAATGGCCGTGTCGGAGCAAGTATAATTATTCGAATGGAGCGCTCAACTCCTGAGGCGAATGGTCTAGTGGTGCAAAAGGCGAGGTCCTTTAGAGATTGTATAGCACTAAAAGAGTGGGACGTCAGTATGTGCTGACGTCAGTGTGGCTCAGTGTTAGGTTGAGAGAAAGAGACAACAATTAGGGTCGAAGTGGTTGTTGTAAAATAGAGAACTGTCAAGAGGGGCAGTTGTATTGAGAATTGTAAACCTCAACACGTACGCTGAGACTCGCTCCGCTCTTTAATCAGTTGAAGAAGAAAATGGGCGACAGAAATCCTGACCAGCCACCGCAGGCTGACAATGTTGAGGGCTCCCCGACAGATATGTATGATCTTATATACTCGTTAAATGTTTTGTGGCTTCGCTCGAATGTTCCTAGTTTTTGATGATGATGGGCAGTTGAGTTAATTTTGTCAATTTTAAAGTTTTTACATAATTCCGTTAGTATTGAGTTCATGTATTCTGTTCCCATGTCTGTGATAATAGTTTTCATCGGACCAAAAGTCAAATTACATTTCTCAAATATTGCTCTTGCAACGGTTTTTGCGCTTTTGTTTGGTATTGGTGCAGTAATAAGGTATTTCGTCAAATCACAAATCATTGTGACCGCGTATTCATTTCCGTTTTCTGTTTTTGGTAATGGACCAATAGTGTCAATTATAACAATGTCAAACGCTGTTGCAGGCGTTGGTGTCAATGTCATGGGGGTTTTATTATGTCTGGTAATTTTAGCTAACTTGCATTTTTCACACGATTTTACGTAAGTAGTTACCCTTCTTGTCATATTTTTCCAATAGTATTTTCTTTTAATTTTTCTCAACATTCTTGATATTCCACAGTGTCCTCCTGATATTGGATTATCATGGTATCTTTCTAATATATTTTCAATTTCATCATCATTTTCTTTTAAATTTCTTAATAATGGCAGTATAGTAATTTTTAATTTCCTCAAATGTTTATTTCCTTTGCTCTTAAATTCGTTTACTGAAACTATACTGAATAATTCATCTAAAGGAGCTATTTGCAATAAGTTAATGTTTAGTTCACCGGCTTCTTGTTCAAGCCTTGGAAAGAATCGATCTATATCGAGTATTCCATTAATGAATAAATCATTAACTGCAAAAGCTGTTACCCTTGATTTTCCTCTTGCTAATGAACATTTTTTATCCTTCAATTTTAATTTTATACTTTTATTGGTATCACAGAAGCTGATTGCCTCGTAAATCATTGGTGTCTTTTCATTTGTCAGTTGTTTGTTTTGTTTTTCAGTGATTTCATTTTTCTTTTTCGTGTCTGATCTTGTAGTAACTTTTAGTATATTGTTATTGGATAATTCTTTTATGTCTTTAAATTAAATTCGCGATAAAGCGTCTGCTGTATAATTTTCACGTCCACTGATATATTCAATTGTAAATTCAAATTCCTCTAAGTCTAACCTCATTCGTATAAGTTTGGATGCTGGGTTTTTTAATGAAAATAGATAAGTCAGCGGTTGATGGTCTGTTTTAATTAAGAACTTTTTCCCATATATGTAGTGTTTGAAATATTGTATCGCCCAATGTATTGCAGTAAGTTCTTGCTCTATTGTTGATTTATAGCTTTTGCCCTTGGTGAAAGACTTCGATGCGTATGCTACTGGTAATTGTTTTCCGTCATACTCTTGGCTCAGCACTGCTCCGTATGCTTTTTTGCTTGCGTCCGTTGTAATGCAACTATCCCTATTGAATTCTGGATATTGAAGAATAGTTGGGCTTAAAAGTTGCTATTTTAGATATTTAAATGCCAATTCAATTTCATTTGTCCATTCGAAAGCTACATTTTTTCGATATAACCTCGTTAAATGTCTCGCGAAATCCGCGAAATTTGGAATAAACCTTCGATAGTAATTGCAGAATGCTATAAAGCGTTTAGCTTCATCCCCGTTTTTTGGAGTGGGATAGTTTTTAATAACCTCGAACTTATTTTCATCTGGTAAGATTCCTTTGTTTGTACACTTGTGGCCTAAAAATGTAACTTCATGTCTGAAAAAAGAACATTTGTCCGGATGTAGTTTAAGATTGTACTTTCTGCATGTGGTAAAAACATCCCGCAAGTTGCGTAGCATATGGGATTCGGAACATCCTATAACTATCAGGTCATCCATATATAGAAATGCTTGAGACGGTGATAGTCCAGAAAATGCTAGACTTCATTCTTTGGAATGAGTTTGGAGCTACTTTGAGGCCATAAGGTAATCTTTTAAATCGCTATGAGCATTTATCAGTTGAGAATGATGTGATATTCCTTGAACTCTCTTCCAATTCTACTTGACGAAAGCCTGACATTAAGTCTAGGCAAGAAAAATATTTTGCCCGTCCAAGTTGATCAAGAATGTCATCCATTCTGGGTAGTGGGAATTTGTCGGCTATTAACTGTTTGTTGATTTTCCTATAGTCTACTACTACACGCCAACGTTTTTCAGCGCTTCCTGGTAGTGATTTCTTTGGCACTAAAAGTATTGGCCTATTGAACTCAGACATTGATGGTCCTGCCTCCTTATTTCATCTTTCTGACTATGTGCTATCCTATAATTTTTCATATATACTGGAGTTTCGTCTTTTAGTCGGAGTTTTTGCTTGTAGAAGTTATTGGACGAAATTTGCTCGGATTCTGTTGCAAAAATATCGTTAAACTCAGAACATAAGCTATGTAGTTGTTCTTTAACAAAAGTAGGGAAACATTGACTATGATCTACTTAGCGATAAATTCTCTAGATGTGATTGGGATTCTACATACACCCTTTTGACTGCTGACTTGCAATTGGCACATCTGAATTATAATATTGCGTATCTTTTCGAAAAATGAGTACCACTTCGTCGTAAGATGTTAAAATCTACTCCTAAGCCATGGTTTAACCCAGAAATTAAATGTGCATTATCAAAACGAAATAAAGCATATGCTAAATGGACACGGTACAAGACATTTGCTCACAAGGAACAATATAAGGCGCTGCGAAGGCATGTAGTCATAATGATCCAAACTGCAAAACATGCGCATTATCATGGAAAATGTAACAATAACAACTACATTCTAACCTTAAATGGAGGGAGTTCCGTCGGCTAGGAATAGGCGAGCAACAGCCACCTAAGGAAATCATTGTCAACATTAACTACCTTAACAAAAAAATTACCCAAATCCAAGTACCTGAAGCAACAGAAAATCCGTACCTGATACATTCTTCCTACAACAATTGTAATATTAGCTTCAGTTTTGAGTGTGTTAATGTCTGTGATGTCCTACAGTCGATTTTAAGAGTCAAATCAAACGCTATGGGGCTTGACAATATATGCCCAAAGTTTATGAAGATATTGCTGCCCAAACTATTACCAATTATTACACACATCATGAACACTGTTTTCAGCACTTCGACATTTCCTCTCGCATGGAAGATTGCTAAGATAATACCCATCCCTAAGGCTAACGCGGAATTTCGACCAATATCGATACTGCCGTTCTTGTCAAAGGTATTTGAGCAACTTATGGCATCTCAAATAAATGTCTTTCTTGCAGAAAACTTCCTTTTAAACACATGTCAATCAGGGTTTAGAAAGCACAGAAGTTGCGTCACTGCAGCAATTAAAATTACTGATGATATCCGCGAACAGGTTGACAAAAATAATGTCACATTTCTTACCCTCTTGGACTTTGCTAGGCTTTTGACTCAGTAAATCCTTTTTTTTTTTTTTTTTTTTTGGCAATCGTTGCGTTCGGTCGCGTCTCTCTGACAAATCCAGCAAAACAAACAAGCACAAAGAGGACACCCAAAAACTGCACCAAGCCCACGTCTAAAAATATAACTTCTTATCTCTTCGTCTGAATACGCAGTGTGCACGCGCATCAGTTTCAAGCAAATTTAAGGAAAAAATTTGGCAACATGCCAGACCCTCCAGACATCTGGAGGAAACATCCTCCCACCTCTGATGGGAAATTTCTGGTAATAACTAGGACTGATGACGGATCACTCGTTAGCTTCTCACCATTCGTAATCAAAAAAACAATTGACTATACCTGCGGAGGCGAAGTTTTCTTATGTAAGAAGACGCGAGATGGCAAACTTCTGATAAAAACAAAAAATCAAAGCCAAATGGACAAACTGATGAAACTGAGTGTTATGCCAATGAACATTCCCGTAACTGTCTCTGAACATAAAGCGATGAACTACACTAAGGGTGTTATATACTCAAACGACTTACGCGGAATCCCAGAAACCGAAATATTGGAAAGTCTTAAAGATCAAAATGTTTATGAAATTAAAAAAATAATGAAAATGCAAAACGGCTCATTGAGTGAAACCGGACTTATCATTTTCACCTACGCCGTGCTGGAGTTACCGGAGTACCTTTACATCGGCTACGAGAAGGTTAAAGTCCGCACCTACATACCACTTCCAATGCGCTGCAACAAGTGCCTTCGTATGGGTCACATTGCTCTGCTGTGCAAGAACGTCGAAAGATGAAATAACTGCAGTCAAATTAAACATATGAACGTTGAAGAAGGAGAAACATTCGAACGCGATCCATGCTGCATCAACTGTCGTGAAAAGAATCAGATATGCCAAAGATCGAAAATGCCCCATCTTTAGATCATACTAAGAAGTCCAAGCAATCAAAACAACGGAAAAAGTGGACAACCGTACTGCCTGGTCAATTTACAGAACCAGACACCATCATGATGGTTCTCTGTACTCTTCGGTGGCTAAATCGAACCAAGAACAGACATCACAATCACAGCCAACAACATTAGCACAGCCTACGCCATCAACAACAAGCCCAGTCACTTCAACACCAATGGAAGAAAACCAACGAAAAGTCATCACATATGAAGACGAAGACGACATGTCAATCAGTACTGATGATAGTACTACACAAAAAACCAAATCAACAACAAAACCGGAGATATTTCCCAAAAATATTTCAAACCGTACCAAACGTACTCTCCGTATGATCTCTTCAAAAAATAAGAACTCTATCCCAACACAAACTAAACTTAACTCTATCTTAAACTCTAATAATAAGTTAGATACACACGCTAACAGTAATAAGATATAAACAAATAAGCATGATTAATTTCAGTCGTGTCTCCCCCCGGCTGACCGGGGACTGGGAAATACCCACGCCTTGGTCAGTCGAGGGGAGACACGACTGAAGACCATACAAAAATAAAATCAATGTATATAATATTCACTGTAGACAAATTTCACATAATACATTCTTAAAATTCTTATAACTAGCAACTTAGCTTTCAAGATGTCCCTTAAAATTATCCAGTGGAATATAAAAGGTTATACCAACAACTACAGTGAATTGCAAGTCTTAATTAAAAAACAACATCCACAAATTGTTACCCTTCAAGAAATGCATATTTCCACAAGCCCAGTACTTCCAATACCCAGTAACTACTCCTTGTATTATACAATATCAGCATCAACCTATGGTGGTACTGGTATTCTAGTCCACAACTCAGTGTAACATAGAGAAATAATTTTAAATAACGACCTTGAAGCAGTATGCATTCAGGTTCAATCAAAGATGAAAATAAACATAATGACAGCTTACATTGCGCCTGACAAAACCTTTACTAAATCTAACCTTGAATCAGTCTTACTTATGCTTAACAGAACTATAGTTACCGGAGATTTAAATAGCTGGCATACCAGTTGGGGGGCTTCCAAAAACAATAGACGAGGCAACATCTTGGACAAATTTTTGGTAAAGTCGAACTACATACTTCTTAATGACGGCAGTTGAGCACACCTTTCCACACATAGTTCTATGACACATATTGATTTGACATTCTGTTCTCCAGATCTTGCCATGGAAAACGGAAACCAGCACATACGGAAGTGATCATGTACCTATAATAACCACAATCTTTAACACTAACCAAAACCACAAAAGCTCACCGTTTTTTTTTAACTAAGTCAGCCAATTGGGAAAAATTTTCTGAACTTTCATCCAATTTTATCACAGACATTCCAAAAAGTAATAATATAAACAAATAAGCAGCAAATATAACAAGAATCGTACTGAAAAACGCTAACCAAACAATTCTACAGACTGTTCCAAAAAAACCGCGAAAATATAATAAATTACAAAAAACAAAACGCTTTATTTAGGAGAACACTAAAATTGTCAAAAGCCCTAGCTGTTCAACAATTCACATCTGAAATTAGTCCTTTCACTCCCACCGAGAAAGTATGAAAAAAACATTAGAACTTTTTGCGGATTGCACAAGCAAAAAAATATTCATTGTATTCAAGATCCCACGACATCTAATTTCATTACCGACCAGCTTGAAATAGCAGAAGTATTTTGCAGTAACTGGTCTAAAAAAGCAAATGACGATAATTTTACCAATATTTTTGTGGAAATCAAAAATAGAGTTATTACAAACCCAATTACATTCACCCCCTGCCAAAAAGCTCTAGAAATAGAAATAGACATTAAATACCTAGAATTCTCATCTGCACTTTCATCTCTCAAAGGAAATACTCAAGGAGTAGACCGTATAACCTACTCCATGATTAAGAATCTAAGCCGGCAAGCACAGCTTAGAACAATAGATTATTATAATTCCATCTTTAATAACTTTATTCCACAGTCCTATAAAACAAGCATATTAGTCCCAATACACAAACCCAAGACTGACAAAACACAAATAGACTCCTACAGACCAATTTCTCTCAACCCCTGCTTATCCAAGGTCCTTGACAAAATAATCGCAAAGAGGCTGTGGTGGTTTACAACCACTAGTAAGCTACTCAACAATCAGCAAACAGGATTTAGAAAAGGCAAGTCTATTATAGACAATCTACTATATGTAGATCATCTAATTAATAGAACCTTAGCCACCAAAAATCACACCTCAATAGTTTTACTGGACTTTGCTAAAGCGTTTGACAAGATTGGCATACATTCGATAATGGACCAACTCTACACATGGAAAGTCGGCACCAAAATAATAACATATGTAAAGAATTTTATGCGGATTGCACAAGCAAAAAAATATTCATTGTATTCAAGATCCCACGACATCTAATTTCAGTACCGACCAGCTTGAAATAGCAGAAGTATTTTGCAGTAACTGGTCTAAAAAAGCAAATGACGATAATTTTACCAATATTTTTGTGGAAAACAAAAATAGAGTTATTACAAACCCAATTACATTCACCCCCTGCCAAAAAGCTCTAGAAATAGAAATAGACATTAAATACCTAGAATTCTCATCTGCACTTTCATCTCTCAAAGGAAATACTCCAGGAGTAGACCGTATAACCTACTCCATGATTAAGAATCTAAGCCGGCAAGCACAGCTTAGAACAATAGATTATTATAATTCCATCTTTAATAACTTTATTCCACAGTCCTATAAAACAAGCATATTAGTCCCAATACACAAACCCAAGACTGACAAAACACAAATAGACTCCTACAGACCAATTTCTCTCAACCCCTGCTTATCCAAGGTCCTTGACAAAATAATCGCAAAGAGGCTGTGGTGGTTTACAACCACTAGTAAGCTACTCAACAATCAGCAAACAGGATTTAGAAAAGGCAAGTCTATTATAGACAATCTACTATATGTAGATCATCTAATTAATAAAACCTTAGCCACCAAAAATCACACCTCAATAGTTTTACTGGACTTTGCTAAAGCGTTTGACAAGATTGGCATACATTCGATAATGGACCAACTCTACACATGGAAAGTCGGCACCAAAATAATAACATACATATGTAAAGAATTTTATGCTAAACAGGAAAATCAAAGTGCGAGTTGAAAACCAAATATCAAACACCCAAAATTTACACAATGGAATCCCCCAGGGATCACCATTGTCCGTTATCCTATTCATCATTGCTTTTAACAAGCTCACAAACATTATCTCACTACACAAAGAATTATCTATTTGCGCCTATACAGATGACTATAATATTCATATTTAAATGAGAAAAGAAAAAAGTAT
This sequence comes from Lordiphosa andalusiaca, assembly GCA_035044965.1. Classification (NCBI taxonomy): domain Eukaryota; kingdom Metazoa; phylum Arthropoda; class Insecta; order Diptera; family Drosophilidae; genus Lordiphosa; species Lordiphosa andalusiaca. The sequence goes on along the minus strand of JAWNNM010001176.1, from coordinate 104,623 downwards.
AACAATTTCACTTGATCATGTTTTTAATGACATATACGAATGGTGTTTGTATTCAGGTGCAGTTTTATCGGCTCTAAAAGTAGTAACTGCAAGTGCACTGTCTCTACTGGAAGCGTTAACATCGAGGACACAAAAACATTAAAAATTTTGGGCATTAATATAAAATCGAACTATAAGTGGAACAACCACATAGACAACCTAGCTTTCTCTTTGTCGAAAACATTAAACATAATTAAATGCTTAGCAAGTCCAAAATTCCATTGTAGCACACAAACAATAGTTTCAGTAGCTAAGTCCCTTTTAATATCAAAAATAGAATTTGCTCTACCAATTTATGGATACGCACCAGACAGTGCACTAAAAAAATTAAACAGAATTATTTACGCTGGAATTAGAATTGCTCTTTGAGCATACCGAACCACGCCAATTAAAAACCTCCTATATGAATTTGGAATTAGTACAATTCACGAAACTAGAAAAACTCTAGCTAACTCTCAAGACTCACCAATAGCCAATATAGTTAAAAGGTATAAGCCCCCTCGTCAAACAAAGCACAAATCAGTAAAAGACCGAATGGTAAACCTAAATAAAATCCTTAATATTAATATTACACAGTAGAAACAAACTGCAGAAAACCAACTGCCATGGGCGTTTAAAATGAATACCACAAACACCTCTTTCAGAAAATTTAACAAATCTCAAACATCATCCACAGTTTTCATTAAAGGATTTCTAGATCTAAAAAATTAAAACAAAGATTATACATGTATCTATACCGATGGGTCAAAAGTCAACTCCACAGTTACGTACGCTATAACAACCGTAATCAAAATACTAAAAATAGGACTTTTGCCACATTACTCTACTGTTTTCTCAGCGGAATTTGTGGCAATTTCGGAAGCTCTCTCTATCCTCAAAAACCAACGAGGCAAATTCATGATCTGTTCCGACTCATTATCAGCATTAGACGCCATTACCAATATTGATAACACATCCTACTACCCAGAAATGATAAGAAAGCAATTAATGAAATTACATCCGAAATTTAAATTAGTTTGGATTGCAGGCCATAAAGGCATCCCTGGAAATGAGTTTGCGGACGATTCTGCAAAAAATGACAAACTTTTCCCACTAATAATTACACCGAATTATAATATAAATAATATTTTAAAATACATAAAAAACCACGAAAACAATTTAAAAAATTATCAATTCTCTAATACTTCCCGCTGGTACCAAACAATTAATAAAAACAAGATCAATATTAAAGACATATTCTCAAAAAACTCTGACATGAGTAGATTTGACGAAATAAAATTTATTCGCCTTCGACTTGGGCATACCAAGCTTACCCATTCACACTACATGAATCCCTCACCGGCCTGAAATACTTGTCCCTTTTGCAACCTCAATAGCACCGTTGACATAAAACATCTCTTAGTTGAATGCCCAACATTTCAAATCCATAGACTTACATGCTTCCAAAACAACAATCCTCTAAACTATCTTACCGAAACCACTCCACATCATCTATCTTCAATCATATGTTTTCTGAAATTATGTAATATATATCATCTTATCTAAGTTAAGTTCATTCATAAATGTAATGACAAAATAAATTGAAAATACTTTCAGCTTTACTTTTTTCACGCAAATATGTAAAGACTACTTTAATTTACCGAACTCATATTATATGTTTTAGAATAAGATCAATATGTATATAGCCGAAGGCCTCAGCAGCCAGTGCTATCTAAGAATAGTTTAGCATTAGTTTACAACTAAACTGAACTCAAATAAAAAAAAAAAAATTAAAAAAATCATCAAATCCTTGTCACTAAACTCGGCAAATTATACAATTTTACATCGTCTGCCCTTAACCTTATGACCTCTTACCTAGGTGGACGAAGTCAGGCAGTTGTGCAATATTCTCAGAAATCATCTGTTGAATTTTTATCACGCGGGGTCCCCCAAGGATCCGTTCTTGGACCGTTGTTATTTTCTTTTTTTTTATTATATTAATTAGGAGTTCAAATTTTTGTAGTTTGCCCTGAAGACGGTAGCCGAAGCGCAACCGAAATACTATATATCGGAAAAGCAGAACTAAATTGTTATTATCAACCTGACCTCGAGCTGGCTAACATCCAACATTTAAAAGCAAGTTAAGATATAAAATCTCAGTCACAAACCAACTTCCATTAAGATCGGACTTGTGTACTAAACCAAGCGGAAGACATTCTAATTTCTCTCCAACAACATGGGGGAGCCCCCGACAGAAACAAGGGAGCAGCACAGATACTCTTAAGAACTGATACGACCAAAAGATTCAAAATCCCTATAACCGAGCCAAAATTCCTGAACATGTTCAAATTAAATAGCAATGACTCACTCGCCAACGTTTCACCCTTCCTCATCAAGGAGATCATCGACAACCTAGCAATGCACAGTGGACGGAAAAGCCAACATTTTGGCATAAACTAGACAAAAAAAGTTAAAGTGCTGAAACTTGGCTCATTTGATAGTACTAGCAAAAATTTTGGACCAATCCGACCACGCCCACCGTACCGCCCAATACGAATTTAAATTTTATTTTTAAAAATAACCTTAATTTTTTAAATAAAACTGCTGTTAAACAGTTTTAAGCTTACCTGCACTTAGTTCTTCGATTACAATTCTTCGAGTACAAATTTTTTTTTTTTCTCTGTACCGTAGGTACTCTATTATTATAAGTTTGTGCAAAAGTATGTAACAACATGAAGGAAGCATCTCCGACCCTATAAAGTATATATATTCTTGATCAGCATCAACGGCCGAGTCATGTCCGTCATGTCGGTCTGCACAGATCTCAGAGATGGTAAGAGATAGAGGTTTGACATGTATTGAACATATGCTTATTATGTCTGCAGGCAGATCAAGTTTATTTTCAATTTACCCGCAATTAAGAAAAAACATCATATCTCCCACAGTTTTACAGTTTTTCGATTAGCCAAAGGAATGGTGAAGATAGGATGAACGGGTTTCGAGTTATGATCAAAATTCCGTTCGCTGCTGCAGCGCAGTAGCTGCGCTGCTTTCAGCTGCTACTGCAGCTATAGTCGGGTTTAACCGACTTTCTTTCTGGTTTTTTCTACAAATTTTTTTCATTCAAAAATTTTGTTCTTTGTTTTTTAATTTCCTGTTTTGTCGATAGTTTCAGACTTGTACTAGTCGATCCAGAGATAAAATCACTCATTGGTGTGCTCCCTGCGTCCACCTCCATTCCACTTTTGATGCAATTCAGCGTGACTGAACTCCTAGTTGGCTTCAACAGCACCAAATGTTTCGAAATATGATCAAATATGATCAAAATCTTTTAGTTACACCGAATTATATACAGGTTAATGAACATAACTGCATTTTTAGTCGCGCTAAGAAACAGTCAGTTGCCAACTTTTAGTCCACGAATCACGTTACATTTAAGTTAGGTTTGCCTAAAATACAACAAAGTAAGAACACTTGTAAGTTTTGTTAAAAAAAGTTCGCTTTTAGGACCGTGGAATAATTCCAGGGATGCTCAAAAAAAATTGAGAGCCTGTAATTAAGGCTCTTGGTTCTATATTATATTGCAGCAATTTAGCATTTTTTCTTATTCTAAATTTTTTCCTGACTTTATGCCAAAATTTTGGGTTTTCCGGCCAGTGTGCAATGGGAGAAGTCGATGAATGCAACAATCTCTGCAATTTAACAATTCTAATCAAAACCAAAACGCTCCTACAATCCTCCAGGATTATAACACTAACGTCACTCAACAGTACAATCCAAGTTAATACTTCTGAGCACAATACATTAAACAACTCAAAAGGCGTTATCTTCTGTAACGACCTCAGAGACATTGAAGAAGCCGAAATTAACCTTGAACTGGAATCTCAGAGTGTATGCGAGTCTTACAAAATCAAAAAACGAGACCAAGACACCTTCAAAGAAACCGGCCTAATAATAATGACATTCAGCACCCCGAATCTACCCGAATATGTATACATTGGATACCAAAAAAGCACAGTAGGGCTCCTACATCCCCCTACCAGTCAGATGCAAAAACTGCTGCAGACTTGGACACCCAACCAAGACATGTCGAAGTGAAAAACTCTGTCTGAATTGCAGCAATATCGATCATCTTGACCCCGAGGAAATGGAAGAATGCCGAAACTTCAAACGCTGCATTATCTGCAAGGAGTCAGACATTAAAAACTACTACCACAGCTCAACAACCTTCAGCAAGTATAAAGAGACCCAAGCCATCAGGGTCATCGAAAAAACTGATGTGAAAACCGCTGTTCTTATTTACAACAATCGCTACCAACATGAATCAACAGCATACTCCACCGTCACCCGCTCTCCTACAAGCACGGCATCGGCGCTTAAAAGACCCGAAAACGCAAGTCTAATTACCAAGGCTCCAAACCTTTAAAATTATCCATGAAAAAGCTAGTATGGAAAACGCAATATTTTTCAAGTCTTCGTTTTTATGATCTTTCCAAAATTTTAAAGCATTTGTCGATAATTGTGATCTTGGACAATTTTCAAAGGAATCTACATCATTCACAGATATTGTATTTGATATTTGTTTATTATTTTCTATTGCTTTCATAAACTTTTCGTCTTCACAATCAGATGTTGAGACATTTATTGTTGAATTTTGAAAACTCTCAGTTAGCATATTAAACTGGTGAACCGAACCTCATTTTTCGTAAAAGGGGTCCGGTTCGGGTTCTGGTTCGAGGAGTCAAAAATGTAAGGTGCCTGGTTCATGGTCCAGTTCGCGAACCCCAAAAACCCGAACTGAATCGGTTCTCAGAGGTTCGGTTCCGAAGCCTTGATTAACCGCCTGTAGCTTTGTCCATCAAGCTGATAAAAGTGGAACGAAATTTACGAAAATAGAAGGGTCTTTGTCTTTATGCTAAAGTGGTAAAAATAAAAAAAAGGCCACGCTCAGTATATGACGATCAAATATGAAAAAGTTGCCTTAAACTAAGGAATTACTGTCTTTAAAGGCCAATTTGGGCATCTTTGGGCCGGCTGATGCTGCTCGCTTAATTTTTTTGGGCTGCATTGATATGTGTTCTGTCGCATAAGACTCATAAACCCAGATATTTGTACTCAGTGTGACCTCCATAAAAAACATGTAAAACAAATTTTCCGGCATATCTTTAAAACAAAAGCTGATGGAGCCAAACCGATACCAGTTTTGTGATCAGTGGACAAAACTGAACCAGAATTTTTCAACAAAGCTCATGAAACATTAAAAAAGTTTAATTTTGTTCCCCTGTGTTATATTGGGAAAACTATATCAATTATATGTCGGCAAGCCCACATAGTTTTTCCAATAACGAAATGAGTATTTGATCAAACTTTACCTAAAATCCACTCAACCAACCAAGCTGTAACTTCCACCTCCAACGCCCCACTAGCCACAATATCAACAAAGAATCAGCCAATATCATAAAAATAATACTCCAAAGAGCAAACGTATCTATACCACAGTCATCTGCCAAGCCCAGCTCAGAATACTTTGTTCCGTTGTGGAACGCCCACCTCCAAACCATCAAACAATATAAAAACCACCATTGGTCCACCATAAAACGAAATATATCCAACACAAACATTCTTAACTACAAATAAACGAACACTTTGTTCAAACGAGAATTAAAAACAGGCAAACGCTTGTCTCTCGAGTCCTGCACACCAGAAATAAACTCCAACAGAAGAAGGATCTTCTTAAATCTGGGAAAACATACGTATGTTTTGTGGCTTAAAACCCCGACTCTCTATTCACTGCATAAAAAACAAAATTGCCAAACAGCAATTTCCGACGGACTATCCATAGCGAAGGAGCTTTGCGACTACTGGTCTACAGAACCCAGAGACACTTATTTTTCCTCTACCTTTAAAACTCAAAAAGAATACACCCTTTGCCTCAATCCAACTTACCAACCATACCCCTCTGCACAAAAATCACAAAACCTATCACAGCCCTAGAGTTAAACATAGCACTTTCAATCCGAAAAATCAAGACTCCAGGTCTCGATCGAGTCTCCCACCCCATAAATAAGCCCACCACAGATGAAACCAACCTTAACTCATACCGCCCCATTTTAACTCCTGCTTCGCAAAGACACTAGGTAAACTCATCGCTAACCGGCTATGGTGGTTTGTTTCCTATAACAAATCAACCGCTAGCCGCCAAACAGGTTTCAGAAAGGGAAATCATATCAGACAGTCCGCTCGCTTTAGACCATCTGATATCCTCTTCCCTGTCCTGCAAAAACCACACTTAAATAATCTCCCTCGATTTCCCAAAGATTTCTACAAAATTGGGATTCACACCATAGTGGACCAGCTGAATGCATGGAAAATAGGCTCGAAAAACGTCAATTATGTCATCAACTTTATGACCAACAGAAAGATCATAGTTTATGGCAACCATCACCTATTGTCAACTCTTCCCCAATACAATGGCATCCCTCAAGGGTAACCTCTCTTTGTAATTCCGTAATTGCTTTTAACAAACTAAATTATACCATTGACAAACAAAAAGTATTTAATTTCTGCGCAAATGCAGACGATTATCATATCGTAAAAAAACTAAATGAAAACACGCAAATTGGCATAAGCCCCCTGCTTAGTGATATACAAGATACAATTATATTATATAAGGTAGGGCAAAGTTTGACATTATGCCTTCAGTTCTAAGTAAAAGGTTGTCAAATGCTCCTATATTCGGTTGCCGACGGCAAATTTTGAGGGTGAGTTTTTGTGTGCAGAGGTACCGGTGGCATTAGCCACAGATGCACCAGTGGCATCAGCCACAGCGTCAGTGGTTGAGTGCGACCAACTTACAGTTGACGCAATTACATACTTCGCTGGCTACATGGTATCTTAATTTGCCCGATGAGAAGGAACGTGGTACCATCAACTACATTGATCAAGTGAACGCGGGAGGCTTAAAAAAGCCGACAGCGGGTTTTACGAATAGGATTAAAATGCTAGAAAGTATTTTTTCACTATATAATAACTACAACATTTCAAGAAATCCAAATATAATTGAGCAAATGGTCCAGAGAGCTGGAAGCATAAATTTGGAAAGAAGAATTTTTTTCAAAATGCGGACTATGTTTCGAATTAGGCACCTGAATAAAAGGTTTAAAGTACAGAAGCAAAAGCAGAGGCTGAAAGGAAACAAATTTTTTTTAAAATATTATTATAATTATTAATGAAAAAATAAACGAAAAATAATTTGAAATATTCTAACAGTTTCAATTAATATATGTACCAATAAAATGTTTTCCTGCATTTAAGTGTATGTGATTCTAAAAATCTTTTTTTTTCACCCACACACACTAAATTTGTGTATATGTGCCCTCCCAGTCGGGCTTTTTGCATCATGTCATGAGAAAACTCAGTACATCTGGTGGCATGAAATTTCACGGAAATAGTCTGTACGTGATTTTTTTTGCATGAAAGTAGCCCTTAATATTGCATGAAAAAGTCACACGTTGTTTTCTCAGGTAGTCGTAAGGGTAAAAGTATGGACATCATGAACCGGGTCTAACTTTTTCTGTCGTTGGGCATGTAAACAAAAGACACGAAGGCAGAGCCGAACGATTGCCGAATGATCGATCCCCCCCTCCCCCTCTAATTTCTTTGCCACTGGTGCGCTTAGTTCGTAAGTTAACGGCGGTTATGTCATAAACAGAAAAGAACAACAAAAAGATGTATGTATATGCATTTCTCTGCTTTGTCTATTCTCTTTGAGTTTTTTTTGGCATTGCAACCGACTCGGTCGATCGTAGCGTTTGCGTGAGTGAGTGAGCAAAATTAAAAACATTTTAATTCGTGTAAACCAATCAATTTAGGTAAGTAATTATACTCTGTACCGTAGGTACATAGAGTATTATAAGTTTGTGCAAAAGTATGTAACATCCAGAAGGAAGCATCTCCGACCACATAAAGTATATATATTCTTGATCAGCATCAACAGCCGAGTCGATATAGCCATGTCCGTCTGTCCGTCTGTCCGTCTGTCTGTCCGTATGAACGCACAGATCTCAGAGATGGTAAGAGATAGAGGCTTGACATGTATGGGACATATGCTTCTTATGTCTGCAGGCAGATCAAGTTTATTTTCAATTTTGGCCACGCCCCCTGCCGCCCCCGCAATTTAGAAAAAACGTCATATCTCCTACAGTTTTAAAGATAGGTGGGTTGTTCCTTCTAGATATATTTAGTAATATGGATAATTTATCGACTAGCCAAAGGAATGGTGAAGATTGGATGAACGGTTTTCGAGTTATGATCAAAAGACTGTTCGCTGCAGCAGCGCAGAAGCAGCGCTGCTTTCAGCTACTACTGCAGCATCAAAATTTATGCTGAGCGTATAATTTCGTTGGTACAGAGTATGCTATAGTCGGGCTTGACCGACTTTCTTTCTTGTTTTAACATGCTGTTGTGACAACGTTTGTTAATTCTTTTTTTATTCTCGGGACGCAATAACAACAACAACAACCGCATCAACAACATCAACAACAACAAGGTCAACAATTACAAATAGAAGCCAAGAAAAGAAGAAGAGAGAAGCATCAACATATTAAATAAAATATTGTTGATATTGGATATTGTTTTATCTGTGGTAAAAAATTAATAAAAAAGATACAGTAAGTATAAATAACCCGAGAAGCCTACTAAAGCCACCGGTAGCGCATGCCTACTTTAGTTAGGGGTGAATAATGCCTCATTTCGTCAGCCATCGTCTCAGGTCTAACGTCACCCAAACGGAAACGCTTGAAACCCATGAGATTTTCGGCGATTCCATTGCAAAACGAAGCCAAAGCCTCACGTCTTTGGAATGCCTTCACACGTGAAAAGTAGGCTTGAAATGTATACTTCTTTCATGATGAAAAGTCCGACTGTGCAGCCACACTCATCCAGCAACTGAAACCGCGCGCTACCCACACACACACACACACACACACACACACACACACGGGCGCAACGCCGCTGTGCAGCGCACATTGGTGGGCCAACGGTTACGGTAAATCCAAAGGGACCACCGACTACTGAGTGGAAGGCGCGAAAGCATGAAAGAGAATGAGAGGGCAAACATGTGATCGAGTTGTTGCAGCTACGCTTCCGTGAAGAAAAAAACACACGCACACAGCGTCGCTGGGCAACGGTTACGGTAAATCCAACGGGACCACCGGCTACAGAGTTGAAGGCGCGAAGGCACAAGAGTGAGTGAGAGGGCGAACATGCGATCGTGTTGCTGCCAGTGTTGCCATAATTGTTAGCGCAAAAAACCCTAGACTAGCAAAAAAAAAAAAACCAAAAACCCCAAAAATCCTTTGTAAAAAGCTAAAAAAAAACACTAGGTTTTTTTTTTCATTTTATTCGAAGTTTTTAATGATTTCGTCTATATCGACAGCGTCTTCGTCAATGTACATATTTTTTGTTGTTCCGATCATTTTAAGCAAATTTGTAGGTATTTTATAATCATGGCAACACTTGCCATGACGCTGCAAGCCGGATCTAGAATGGGAACTAACTGTAGTTTATATTTTCAAGATATGTAAGTCATTTTACCTGATGCTTAAAATTGAGTTTAATGTGTCGATGTTCATTCGATTTTTCTGTTTGTATTTAATCAAATTTACCTGGCTGAATACCCGCTCAACCTCGGCATTTGACCACGGCAAAGACAGAACTTGCAAGGCAATGGTAGACAGCTCTTTGAATCGCGGGTTTTCACCAGAAAAAACTGCAAAGTATCGTCCTTGTTTTCCCAATTTAAGATACTCACGTTTTGGTGCTGCAGTTCGATTTGGTCTATATTATTTATACCAAAGTGTTCCAAAAGTGGAACGATGCTCGGTTTTTTTTGTTTTAAAATCTTGCCTACAGCAAATGCATCAATTTGCTTGAGCAATTGATAATTGTCGGGAAGTCTAAAGAAAACATAATAAAATATTAAACTTAAGAAATTTAATTAAATTTAAAGAATGTTACCTTTGCTTCAACTGCTTTATAAGTTCTACCACAAATTGTGTGCAGCATTCTCTTATAGACTTATCCTCACTTGGAGCTATATTCGAGTCTTTTATTCTTTTCTCAAAATCATAGCCCAAGTATAGGTCCTTCACGACATGTTTTTCGAAATCATCAGTATATCTATTTCGATGTTCGGTGGTAAAATTTTTTGTTGAAGGGCTTTAATGGCAAAAATCAAATCGTTGAGCAATTTTGTTGCGTCAACGGATTTGCTTTGAAAGCATTTATTTATAATTTGCATTTCTTTAAGGATGGGCTTCAGAAAAAGCAAATATAAAAATTTTTTTTCATCTTGATAAAGCGAGAGAAGACTTTGTGCCTGATAGCACTTCTCCTGAGTCGCAGCCAATTGAAAATGCAGTTTCAACTCTTCCCACTGCTCTACAACTCGATTAACCGCCGTTTCAATTGAAAGCCATCTCGTGTCGCACACTCTGGGAATCTTAAGAGGGGCCTATTAAGATACCAAGTAAAAAATATTAGTTTGCTACAAATCAATAAATAGGCCAAACACATACACAATTTTACAAAAGCTTAAGATATAGAACGGTAAATACATGTTAACATTGGGAGCTACAGACATCACGGGGATTATGAATAAGTAAAAAATATACCTTATCATTATTAAGGCATTGGTAAATTTTTTTGTATTCAATTTGCCTGCAAGAACTCTTCGAAAACCAGTTGTAGGTTGAATAAATTAAATATTCCAGTGACTCTGGCAAGAAGAGCTTGCAGGCGTGATTGACTGCCAACTGCACAGAATGGCAGACGCACTTAATTAAAACTAGACCAGGTGCTTCCTTTTTCAGCTCAGTGTATACACTTTTTTTCGAGCCAATCATAACACTTGCGTTATCTGTACCAATTCCAATCAGATTTTTCAGGTCCAACTTCCAACGATGCAGTTCATCCTTTATACCATTAACAATCGAAGTGGCATCTCCACTTTCTAAGGTTATGAGGCTAAGAAACGTCGACACCATTTCCTTGCGTTCTACAGAACAGTAGTTGATGACTACGCCTACACAAACGTACATGGACATTAAAAATAGGACATGTCACTAAATACTATAAAAAAACACAGTACCATGTACTTACCGAGTAGTTTCGTAAAACTAACATCAGTTGATTCGTCTAATAGCAAACTATATTTGGCGTTACCTACATCGTTGCGCAGATCTTCCTTAAAGTGACACGCTAAAACATTCTTGATAACGTGGGTACACTGAAAAGCCACTCATACAACTAACGTGCTTTTTAGTTGCAGCATGTGATCGCAAATCACTTAATTTTGCTGCAACACCGCACTTGCAATAGCTGCAGTAAGCCCGTGTCAAATCTGTAACATCTTTGCGCAGCCACTCCTTAAACTCGCTGTCCTGGAGCCACGCATCGCGAAGTTTTTGCTTATAGGATTTATCTTTAGACATCACAATCACTTTGAACAACAATTTTTCCACTTGATCACACACACCATACGACAGGAGTTGTAAGAATTGATATCGATATATTATCGATAATGCTTTAGAGCTGTAAAAGCTTACAAAAATGTAAATGTATGAAAATGTAATTTGATACCGAAAAAACACTAAAAAACGCTAATTCAATTTAAAATAAAGCTAAATTAGCGTCTTCCCGCTGTTTTACCACTTTTCCCGCAACCGCCATTCAAAAAACCCCAAATCTGGGGGAAAAAAACCTAAAACGGCAACACTGGTTGAAAATCGACGTCTTGGCCGGCATCAAAAAAGAGTTGGGCGAAGATCATGGACAGTGAGTTTTCGGCGTGCAGTCGAACAAGTGCTAGAGCGAAGTACAGCGAAGTAAACTTGAAAAAGGCAAGCGAGCAAGCCCAGTACAGTGTAAGAGTCATGTCAGAAATAGTTAGGGACTGGTGCAATAGTTTGGGACTGGACTAGGGCAGTAATTATAGAAAAAGAAATTAAAAATAAAGTCCAAGTGAAAGTGGATACTAGGGTGTCCCAAAAATTATGGGCATTTTTGTAAAAATTATTATTAGATTCATGCAATGAAAAAAGCTTTAAAAGCGCATAACTCTGGAACGGTAAGACCAAATTAAATTTTTTTTTTATTTTTTGAAAATTTATCCACTTTTTAAACTGCATCACTAGTTTTTTTAGTTTTCATAGAAACTTTAAAAGTTATAATGCCTTTTTTACAACATTTATGAAAAAATTGCGAAAAAATTTAATAAATGGTACCTAAATGAGCAATAGCAAAGAAAAAGCTTATGGTTTATGCTCATAAAAGTAAAATTTTGACATTTTGCTTTAAAGATGTTGATTTGATAACTCAGAAATCGTGCTAATTAACCTAGTAATTGGTAAAATTCAAAAACACTACGGAATACTCGATTTTTGGGGAAAACGCGACTTGCGCGAACTCTAAACATCTTCCGAAAAATCTGAAAAAAATCTCAAAAATACTTTACTCTATAACCTTGCAGGATCTAGTGAGACCCGTTGGGCATTAACCACGTGATCTGTCCCGTCCCTTTGAGCCTCTAGGTCATAGTCGAGACACGTTGGGTCCTAACCACGTGATCTGCCCCTTCCCCTGATAATCTTTAGGAAGCATACGTAGGGTACTAACCCCGTGGTCGACCCCCATCCTTGTCAACCTTTAGGTCTTTGTTTAGATACGTAGGGCACTAACCACGTGACTGTCCCGTCCCTGAATGTCCGCATGCTGTAGAAAAGACACGTAGGGAATCAACCACGTGGTCTGTCCCAGCCGTGGGTTTCTCTAGCTGTAGCCCAGACACGTAGGGTATTAAACACGTGCTCTAGGAAACGGCCACGTAGGGCACTAACCGCGTGGCCTTTTACCCTCTTGGAGTTTCCCATAAGGCAAACAGAGACTCGTCGCGTGTCGATCGCAGGATAAAGGGCATACAGTCGATTAATTTTTACCTAAAGCATCTCTCGAGGGACACACCAACCTCACACAACTACCTCTTCAACCAGCCCCAATGACTCCAACTTGCAGCTTTTAAAAACAATACCCCTACAACGCTCCAACATATATTTGTAGACTATCCCTAACTCCAACCTCACAGAAAAGCAAAAAGCATCTTTGACCCCAACAGATGCAATAATCCAATTTCTTTAAACTACAGACATAATTAACTTGCTATAAACCCCTAACTTTACTTTCCTTTATCGCTCACGCTCTTAATATAAATAAATAATAGCATTTTAACTTGTAAATAATTACAAATAAAAATCTCAACACTCTGTAAATATCAATTATTAAGGTTAAGGCCTTGTAGCTATAGCTTTAAACACGGATCGTTCTCATTTTTACATTGAAATAAGATCTTTAAAAATTTTTTTTTCGAGTTCATGAGAAAAAAAAAACTAGTGTGTATATTAGAAAAGAAGGAACCAACTTATGTACTTCAAGATAAATCTCCTAAAGAGGCTTAGATTTACAAAGTTTGTACGGCCCATGATATATCATTCAATGCAATGATTGACAGCGGGAGTGATTTGTGTCTTATGAGAGGACATTTTTAAGAGATTTAGTGGGCTGGTCCTGGAGAAAAAAGTCAAACACCTTAAAGGCATTGGGAAAGGTGAACTAGCTACTATTGGAGGATTCGAACTAAAGATTTGTGTGGATACTGTTTGTTTTGATGTAACTTTTCATGTCGTTAAACAGAAATAGTTGGATTATACCGCTATTATCGTGAACATTGTCTTTAAGCAGTTTGACATTTTATTAAGTGAGAATGGAGTAGAGTTCATTGCGAAAGTAAATGAAAACGAGTTTGCTGAGGAGTTCAGAACCAGGTGCGTCCAGGAAATAGTTGAAGAGATGTCTGTAATAGCACAATTGGCTTAAGCCACTTGGAAAAGAGTAAACTAAAATAGGTTAAAAAATTAATTAATTAACGGAATACAAGCCAATATAGTAGTGGAAGATGTTGTTTTAGTGTTTCAGCATCCTCGACGAACCTACGAAAATATGTGTCTTATTAAGAATCAGATTGAAGAGTGGCCTGACCAAGGGATTGTAGTTCCATGTTTGCAAGTTTCAACGAAAGACACGTCAAATAAATTCTGCTGCGATTATAGGAGACTCAACCCGAAAATCAAAAGAGACAACTTCGCAATGACTTTAACAGACGGTGTGTTCAATAGATTGCAGGGCTCAAAAGTATTTACGGCACTTGATTTAGCCAATGGATGTTTCCATGTCCCGATCGAACCAGAATCAAGGAAGCTTACAGTTTTGGTAACACACAGTGGAAATACGAGTTTTCCCATGTACCTTTTGGTATTAGCATTTCGCCTGCAGTGTTTAGCCGTTACATTAGTGCCATTCTAAGAAACTGAAAATTTAGTTTAGTTTTTTGCTGTTTGACCTATATGTATATCGCTTATCACAACGACAATCATTTCAATTAGACCAAATTACAAAGCGTTAAAAAAAAAGAAAAAAACACGAAAACAATATGATTCAGTAATAAGAACAAGTATGAATTTATTGAAACCTATGTAGATATAACTTAAGCTAGTGTAATCTATTGAATAAGACCTGTGTTAGTGTTTATTTAATTCCGCTTCAATTTATGTTTATGTTTAGGCTTTGTTGTTAGAGGTATGCTGTTAGTTTTTACCTAAATGACTGAGCGTTTCTTATAGTTTTCAGTTCATGTGGCAGTTGATTCGAAAAACAAATAGCATGCGGAAAGAATTGACGATCACATGTTAATAGAGTATATCTATATCTATATTATTCGTTCTCCGAGACGCAGCAAAGTTTAACATGGTGTAGAGATAGGAGGGTTCCTCGGTGGTTATAATTTTATGAAGATATGGTAAGACTCTCAGACAAATCCGTGAATTAAGGTTAATATTATTAATTTGTTCAGAAAATGCTGAATTGTGGTCGCTACTGTTTTTTTAAGCGTGTACCTAGCGATGTCTATAAATGCTACATTAAGCTGTAGCCTACAGCTCGAACTACAGTTTCATAAAACCTCTAATCCATAAAATAGTTTGGGTATAAGACAAGTTTTAGCTATAGTTTTTATGTGGGAATAAAATGCTTAGTAAAATTCAGCTGGCGTATGAATCCGGATGTTCTATCAAATGCTTGGTTTAAATGGTCCTCCCAAGTTAAAGTGTTGTTGAAAAGAAATCCCTCAGTGTTATGTATTTTTTTATAAACAACCAAGCGTATTGACTTCTTTCGGTTAATTTTTAGCCTGAGTCTCTGGACGCAATCACGTAAAGGGTGATTTTTTAGCTATTATCTTTTTGGCAACACTGGTTTAAACAGCTCCCGCACGTTTCGTGTTTTGTTTCACTGTCAAACATCTTCAGTTTGGTCTATAATTTAACCATGAATCGTCTTACAAATGAACAACGCTTGCAAATTATTGAATTTTATTATCAAAATGCGTGCTCTGTTAAGAAAGTTTATCGCGCGCTTCTTCCATTTTATGGTCAGTTTAATCAACCCACTGAAATGGCAATTCGGGCTATTTTGACTAAATTCCTCACCAAATTTACATTGTTGGTCATTAAACCACCAAAACGCTTACGTAGAGTGCAAACTGAAGAAAATATCGCAGCTGTATCGGCCGGTGTTAATGATGACCTTCAATTATCGATTCGTCGCCGTTCGCAGCAATTGGACCTCTGTTACTCAACAACGTGGAATATATTGCGGAAGGATTTAGGTGTGAAGCCTTTCAAAATACAGCTGGTGCAAGAATTGAAGCCGAACGACCTACCGCAACGTAGAATTTTTTGGTGAATGGGCTCTTGGAAAGTTGGCCGAAGATCCACTTTTTTACGATAAGTTGTGTTCAGCGACGAAGCACATTTTTGGCTCAATGGGTACGTAAATAAGCAGAATTGGTGATTTTGGAGTGAATATCAGCCAGAAGCATTGCAAGAGCTACCAATGCATCCAGAAAAACTCACAGTTTGGTGCGGCTTATGGGCTGGTGGCATCATTGCAAAATGCAAGACCTTGACTTGCATGATATATGGTTCCAACAAGATGGTGCCACATGCCACACAGCACGCGCAACAATGGACTTATTGAGAGGCGAGTTCGGTGAACATTTTATTTCACGTTCGGGAACGGTCAATTGGCCGCCTAGATCGTGCGATTTAACGCCTTTAGACTATTTTTTGTGGAGCTATGTTAAAGCTCATGTCTATTCAGACAAGCTCGCTTTAATTGACGCATTTGAAGACAATATTGAAGTATTTATTCGTGAGATACCGGCCGAAATGTTGGAAAGAGTATGCCAAAATTGGCTAAGGGGATGGACCATTTGAGGCGCAGTCAGGGTCAACATTTGCATGAATTAATCTTCAAACATTAAATTATATGGACCGTGCCATCGATTCAAATAAAGATTTAATGCTTTTTTCTGAATTTTAAGTGTTTCTTTTTTTAAAACTTTCCTATAGCTTTTAAAAATCACCTTTTATTAAACAAATTAAATATTGTTCTTAACTTTGTGAAGAGTGCTTCTTGATTAACCGTATCAAAAGCTTAATTAAGTCTAAAAGAGTTAAGAACGTTACATTGTCACTGTCCTATTTTTTTTCGTATATCTTAGGAAATTATTGTTACTCGTGTGGCACAGCTTTGTCTTTTCTTAAACCCGGACTATCTATCATTTAATAGCTCATTATACCCTGCTCCCTTTGAAAATGGGAAAAGGGGGATCATGAAGTTGTGCGAATGTATGTAACAAGGAGAAGGAAGAATTGGCGACCCCATAAAGTATATATAATATATTCAGCATGAACAGCAGAGCCGACATAGACATGTCCGTCTGTCCGTCCGTCAGTCTGTCCGTCTGTCTGTCTGTCTGTTATAACGCGTCGATCTCAGAGAATATAAGAGATAGAGCCACAAATTTTTGCATGAAGGTAGACTTATGCTGTACGCAGATCAAGTTTGTTTCAGATTTGGAAAATTCCCCCCAGTTCCCTTTTCTCCAAAAAAGATCCAAGAATTAAAAAACCGGCAGATCCACAATTTGCAAGTTCGAGCCTCGTGGTTTAGTATCTATCCAATATCTAAAATAATATTTATCTATTCTGAAAAGTACAATTAGGTCGGACAAAAAACACCTGAGTTATAAGCGAGTCAATTGAGCTTGACGTTAGTTAGGGCCAAAACTGCTACAATTACCAAATAATGTAGCCTACTTTCAGGATGAGCCTTTAATAGGTGTTGCAAAACCCGGTTACATTCAAATTCAAAAACAAATAAATGAAAACATATGCACAGGGTATTTTGTAGTCGGGGCACTCTACAGCAGCGCCATTACTTGTGTTTTCCATGAATTCGCTTATTGGTTTGGCCATAATTTGTTTAAGATTTTTGGAAAAATGATAAGATAGAAATTGGCCGTGTTCCAGATCGTCGGGCAGCAAGATGTTGTTATAGCAGTATTAAAAATATGTGTTATGTGTACTAAGATAACTGACAGAAGTACTTTTAGAAATTTTGGATCTATATCATCTATTCCATTGGAATTTTATTTTATTTTTAGGATTGGCTCAAGCACATCACATTGATTGACGCCCAAAAACTAAGTCTATTATCACAGCTATTGTTTAAAAAAGAACTTACGAACGAAGTGTCAACGTTTCCAGGTATATGTGATTGAACAAATTTAGCATTAAGGTCATTTACATCAATATTAT
The DNA here is from genome assembly GCA_035044965.1 of Lordiphosa andalusiaca. Lineage (NCBI taxonomy): Eukaryota > Metazoa > Arthropoda > Insecta > Diptera > Drosophilidae > Lordiphosa > Lordiphosa andalusiaca. The sequence continues at coordinate 86,834 of JAWNNM010001176.1, read as the reverse complement.
CAGTTACGCTGGACCTTTGTCGGCCAACTCCTATTTGTTTTATATTTCTCAATACCTGTTGTGAAGTTAGTGAAGACGTGAATTTAGAATTTTAGTGTGCTCGTTTTGACGATTTACAAAGACTAGTTGTACTTCTCGTAGCTTTTTGTACTCCTGATGTAGATATTCCGTCTTATATCAATATTTTTGGTATGCCCTATCACGCTTGCTTATGGCTCTTTTAAGCGCATCATTAAGCCAGAGATATTTATTTAGATTCATTCTTTTTGTCGCAGTGCTGCAAATTTATTATATAAATAATCAATGTTGGTTTTTAGACCCTTTTCCCATTGAAAATGGGAAAAGGGGGATCATGAAGTTGTGCGAATGTATGTAACAGGGAGAAGGAAACATTTCCGACCCCATAAAGTATTTATATTCTTGATCAGCATGAACAGCCGAGTCGCTACAGCCATGTCCGTCTGTCCATCTGCCCGTCTGCCCGACTGTTCTTCTGTCCGTTCGTCCGTGTTTATAAACGCGTCGATCTCAGAGACTATAACACAGGCTAACAGTGATTTTGGTGCAGGTCTATTTTGATCAGATTATGTTCATAAATTCATATCAGCTCTTATTCTCAACGGAAAAACGGGTTTGTCGAAGTTTTGGCACTCTGGAAATTACGGAGGCCACACTAGGTATAAATATCTGGATTTATAAGTTATATGCGACAAAGCACTTATCAATGCGTCTTTAAAAAATGAAAGCCGCTATATAAGTAAAGCGGAAAGTGTCTAAATTGGCCTCTAAAGTCAGACTTTTCTCGATTTATGGTATTTTTTTGAAAATAAATCATCACTTTTAAGATACCGCCGCTTTAGAATTAATATTATATAAATTTGAGCATATAGCCAAACATTTGTTCTAATAGTGTGATTTTTATCGCACTTTAATCTGCATATTTGACAAAGTTACAGCCTGTTTAAAACGAAATAAATATTTAATATTAATTCCTAAAGTGTACGGAAACAAAGGTGCAAAGCACACTGTCAGCTGTTCACCGAAATCTAAATCAAATCAGTGCGCAAAAAAGGTCACTCCGTCAACTGATTTAGATTTGCTTAAAAATAATATAAATCAAGTCTAAATCACTTTCAGGAATACCATTATATTTTAAAAAGGGGAAAATGATCATTTTTTTTGAATCACGATACAAATAAAAAAAAGTCGCACTCGGCAATTTTATTAAATATTTATGCATAAGTGACTGTTTTTATACTCTGTACCGTAGGTACATAGAGTATTATAAGTTTGTGTAACAGCCATAAGGAAGCATCTCCGTCCTTATAAAGTAAATATATTCTGGATCAGCATCAACTGCCGAGTCATGCCCGTCTGTCCGTCTGCCTGTCCGTATGAACGCACAGATCCCAGAGATGGTAAGAGATAGAGGTTTGACATGTATGGGACATATGCTTCTTATGTCTGCAGGCAGATCAAGTTTGTTTTCAATTTTAGCCACGCCCCGTCCCGACTCGCATTTTAGAAAAAACGCCATATCTCCCACAGTTTTAAAGATAGATTGTTCGTTTTTTCTGGACAAATTTTTTAATAAGAATAACTTATCGATCAGCCAAAGGAATGGTGAAGATCGAATAAGCGGTTGTCGAGTTATGGTCAAAAGACTGTTCGCTGCTGCAGCGAAGTAGCAGCGCCGCTTTCAGCTGATACTGCAGTGTCAAAACTTATGCTAAGCGTGTAATTTCTCTGGTACAGAGTATGTTATACTCGGGCTTGACCGACTTACTTTCTTTTTTTTTTTGTGTGACCTTTATACTGAGTAAACCTGCAGTTTTTAGTTTTAACATATAATCAGAAGCGAGAATATGGTCCTAACAACGTAAGTCTCGTATTGAACTAATTAGTCTACAATCTGGGTAAAAGAAATTGTTTCAGCGATAATTTTGAGACCAAAACAATTAGCATTATTTTTAAGGCCCGATGCGAGATGCTGCAACTGGGTTACAAACCCCATATAATGATAGAGAGAGAAGACGTGTTGCTTTTTATATGTCCAATTTTGAAAGAGATAAGTTTTCACTACTTTGAAACCAACACTTTGGCGGCAGAATCGGCCGTCGATCTACTTAATGGCTCAAACTGGTCGTTGTTAAGAATATTCTTAAGCGAGATTATTACCTACAAGCGTCATATAATAGCAAGAGATTTATAAATTAAACTAATATAACCAAATTATAAATTAAATAATTAATTGTTATACTCTAAATCATATTTAAGAAAGGTTAATTGCCAAGATAAATAATTATGAAAGTAAACACTACTGCTAATACTTTAAGAATAGTCAGTACAGTCAGTATTATCTTCGAATTTCAGGAAAATGAGATCATTTTTCGAAAATACAGGTACTGCAAGCTGATCGTTCAGCAATGCTTTGCTTGGATTGTCAATATAGAAGATGTCCAGAAGAGTATCCGTCGTGGAAAAGAAATGAGTGGGCTGGGTTTTACTCCCTAATGACATTCCAAGCGATTCAACATATGCCGAAATATGTCTTTCGCATAGCATTTCACTGTTCCAGTCACCAGTTAAAACTATTTCAGTATATGAAAGAGATACTGACTTGATTACCTCAATCATATCATGGTAATCAACAATGCGATGCGGTCTTTACAAACATCCAATCAAAATATTAGAGGGACTTCCCTCTAAGCTAAGCTATTTCTAAAAACATATGCTCAATTTTACTGTGCAGCGGTTGTTTGTAAACTACATTTGCCTTCAATATAGTGCTGACATACACACCTACTCCACCAGCATGGTCAACACGATCTGATCGATACAGCTTATATCCTTTAGACTCTATGAAAGAGTCGCATACAATAACAGAAAACACATATAATATCAACCATAGAATTAAACAGGTAAGGGCGCTGCAGCAGAGTTTCCCGACCCGACTTGTTTTCATTTATTTGCTTGTCAATTTTTAAAGGTGAATGTAGCCGGTTTTTGTTACAGCTATTAAATGGATATCCTGAACAGGCAACATTATTTTGACCTTTAAGCTTAGTATGCACATCAACAAAGAAGCGGCCAAAACAAAAATACCAGAAGCGGCAATTGTTTGGATTTGGTCTAGTTTGGATAGATTCGAGATACATGCCTACAATATGGTCACACTGCCAACTGTTTAATTTGAATTTGAATTATTGAATACATTTATGAATTCTGAAGAAAACAGAAGAAGACATGGGATTCTTTTTAGCGCTGTCGTGGACAGATTAGCACTGGCAGCAATCATGGCGATAACATCTCCACCGTCGCTGCAACTCTTGCAATCGATCCATTTCTGGGCTTGCTTTCGGTGGTCTAACTCTCCGATGTCTGCCCAACCATTCTTAAACCGTCTCTTCCCAACTGCGCTCTAATATCGTTTCACGCATTCTTCAAGAAGACTAAATTACTGTGACCTTCCGTAAGGTTCCACAACAATTGCTTCCTCTTCACAGATTCTATAAGCTTAATCTTCTCATCCCGAGAATATAATTCGGCTCCTCGTTTTCTTGCGCTCATGTTATTTTATTCCAATTTTTTTGTTTTGCCTCTTTATTAGTGATGTCAAAATATTTGAAGATGCTTTCGATAAGACACATTTGTGTATCGGCAATGTGCGATACCTCAAGAATAGAACAAAATCCAATCATTTTTGAGTTATCGGAAACCATACAGAAAAATACCAATCTAGTATATTATGCGGTCTTTACTTGAGGCGCTTTGTTGAAGTGTCAGCCATCAAAGAGATCGCCAAAGGGCTTTGGTGCCAAAAGTTTTGTGAGTTTTTATACCCTGTTCCCATTGAAAATGTCCGTCTGTCTGTCGGTATGATCGCGTCAATCTCAGAGACTATAAGAGATAAAGCCACAATTTTTTGCATGAAGGTAGATGTATGACGTACCCAGATCAAGTTTGTTTCAGATTCGGAAATTCCGTAAGAGAATCAAAAAGTTCCGTTAAAGCTTATGGTCGCTCCATCTGATCTGGCCAAAGAATAAGTATGCAGAGACATAGTCTAGTGAAAGGCCCAAGCAAACTTATCTTGTTATCGCTGTAACAATTTACATTTGATTTCGCTTTTTGTTTTAGTAACTTACATTTACCCATGCTCTTTGCTCTAAACAAAAATCAAATAGAGACAATGCAAGTCAACTTTTAAGCTCGCATGCGATTTTATTATTTTGTATTTGGATGACATAAAGATGAAGAGCAAAGCGTGTTCTTTTTAGAGCATGAAAGTTTGATCCGAGCAGTACCACATTGCCTAGTGCCCATACATACATGAATTTGGTACATTCTTTTGGTTTTATTTTGATTTCTGCATTCACGCATTTCCAGTCAGCAATAAACATTTGGTTCATAGAAATTATAAAAAAATCCTGAAGTAAAAGTATTTGAATTAATAATACTCTTTTGTTATTAACTTATTATTGTTATACTTTGTACCGTAGGTACATAGATTATTATAAGTTTGTCCAAAAGTATGCAACATCGAGAAGGAAGCATCTCCGACCCTATAAAGTATGTATATTCTTGATCAGCATCAACAGCCGAGTCATGTCCGTCTGTCCGTCTGTCCGTCCGTATGAACTCACAGATCTCAGAGATGGTAAGAGATAGAGGTTTGACATGTATGGGACACATGCTTCTAATGTCTGCAGGCAGAACAAGTTTATTTTAAATTTTGGCCACGCCCCCTTCCGCCCCCGCAAATTAGGATAAACGTTCTGGACATATTTAGTAATAAGGATAACTTATCGATCAGCCAAAGGAATGGTGAAGATCGGATGAACGGTTTTCGAGTTATGATCAAAAGACTGTTCGCTGCTGCAGCGCAGTAGCAGCGCTGCTTTCATCTACTACTGCAGTAGATCCACAATTTTCAAGTTAGAGCCTCGTGGGTTAGTATACATCAAGCTAGGCCCAATATCCAAATCTATAATATGTTCCATTCTCTTAAAGATTCTATCATTTCTTCCCGACTCTAAAGTTCTTCCCTGTTGGTTTGCTCCGGGATTAAAGCATTGCCTTGGGGGACGATCTTTTCTAACCGTTTTGGGTTGCTTGTTACAGATCCGTTTTTTGAATGGTTCCTAGTGTAATGTACTTTTGGTACAGTTCCTAAACTTTTCGCTGCCGTGTTCAATCTGCCTACTCGATCTAAGCTGTCTGACGTGGTAGAGCGACTTACACAGAGGACACTCCTTTTTTTCATGGATATGATTCGTGGCACAATCTCTATGGAATGAATGTCCACATGGTGTTATAACAATGTCCAAGGTATTAATTAAGGCCTGATGACAAACCGTGCATTTGACCTCGGAAACAGTGTTGCTTTGTTGAGAAGCTCTCAAGTCTTCCTTGCTTCGCGTGGTGGTTTTATATCAAAATAATTATTTCAAATCGATTGAACGTATTTGATTGAATGTGTTTTATAATGTTATAATAAAAATAATTTTATAGCTTTCCTGATTTGTAATTAAGGGTAAATATCGTGAAGGTTTATAACTATAAAAATCTAAAGGGAGTACAAGCGAATCTACTAAACAGTAAAAATATGCTTGCCTCTGAAAATACACAAATTAAGCAATTGATAAACTGTTTGCAATCTTAAAATGTATTTTAAATTATAGAAGTTGCAAATTAAAATGTCCAAGGGGTGCGCAAACAAAGAGAAAACAAAGAAAGAGCCAACAACAAGATTCCAGATACTCAACAATCGATATTGCACAACCACTGAAAGGCACACTAAATGAGAAAAAAAAGAATTTTGTTTATGCGAATTTGGTTGCGAATTATAAAAACAAATATAAACTTTGCAGCAGAATGCATCAATTAAGCAGCCAAATGCAATGCGGTCGAAATCTCAGTTACCCAAGATTCGCTTTTCCAGCAATGATACTAAATACTAGATACTAAAAGATGAACATAATTGAAACGAAAACTTGCACACTACTAAACGAATTTTCAAGACTTTGGATGATCTTTCCTAGGTAATGTCCATTTCGTTAATAGTATGCAATTTGAAATAAAAAAGAATAACAGAGTTGAAGATCATAAATCGGGAAAATCATAATAATGGTCGATATCCGTACACAAAGTACACACTGTGGCTTTGTATCCTGATGTTTAAATAATAGATTTTCGTAATGCTCCTGTGGTCTAATTTTCGGACTAGACCAAATATAGCAAATTCAACCAGTCGCGTAGTCTATCTGATTACTTTACATACTGACTGATTTGGGACTTAGCTTATTAACAAACCATAAGTAATTAATCCACACAGCCCCCATGTTGGGCGACAAATAAATATGTAATGGATGGAAAGGATATCTAAAACTGTAGGCGGCCAGCTTCCTCAGATGCTTCCCGATGTATAGCCATAAAACATCAGCTCGACTACAAATCTCCCTAGTACAAAAACGCATGGCCACTTAAAGTTAACTTCCCATTCCAAGCCGCTTGCTGCAAGCGAAAGCATTCGAGCTACCCTCGCCACAAACACCCATATGTGTATGACGACGCCACAGCGAATGACTTGCTTCGGTGAAAGTGGGTCCATCTTCCCTATGACCGGTGATCTTCCTTTGTCCCAAATGTGTCGGCCCATAAGAAGGAAGGACGAGTGCAGTCTGGATTGTGTTGATGAGCTTGTCGATTGGGGACTCTGGTGATCGACTAGCAGAAACAGTCTTGGGGGGGTTCTTTTGACGCACTTCATCAGCACACCTACACGCATATTTAAAAGAAGAAAGTCTCCACACGAAAAACGCAATGCATAAATTCACAGAAAAGAAAATGATATGATCTGGTACTCAATGTTATATTTTTTCATATCATTAAAAATCCGATATGATAAAGTTACGAATGATCTGATCGAAAATATCAGTCTGATATTTTCGAGAATATAAAGTCAATATTAATAAGATTACATTGATATTTAATAATGTCATTATGATACAATACATAAAAAATATACTAAATGTAGAACTTTACTGTGCTCTTATTGTCTAATTACTATTAATAATTTTAGAGACTCAGAAAAACACAAAAACATTTTTTTTACTTTACTTTTTTTTTAACTCTGGAACTCGAACTCTGGACCGCTCGCTCTGAACACGAATGGAATGGCGTCTTATCGGACTGCACCATCGGACACGTGTGTGGGGACACGCCGCAAAGCCTACTTAAATAATTCGTTAAGTTGCTTGAATTTTCGAAATGAAACACCATTTGTCCCTTTCCATCTTCACATTTTCTATAGGTTCTTTCTGTTTATTGTCCAAATGAAATGTTTTAGTTTCGAAATTGAATGAAACAAGTAAGGGAGCTGCAGTCGAGTTTCCCGAACACAAAATACCCTGTTCATTTATTTGTTTATGAATTTTTGAAGATGAATGTAACCGGTTTTTGCTGCTGCTGCTGCAGCGCTGCTTTCATCTACTACTGCAGTAGATCCACAATTTTCAAGTTAGAGCCTCGTGGGTTAGTATACATCAAGCTAGGCCCAATATCGATCTATTCTGAAAAGTACAATCAGATCGGACAAAAAAAACCTGAGTTATAATCGAAACAGTTGAGCTGATAAGAGCACCCCCCCCCCCCCCCCCCCAGTTGTTGGTCAGTACTAGAAAAAAGTGTTGCCTACATTAAGGATGACTAATTTGTTACAAAAACCGGTTACATTCATCTTCAAAAATTCATAAACAAATAAATGAACAGGGTATTTTGTGTTCGGGAAACTCGACTGCAGCTCCCTTACTTGTTTCATTCAATTTCGAAACTAAAACATTTCATTTGGACAATAAACAGAAAGAACCTATAGAAAATGTGAAGATGGAAAGGGACAAATGGTGTTTCATTTCGAAAATTCAAGCAACTTAACGAATTATTTAAGTAGGCTTTGCGGCGTGTCCCCACACACGTGTCCGATGGTGCAGTCCGATAAGACGCCATTCCATTCGTGTTCAGAGCGAGCGGTCCAGAGTTCGAGTTCCAGAGTTAAAAAAAAGTAAAGTAAAAAAAATGTTTTTGTGTTTTTCTGAGTCTCTAAAATTATTAATAGTAATTAGACAATAAGAGCACAGTAAAGTTCTACATTTAGTATATTTTTTATGTATTGTATCATAATGACATTATTAAATATCAATGTAATCTTATTAATATTGACTTTATATTCTCGAAAATATCAGACTGATATTTTCGATCAGATCATTCGTAACTTTATCATATCGGATTTTTAATGATATGAAAAAATATAACATTGAGTACCAGATCATATCATTTTCTTTTCTGTGAATTTATGCATTGCGTTTTTCGTGTGGAGACTTTCTTCTTTTAAATATGCGTGTAGGTGTGCTGATGAAGTGCGTCAAAAGAACCCCCCCAAGACTGTTTCTGCTAGTCGATCACCAGAGTCCCCAATCGACAAGCTCATCAACACAATCCAGACTGCACTCGTCCTTCCTTCTTATGGGCAGTGATGCGTCTTCCATAAGGTGTGTTATCGTCACCCGACACATTTGGGACAAAGGAAGATCACCGGTCATAGGGAAGATGGACCCACTTTCACCGAAGCAAGTCATTCGCTGTGGCGTCGTCATACACATATGGGTGTTTGTGGCGAGGGTAGCTCGAATGCTTTCGCTTGCAGCAAGCGGCTTGGAATGGGAAGTTAACTTTAAGTGGCCATGCGTTTTTGTACTAGGGAGATTTGTAGTCGAGCTGATGTTTTATGGCTATACATCGGGAAGCATCTGAGGAAGCTGGCCGCCTACAGTTTTAGATATCCTTTCCATCCATTACATATTTATTTGTCGCCCAACATGGGGGCTGTGTGGATTAATTACTTATGGTTTGTTAATAAGCTAAGTCCCAAATCAGTCAGTATGTAAAGTAATCAGATAGACTACGCGACTGGTTGAATTTGCTATATTTGGTCTAGTCCGAAAATTAGACCACAGGAGCATTACGAAAATCTATTATTTAAACATCAGGATACAAAGCCACAGTGTGTACTTTGTGTACGGATATCGACCATTATTATGATTTTCCCGATTTATGATCTTCAACTCTGTTATTCTTTTTTATTTCAAATTGCATACTATTAACGAAATGGACATTACCTAGGAAAGATCATCCAAAGTCTTGAAAATTCGTTTAGTAGTGTGCAAGTTTTCGTTTCAATTATGTTCATCTTTTAGTATCTAGTATTTAGTATCATTGCTGGAAAAGCGAATCTTGGGTAACTGAGATTTCGACCGCATTGCATTTGGCTGCTTAATTGATGCATTCTGCTGCAAAGTTTATATTTGTTTTTATAATTCGCAACCAAATTCGCATAAACAAAATTCTTTTTTTTCTCATTTAGTGTGCCTTTCAGTGGTTGTGCAATATCGATTGTTGAGTATCTGGAATCTTGTTGTTGGCTCTTTCTTTGTTTTCTCTTTGTTTGCGCACCCCTTGGACATTTTAATTTGCAACTTCTATAATTTAAAATACATTTTAAGATTGCAAACAGTTTATCAATTGCTTAATTTGTGTATTTTCAGAGGCAAGCATATTTTTACTGTTTAGTAGATTCGCTTGTACTCCCTTTAGATTTTTATAGTTATAAACCTTCACGATATTTACCCTTAATTACAAATCAGGAAAGCTATAAAATTATTTTTATTATAACATTATAAAACACATTCAATCAAATACGTTCAATCGATTTGAAATAATTATTTTGATATAAAACCACCACGCGAAGCAAGGAAGACTTGAGAGCTTCTCAACAAAGCAACACTGTTTCCGAGGTCAAATGCACGGTTTGTCATCAGGCCTTAATTAATACCTTGGACATTGTTATAACACCATGTGGACATTCATTCCATAGAGATTGTGCCACGAATCATATCCATGAAAAAAAGGAGTGTCCTCTGTGTAAGTCGCTCTACCACGTCAGACAGCTTAGGTCGAGTAGGCAGATTGAACACGGCAGCGAAAAGTTTAGGAACTGTACCAAAAGTACATTACACTAGGAACCATTCAAAAAACGGATCTGTAACAAGCAACCCAAAACGGTTAGAAAAGATCGTCCCCCAAGGCAATGCTTTAATCCCGGAGCAAACCAACAGGGAAGAACTTTAGAGTCGGGAAGAAATGATAGAATCTTTAAGAGAATGGAACATATTATAGATTGTCGCTTGTCTAGTCTAAGCTTGCACCCGTCTTAGAACGGGTAGTTCATCGTCCAGACAGCACACCCATGCTTTCTCTAATTTAAGCCCTAAAAAAGCTTCCCAGATAGTGCAAAGCTGGAACATTAGGTAATAGGGAACACCAAGAGGACCCACTGTACAAGAGTTTATGTACAGAGTCCGAGCTTTGACAACGGATTGTTTATATGGTGACTTTAGCTTGCTGTGTAAAAATTTGCATATTTTGCTATCGGGAAAGGCTCGAGAGTGGTACTGAAGATACCGCAAGGAAGAACCTTATTTCGTTTGGGAGGACTTCTGCGAGGCCTTCAAGAAGCAATATAATGACAATAAAAGTGGATAATAATAATCTTTAGAATATACGAGCTCGTAGGAGGAAAAAAAATTAGAGCTTCGACTCATTTTATGCAGACCTAATGGCACTTGTATCCAGGTTGACTGTTCCTCTTGATGAATACAAAATGATTAAGCAACTAAACCGCAATTTACTTCCTGAGGTCAGGCAGGCTCTGCTGTTCTTTTCAGTGCACACAGTCTCCAGCCTGCGTCAACTAGTGCAGCAGCGTGAAAATCTGCTCACAGAAGAGGAGTGTAGGCGTTCGGGGAAAGGTAGCACATGAACAAAACCATTTAAACGCTTAGCACCGGCTATGCAGGAAACTTTGGAGGCATCGGATCATAAAACAACTGAGTCTGAGTCGTAAATGCAGTCCGGCACCAAAGCAGAAAGTTTATTTGTTGGAACTGCGATGAACAAGATCATTCTTGGAATATGTGCATAGAGGAACGTAAAGGGTTTTGTTATGGCTGTGGGGCAAAGTGGATTTATAAGCCTCAATGCGAAGCGTTTATCAAGCGCTCGGAAAATCGCAGGAAAGGACCATTCGTCGACAACAGGCGAACCTGAAATAAATGGTGAAACAAACGCCAAGTCGGTTTTAGCAGGCTCGCCTGCACGCTTGTCTTCGTGTTGTCCGGAGGCAGCTGTAAAAATTTTGGACGATCCTTCCTATTACACCTTACCATGATAGATTTGAAAATTATTTAAAAGTTCGCTCTCGAATTTTTGAAGTCAAAGTTGCACAAATTAGACGAACACCAAAACGTACGTCGTGTCGTATGCGCAATTTCTGGCACAAAGTTAGACAAACCCGAAAACTGCTAGTATCAGCTGTGGCAAATGAAGGTTCGGATGGACGAATATATGCCCCAATTTCATTTCTGAATTTTTCGGAAAATGGGCTGCTAGACACAGGTGCTAGCATCAGTTGCATCAGTTCCAGATTGGCGAAAGTCGATTGGTCCATATATCCACACTTCTGTAGAACGTCTTCGAGAGTTAAAACTGCAGATGGCAAGCATCATGAAGTCATTGGATCAATTAAAGTTGAAACTGCCCATAGAGAGTCTAAGCGATGGACTATAGATTTCTATCTCCATAGATTTCTGGAGATCTTTCAATTTAGCCCCTGGGCTTATTCACTCGCTAGAGACTTCGATAAGTACGCTGACAATAGCTTCGAAAAATGCTTTTCCACTCACTAACGATCAACAGAAGCGATTGGCTGCGGTCATAAGCTTGTTTCCAAATTTCGAACAAGGATTGGGAAAAACAGATCTACTTCAGCATGAAATTCTAATTGGTGGCGCAAAGACTGTTAAACAGCGTTTGTACCCAGTTTTCCCTGCGGTGGAAAAACTTATGTATAAAGAGATCGACAGAATGTTAGAGCTTGGCGTGATTGAAAAATCAAGTAGAGCTTGGAGTTCGCCAATGCATTTAGTGGTGAAACCGGGAAAGGAACGACTGTGTTTGGACGCACGCAAAAAAAATAAAAAAAATGCGTACCCATTACCAAACATTAACGGTATCTTCGCTAGGTTGACTAAAGCTAACATTATAACAAAGATCCATCTCAAAGACGCGATTTGGCAGATAGGTCAAATGCCATCACTGCGTTTACAGTGCCAGGTCGCCCACTATATCAATTTACAGTGATGCCATTTGGCCTCTGTAACGCTCCTCAATCCATGTGTAGGTTGATGGATGAGATTATCCCACCAAAACTTCAATATTGCGTGTTTGGATACTTAGATGACTTGGTAGTATCGGAAGACTTTGAATCGCAAATGTCAATTCTACTTCGCTTAGCCGAACAATTTCGTAAAGCTAACTTAACCATAAACATTTTTAAAAGCAAGTTCTGCGTTACTCAAGTTCCTTATCTGGGGTATGTAATAGATAACGGCGGAATAGCTACGGATCCTGGGAAGATAGAATCGATTAAGGCATGGCCTGCACCTAGAACTTTAAAGCAAGCTCGAGGATTCCTAGGACTCGTAGGATGGTATCGAAGGTTTAGGACTTGCTTACGACTGCACCAATATTGCATAACGCGGATTTCACGAAGAAGTTTTTTGTTCATTGTGACGCCAGTGACTACGGAAAAGGTGCTGTCCTTGACCAAGTGTCTGACGAAGGCGCAGAAAAGCCGGTAGCCTTTTGGTCAAAAAGTTAAACACTGCACAACGAAATTATAATGTCACAGAGAGAGAGTGTTTAGCAGCCTTGGAAGACATTGAAAGATTCAGGTGATATCTCGAGCTACAGGAGTTTGAAGTCATTACAGACCACGCAATTTTGGTATGGCTAATGAGGCAGCCGAATTTAACAGGTAGACTTGCACGCTGGGCTACGCGCTTGCAAGGATACAAGTTTCAGGTAAGCCACAGGCGAGGAAAAGACAATGTTGTTCCGGATGCCCTATCTAGGATGTTCATAGAAGAAGTTCAAGCTCTTCAGCAAGTTGACCCCGAAGTAGACTTAAATTCCCAATGCTTTGCTGAGGAAGAGTGTCGTAAACTACAGTTCAATGTTCTACATAACGAGTCAAAATATCCAGATGTTAGAGTCAAAGACTAGTTTCTGTATTTACGAACTGAATGACGGCAGCGACCCAAGTAAGCAAAATAATTGGAAGCTTTGGATTCCAAGAGGATTAACAGTAGATGTCATAAAAAGGTCTCTTGATGCAGTTGTGTCAGCGCATAGAAGAATAAACAAGACATAAGAACTTATACGTCGAAACTTTTACTGGCCCGGTATGGTTTCCCAAGTTAGAGATTATGTGAGAGATTGTGAGGAGTGTAAGGCTACAAAAGCCCTTAACAAAACTTTAAGGCCACCTATGGGAAAAGCAGCTTTATCAAAAAGGCCCTTCTAAAGGCTATATGTGGACTTTTTAGGCCCATATCCCCGTAGCAATAGTGGTCACATAGGCTTGCTAATTGTGCTGGATCACATGTCCAAATACCATTCGTTATGCCCACTTAAGAAGTTTACATCGGTAGCTATTAAAGAATTTTTTACAAAATCAGATTTTCCTTGTATATGGCGTTCCAGAACTTTTCGTGAGTGACAATGGATCACAGCTTAAAGCATCGGAATTTTACGCATGGTTTACGGCACTTGGGGTGAAGCACTTGTACACTGCTTTGTATTCGCCACAATCCAATGCCTCAGAAAGGGTTAACCGATCTATAATAGCGGGCATTCGAGCGTATTTGAAGACAGACCATAAAGATGGGTATTTGCATGTTCAGGCAATAAGTTGTGCTAATCGCAACTCCTTTCACCAAAGCATTGGATGTTCCAATAATCCTAAAAAGGATTCCCTAAGAAAATGTCGAAAAAATAAAACTCAAAGAATAATCATTATTTCATGAGTTCTATTTTTTTGCTCAAAAATAATGATTACTGATTGAGTTGTACGTAAAACTCAAAATTAATCAATATTTTGTGAGTAAATCTATAAAAATTGAAAAATAATCATTATTTTATAATTTTTATAGTAAAACTTATAATGATTACGGTCCCTGGAATAGACTGACTTTAGAGGCCAATTTAGACACTTTCCGCTACACTTATTTGGCGTTTTTCATTTTTTAATGACGCATTGATTAGTGCTCTGTCGCATATAGGTTATAAATCCAAATATTTATGCCTGGTGTGGCCTCCGTTATTCCAACAATGCCAAAAATTCGACAAAACCGTTTTTCCACCATATCTTGGAAACAAGAGCTGATGGAGCTAAACCGAAACCAGTTTTGGAATCAGTGAACATTAATTTATCATATTTTTACATCGACAAGGCTGCACCTCACAAAAATGGTAATTTTGTCGGCCTGTGTTATTTAAGGCTGTTACGCAAAGAACTGAATAAGAATTTTGCCAAGCTTTCAATCAAACTGTGCAACAGTACAATTTGAGAGCTCGAGAGGTTCAGTTCAAAGTAGGCCAAGAGGGGTTTAGACGCAATTTTCCGCAGAGCAGCTTCCAAAAGAACATTAATGCTAAGTTGAATCACTCATCTTTAAAAGCTAGCGTTCGAGAAAGACTAGGTAACATTTTCCACGTATTAGAGGATCTACAAGGACGTCTGCAAGGCACGTTCCATGCAAAGGACTTAAAGCAGTAGTTGTCTTGAGAGATTTTTTTCAGGACATTACTCCGAAGCATGCAACCAGTATTGTCCTGTGGTGTAATGAACAATTTCAGCAAGCAAATGTCTTTTATATAGTTTTCAACATATCTCTACTTGTTGTTGTTATTTTGTAATTGTTGGGAAAGAAAAGGGCTAATTTTCGTTAAGTATTTCTAGTTCTTTTTTCATTACTCAACCGAATTCTACATTATTTAAGTTAAGTATTAAAAATAGGGATTTATTTATGTAACGGCTGGCATTGGTGAAGACACGAACACTTGACTTACGAAGAGATGTGTAAGGAATAGGGGGCGGTATTGTCAACCTTCGACAAGCGTTACGTCTTTCTTAACAAATTATAGTCGCCATATTTCCAATACGAGGTTTCTTTCCAAATCTGGTTCGTAGCATGGTTTTTTTCTTTCGAGCAGCCGACAAAGTGTGCTGAGTGTGATTTTCTTTAAATTGTAAAATTTGTCAAATTCACATGGTCATCCATTCGAAAATTAATCTAATCTAATCTGGAGGATTCCAGTGAAATTTAATTGTTTAAACAATTAATCAATTCAACTAACACCCATTGCTAATAAGCTTTGGCAATATTTGGACGTAAGTCAAATTTTCAATGGAAAAAAAACACTCAACTATTTTACTCACACTCTATAGTCGGTTGCTTCGAATCCCATCGGCATTTTGCTTAATAAACACCCCCGCTGAAGTAAGGTCTTTTCGCGTGGGTACGAATATAAAGAGGTTATTAATTACTTCGTTTAAGCTTGCAAAATTTCATGATTTTTTACGCTTTGAAGTATGCCTACTATATTTTCGTTAACAATTATCCATTTGAATGAGATAATTGAATTGAAGTGTCAAACCTAGTCCACACTGAACATTCACTGAGATTGTCTGACAAGTGTTCAGTGTAATAAACAAATGAGGTTTAAGGAAAATATTATAAAATATTATATATAATACCACATACTTTGAGGCGCAAAAATCATGATTTTTTATTCAAGCATAAACGTAGAAAATGACAACTTTAAAAAGCTGCGATCAGTTGGCTAACAAAACCTCGCTTTTCTTTCATCCAAAGGCAGCAGCAGTACCATTGAAAACCAGTGTTTGAAATGCAGCAATCAAAATAGCATAAGGCGTAAAAGTTTCCCCAAACTGAGTAGTATCAATTCTTATAAGTCGAAAGCGAAATGTTGCTTTTGATTTTGATTTTGGAAAAATCAGAAGCAGCAGGCGGTAGCAGTTCTCATAAGTCGAAAGCGAAATGTTGCTTTTGATTTAGATTTTGAAAATTTCATAAGAGGCAGTAGAAGCAAAATCAAAAAACCATATTAGTCAAAAGCAAAGTCAAATGACTGATGTGCGCTCCGGCAGTTCTGCTCGGACTAAAACTGAAAGTTTTAACAAACGCAAAATCAAAAGGAAAACAACGAATTCGCTTACGTTCCTATAACTGCCGTGGGCGGAGACCATGGTACAGACTGTTAAGTGCTAGTCGCTCTGTTATCTGGTTGCTTTTTGCGACTGAGTCTTAAAATGAGGAGGAAAGTATAATAATTTCCTGTAGAACATACATAGTCATACATACGCTGCTTGTTGGAAGTGAATGGTGTTGATTCTTCGCTTAAAAGTTTGTAACGCCGTATTATTAATTAAATAAAAAGGGGTGCTGCTCGTGCAAACCCACCAAATGACGTCAATTTCGTCACATACGCGGATGATTGCACAGTCCATACCACCGGGAGGGATATCAAAACTCTAGAAACAAGACTGAGCTCCTACATTCCAAGTCGTCTTTGCTAGTAGGAACATCAGTCTGTCCGTTGCTAAATCCACTGCTACACTGGGAGAAACGTGGACAAAGGAAGTGAACTTGGCCCTCGATATCCGTATAATCGAACAATACATTCCCACCATAAAATACCCAAAAATTCTTGGCGTTACCTTCGACCCCCTTTTTACTATTGCCGGCCCCAGCAATAAGTGCGACACAATGGTGTAATCTCCAACTGGATCAACAAGGTCCTTCTGATCAGCCATGAAACAGCGATTGTTGTTTTGCTTTTGATTTTGCGTTTGTTAAAAGTTTCAGTTTTAGTCTGAGCAGAACTGCCGGAGCGCACATCAGTCATATGACTTTGCTTTTGACTATCGTTTTTTGATTTTGCTTCTACTGCTGCTTATGAAATTTTCAAAATTAAAATCAAAAGCAACATTTCGCTTTCGACTTATGAGAACTGCTACCGACTGCTGCTTCTGAAATTTTCAAAAGCAAAATCAAAAGCAGCATTTTGCTTACAACTTATGAGAATCGCTACCGACTGCTGCTGCTGCCTTTTTCAGAATCATAAGCAAAATCAAAATCAAATCAGTGAAAAATATCATAAGTTTTTAAACACTGTTGAAAACCACAGAGCAAGCAAAGGTTTAAGCTCGATCCCACAACGCCAGTGCAGCGAGAGCAAAGCTCGAGCCAGACGCAAATCGTGCCCACCTATCGGTAAACTCACTGCGAGTTACCTCTCTGCAGACCAACAAAGAGGAGGAGATGTTCAATAAATCATCCCAGAAGGTCTCCCCTCTCAAGGTCGCCCCTCACGAAAGTCTCTCATTTACCCAACATTTTCTGCCGGAAAAACGAACTTTAGCCTCAGAAATTGTAGTGCAAAGTGCGTAGTACCCTCTTCTAAAAGTTGCTGACCCAAGTGGTGTTACCGAATTGCTCACAGACGCAAGTATGGCAAATATGGCTTTAGTGGGATCCTAGTGCAGAGAAACTCAGAGGACCAGCTACCGCATTCTGTAGAGTTCAAGTGTAGTAGGTCGACCCCTTGTGAAGAGAAATACAGTGCGCACGAACTCAAAGTATTGGCTATCATTAACACAGTTAGAAAGTGGCGTATCTATCTGTTTGGAATTAGCTTTACAATAGTAACTGATTCTCATTCATATACAATGACTATAAAGAAGAATGATGTTCCAGCCAGATGCGCTATGTTCCTGCAGGAGCTTACATTTTCAGTTGAGCACTGGTCCGGAAGCCAAATGAAGCATGCAGACGCGCTAAGTCGACTAAATTGCTTTCTTATTGAAGATTCCACAAAGTATTGCCTGCGAGAAGCACAGGACAGAGATGAATGGATTAAAGCAGTAAAAGAGTTATTAGTCTTCCCAGATGGAATGCATAATTAGAATAGTACACTGAAAAAAGGAATCAATCCTAAACGAAATTAGAAATAGGGTAATCCCGGATATTCTTGAGCCGACCCCGGAAAAGTATGATTTCATTCCACTTTTTTATTAATCCCATATATCAGGATCAATTGAAGCCTGCTCCGGGACTACTCTGTTTTCAATCTCGTTTCTGAATGATTTCAGTAGGAACATAGAGTATTATAAGTTTGTGCAAAAGTATGTAACACCCAGAAGGAATCATCTCCGACCCTAAAAAGCATCAACAGCCGAGTCATGTCCGTCTGTCTGTCCGTATGAACGCACAGATCTCAGAGCTGGTAAGAGATATAGGTTTGACATGTATGGGACATATGCTTCTTATGTCTGCAGGCAGATCAAGTATATTTTCAATTTTAGCCACGCCCCTTCCCGCCCCCGAAAAATGGTCATATCTCCCACAGTTTTAAAAATATATGGTTCGTTCCTTCTGGACATATTTAGTAATAAGGATAACTTATCGATCCGCCAAATGGTGAAGATCAGATGAACGGTTGTCGAATTATGAACAAAAGATTGTTCGCTGCTGCAGCGCAGTATCAGCGTTGCTTTCTGCTGCTACTGCAGCATCAAAAATTATGCTGAGCCTTTAATTTCGTTGGTACAGAGTATGTTATAGTCGGGCTTGACCGACTTTCTTTCTTGTTCTTAGAACGAAGCTCTTTTACGGACGGTAGACTGTGGGGTAAATGCAGAAAACGATTGTCTTTGCGACAGATTTCTTTTGACTTTGCAAAGTCAGCAGCGTTTGTGTGTGAGCTCACTCAGAGCGTGCGTGTGTATCAGGCCTGGCCAGCCATAGTCCCTGGGGACCGAAGTCTCTGTGCAAATCATGCCGAATGCATGCCGAAGTCTATCATTATTGTGTGTCAGAGAGAGACAGGCAAATGTTTTTACGCTCGCCATTTGGCCAGGCCTGATCTTGATAAAATAAGTACAGACCCGGCCACATAGAGACGACAGAAAAATATGTCTGTCTCTCTCTGACAAGCAGTGAAAATTGACTTCGGCAAGTCCGTTTGCTAGTGAGTGTGAGTGAAATGTCAACATTTTCTGTTAAAAATATTAATTGAAGAGTGGCTGCCAAGAGGTTTAATCTCGTTCCATTGTCCGTTAAATATCGAATCTGCTCGCGTCCTTAAAGATGAAATAAAGAAGCCTAAAATAAAATCCCACTTGTTTTGGCAAGGGACTTTAATATTAATTTTGCTGATAGAAAATCCAAGTGCCTTAAAATGTTTCTTTTTGAAAAGTTTGCTTTGACAATAAACAGCAATCCTCTCCAGTCAACAACAAAAGATGGTAGAACAATTGATGCCGTTTTTTCACTATTCATTTATGACATACAGTCATAAACATATGCCTGTTATTTCAGTTACCATAAGCCGATTTTATCTGTTATTAAAACCCGCTCTTTTTTTCTGTGTACATGGGAAAGGTCACTACGGAGCTAAGAAGACTAGAGAACTAATTAAAAAGTGTTTTTTTTCCATAATATTCCACAAAAAGTGGACCGATTAGTCAAACGTAGTGTGCTCGCATCATAGATGCAAAGAGAAGCAAGAAGGAGGGATTGTTGACGCCAATCGACAAGGCGCAGAACCCCCTTGGAACATACCACATTGATCATGTCGGATCCCTAACGGACACCAAATATAAATACAACCACCGAATGGCGGTAGTTGACGGTTTTCCACCAGGCTCTATCCTACCAGGTCTACTGAAACTGATGAGTTGATAATCAGACTGTAGAGCAAGCACATATTTTTGGAAACCCGAGACGAGACGATAGACGAACGGCTTTAACGTCTAAAACATTTAAAGAATGTTGCAGTTCCTAGGGAATCCAGTTAGTGCTTATCACAACGGGTATGCCCAGAGGTAATGAACAAGTGGAAAGAATCCATAAAATCGTTGTGCCAATGCTGACCAAGCTTCGCCAGACCAACCCACCCAAGCACGTAGACGGAGTTCACCAGGTAATGAATGACACGCCACCTAGAGCCACGAAGTACTCACCATTCAAAATTTTTATTGGATTAAACATTATTCATTTATTTATAGTTTAACAATGTTCTGTCTAACTTTAAAGTGTCCTACTTAAAAACGACAGTAAATTAATTTTTTCTACAAAAAAGGAGTTACAGGAAATTTTATGACAGAACTTATTATAACTAAGACAAAGGATTTGGAAGGGTTCAGGCAAGGCTGAAGGTAGATTGGATAAAAATTCCTTGTAGCGCGTTGTGAAACAAAGCGATAGAGTCAATTTCCTCAGATAAGAGCATATGAATAAACAGGACACTATGGCAAATTCTGCGGTTATAGAGAGAAGACATGTCAATAAGGCGTAGTCTGTCTTCGAAAAGACTTAGATGGTTGGACGGATCCCAATTTAGGAATCGGAGAGCGAAAATTGAAACTGCTTTTGAACCGATTCGATCTGATTTTAATATTTTTGATAATAAGGAGACCGGACACACGACCCATATTCGAGAATAGGTCTCACTACGGAAAACATCCAGTTGCTCGGTAACGTAGGGATCTCTAAACACCTTAAGCCATCTTTCTACAAAGCCGAGAACTCCCATTGACTTGTTTGCGATGACCGCTAAATGATTATTATAGGGAACAAACTGAAAACCCAGATCATATACTTTATAGATGCATTCCAAAGGGATACTATTAATCGTTTAATCAAACAGATAAGGTCAATTACGACTAAAAGTCATAAATTTACAATTGCTGTGATTAAAAGAAAGGCAATTAACCGACCACCAGTCGTGAAGAGAGTTTAAATCAAATTGAAGGAGGAAAGGAGACGTCGGGTCGTTTTATGACAAACAAGCTTTAAGGTCGTCGGCATACATCAGTGAGTCAAAAGCCTTGCTGAAGTCAGTATAAACTACGTCAATCTACTTATTATTGACAAAGCCATTGTTTACAATAGAAGTTAACTGAAGTAAATTCTTAGTAACTGAGCGCTCTTCATGAAAGCATGTTGGGATATGAATGCGAAAGAAAAACGATGAAGATGTTAAAGTAGAAGAGTTAACAGATTCTCGAGATGAAATAAGAAGAATGGCACAAGAAAACATACAAAAGGTGCTAAACGAGATTAGAATTAGGATAGGAAGCGACGATAGCAGCAGAGTTTATGAAAAAATTGAGTCCATTCAGTGGCGAATGAAGATTCAGGATGGCGGAATGTAGGATGGGGGATATAAAGACTCACACCAACCACACACCACACACAATAGCGCCAACTATTACACCAGCCAAAGCTTGTCTGCAATACTCTCTTTCTCCCTAATGTCTCTCTTAGTAGTTCGATGCCTCAGCTGAATTAAAAAGCAGTCGCGATTCAGTCTTTATTAAGTCGTTCGCCAGTAATAAAGTGAGAGTGTCAACGTTTTTACCAAGAGAGTCGGAGTCCATTAAGTTTAATTTAAGTTTAATGATATTTTATAATTAATTCACATCCATTTGTTAAAATCATGATCCCAGTGAACTTTACCGAATAAAAAATATAATTTGTGTAACCTACATAGCTATGGGAAATTTTTGTTGTGTGTGTTTTTTGTGTTAGCAACAAGTCCACGTTCCTGACAGCTGATGCGGTTGTTACCTATTTCGTAATCGTCTATATATGACCAGTTGAGTAAATTACGCCTTTTTACTTTCAAGTTAATCTCAATTCATGCAATGGCTTTTTATACTCTGTACCGTAGGTACACAGTATTATAAGTTTGTGCAAAAGTATGTAACATCAAGAAGGAAGCATCTCCGACCCTATAAAGTATATATATTCTTGATCAGCATCAACAGCCGAGTCATGTCCGTCATGTCCGTCTGTCCGTCATTCTGTCCGTATGAACGCACAGATCTCAGAGATGGTAAGAGATAGAGGTTTGACATGTATGGGACATATGCTTCTTATGACTGCAGGCAGATCAAGTTTATTTTTAATTTTGGCCACGCCCCCTGCCGCCCCCGCAATTTAGAAAAAACATCATATCTACTACAGTTTTAAAGACCTATCTTTAGTTCCTTCTACTATCTACCTATCGGTAGTTCCTTCTAGATATATTTAGTAATAAGTAATAACTTATCGATCAGCCAGAGCAACGGCGAAGATTGGATGAACGGTTTTCGAGTTATGATCAAAAGACTGTTCGCTGCTGCAGCGCAGAAGCAGCGCTGCTTTCAGCTGCTACTGCAGCATCAAAATTTATGCTGACCGTATAATTTCGTTGGTACAGAGTATGCTATAGTCGGGCTTCACCGACTTTCTTTCTTGTTTGGATACAAAAAGCTTAATTTTGTTGACCTTAGAGCTAAGACAGCTTGCAAAGAAACATATTGCAGAATTGTATAATTGTCAAAAGGAATCAATATTGAAAGCATTAATAATTCTTAATTATGTTCAGCTTCTGATGAAGATGAACCGGAATCTTTGCCTAAGAAGATGGAAAGGAATAAAAAAGTGATAAATATAGGATCGGTTAACGACTTCATTGAACTAAAAATAAAACGCATTTCTTGTATTAGCTGTTCGTGCTACTCAAGTAACTGCCGACCGCACTTTTCTACTCTTAAGATTGTTCTATCCAGCTAAGGAGCCAATAAATATGCAAAATTACTGGAACACATATTAATCATTATCTTAAATACTCTACAGCTAACTCAAGCCAGACCAATAGGATTTGTGCATCGGAACTATACAGCTCGATTACAATAGATGAAGACTAAATGGATATGAAGGGTACATTTCTCACACAAGTCGAAAACTCAGCCATATCTATCGGAAAAGACGTCTATATAGCGAAAGATATAAGGTACTATTAGGCAACTCCACCCCTGTCGCCAGAGAAAAGTAAAATCGACGAAGTGCTCTTGCTGGCCATGCTGACTTATCTGTGGCCGAACCAGCAGCGGTCAAAGCGATCGAAACTCAAACCCGTTTTATTCTCAAATAGTCGTATTTATACTCGCAAATCAAACAAAACAAGACAAGAAGCCACCGTCCACGAATACAGCGCTGCACCGCGGGACCGTATCACCAGCGCCTACCAGCTAATTTTCAACAGCTTCTATAGATGAGTCGATATTGGCCTAGACCTAGATTTCAGAAAAAAACGAGAGCTTAGGTTAAAGGCGGCTGAGCTCGACTTTGGAATACCCGTTACTCAGTGGGGAAAAGTTATAAGTTAACTCAATAACAGAACATAATAGTGATATATTTTTATACTCTGTACCGAAGTTACATAGAGTATTATAAGTTTGTGCAAAAGTATGTGACAGCCAGAAGAAAGCATCTTCGAAGCTGCTACTGCAGCATCAAAATGTATGCTGAGCATATAATTTCGTTGGTACAGAGTATGTTATAGTTGGGCTAGAACGACTTCCTTTCTTGTTTGCTAGCCAAATCGACGAAAAATAAGATAAGAATAAACGTAATATATTAGTGAGTTTAACTTCAAAATCGGCGCTCGAATTGGCTCTGATTTAACATAATCGTTAACGTTCCACGAACTGCTACCTTGTCGTGGGGGGAGAGCTTATTAGGTGTAAGGAACCTACATGCCAATAAGGTCGAGGGGGAGCACTGAAGCAAAAAGCAGTCCAAACCTGGCGGATAGGTTAAAAACGCAACCCAGCCAATAGGCAAAATGACCAAAGTCATTGAAGAGCAGAAGTTAAGGTGCAGGGAGTCGGATCCCCAGGACCGGCGGCGGATCGGAGTGAGAACGCAGGCCCCACGGCGTCGATTTCAAGCAACTGCAAACTCAGTGTGGAGGTGGACCACTTGGCCTCCTGATTTCGTAATGTGGCAAGTGAAGGTGCACTTCATCGTCAAGATGGGGTAGACATGGAGTCAGAGGTCGAAAATGGCGAATTCATTTTCACAGGCCCGTCAATAACAGACGAAGAGTTTCGCTTGCTCGCTTGCCTATCGACGACGAGCCACCAAAAGTGAGTGAGTCTACATCGGCCACGGCCCCAGCGGAGAGAAAGAAGGAAGATGCCTCTCACCGCAAACAGCGCTCAGGGTACAAGGCATCGCTCAAGTTTCTCAGAACACTTGAGGGCCGCACCCTGGAGTCGCTGACCGCAAGGGAGAAAGCACTCAAAAAGAAGCACGAGTACAAAGTGCGCCGCTACAACCTGCTGTCTAAGGATAGCTCGAACCAAGCACCAGCACAGAGTACGACGGCCCAAGTGGAAGCACCGGAAACTGCGACAAATACGGAATCTCCATCCACGTCGAAGGCAGCCAAAGCATCCACTGGGGACAAGAAGCACCGCAGAAGACCATTCGATCACACTCTCCCAAAAGGAGGGACCGGATCATCATCCGGTCCGGATGGCGGAAGGGGTGGAATTTCAAAGCGGCAAAGATCTGATGACTCATCCAAGGCCCCGGAAAGCAAGCGAAGAAGACCAGAAGACTTTCTGGCCAGCTTAAGCTCAAAACCGGAGCTTATGATAGCCATTATCGACCGAAGCAACCCGGAAGGGAAGCTTTCACCCGATAACTGGCTCATCCAGGAGGGAGTCATCATGCAGGCCATCCACGATGCCATGACAC
Source organism: Lordiphosa andalusiaca (assembly GCA_035044965.1). NCBI lineage: Eukaryota > Metazoa > Arthropoda > Insecta > Diptera > Drosophilidae > Lordiphosa > Lordiphosa andalusiaca. The sequence goes on along the minus strand of JAWNNM010001176.1, from coordinate 62,256 downwards.
GAGGCGAAGATTCATTCGTAGCTGAGTTTAAGGGCGTCAAGTGGTATAAAGGCTCTAAGGTCGTGGCTTGTGTCAACGAGGAGTACTTGAGATTTCTCACCGACACAATTCACAGCGTTGGTGAACTTTGGCCTGGCGCAAAGATTGAAGTCGTACCACCGGACCAAGTTCCTGAACGTTCGGTCATGAAACTATGGATACCACCCCCAATCCTGGAGGAGCGAACCATCCTAAAAATGATCAAGGGTCAGAACAAGGAGTACGGAACCGACGACTGGGCCATCCTGAGAGGACTGGCGCGCGACAAAGGAACGGCAAGGATCTCTGGATCAGCATTGGTCGGGAATCCAAGAGCCTCATCCTAAAGAAGCAAGAACATCCTAAAGGATATTAGGTCAACAGAACAATCTAATTAATCTAATCTAATCTAATTAATCTGCATCACTGCATGGTACCCTCTGTTGACCTACTACGATTCATGCAGGAGGAGAGTGTTGATGTTGCACTCGTCCAGGAGTCCTGGATCCTAGGTGAAAGGGTTCGTGGACTGAGTGCTCGTGGGTACCATCTCCTCATCCCTATAAACGTGAGTAAGCTGAGAACATGTATAGTGGCAAGAACCGAGCTTAATGTGCTTTTCTCTTCTCGTTACAGCGACAAGGACCTCACAGTGGTGACGATCGAGGGAAGGAACGGGAGAAATATATACCTTGCCTTGGCCTATCTTCCATACGAGGAAAAGAATCCCCCATCGGAAAGCATTAGAGCCTTCATTCGGCACGCGCAGAAAGAGGGCATCGAAGCAGTCCTGAGGTGCAATGCGAATGCCCACCACTCCATATGGGGTAGTACAGATCGAGGAGAGGCACTGCTGGACAACATTTTGAGCACAAACCTTATTCTGTGTAACAGGGGATCAGGTTATAGACATAACCGAAGCGCTAAGCAGAGGCTCTCTGACCGTCGACAACTGGCATGTATCCACCAAGTGCTCCTTTTCGGACCACTACAGGACACTATTCGATGTCAACTGGTGCAGAGAGAAACCAACTCCCTATAGGAATCCTAAAAGAAAAAAATGGGAAAAATTCGGAAGAACAGTCAGTCTAACACTCCCCGTTCCACCGGACGTAGAGTTGTTGCAGCCTGGAGCACTTGAAGAATGCACCATGACGATAACAGACGTGCTAAGCAGGGCGTTTCTTAAATCCTGCCCGGTTAGTCGACCCCCAAAGCCCAACCACAAAGTGTGGTGGACAACGGAGCTCGGCCAGTCTAGGAAGGAAACGAGGAAGCTCTTCAATAAAGCAAAATCGACCAACAAGCAAGAAGACTGTCACGCCTACCGACTGGGTTTCTCGAAATTCAAAGGGGCGTGTCGGAAGGCAAGAAGAGACTCTTGGCCTAAATTTTGCGAGGATATTGCCTGCACCAGTGAAGCGTCCAGACTTCGACGTGTGCTGGCTAAAGATCCATCCAACCCGGAGTTACTATGTAACCCGGAAGGAACGTATGCAAAAAACAGCCAAGAGTCTCTGGAACCGCTCGTGAACACACATTTTCCAGGTTGCCTAGATGCTGAACCAGAGGTCGGGTCAACTGAGCTACAAATCAGCGAGGTATCTGGGGAAAGAGACACGACGATGTTTGACGAAATCATCACTGAAGAAAAGAAAGTCTGGGCTATCCAGTCATTTAAACCCTTTAAATCACCAGGACCGGATGACATCCGACCAGTCATGCTGCAAGTATCGATCGTGAATCTACTGCCATGGCTGACCAAGATTTTTAATGATTACTCACTGGCTAATGAACATGCTTAGCACCCGAGTGATTAACTCCACTCTCTGTGCAGGTAACTTAAGAAGAAAAACAACGAGAGGCACTCCGAAGGGGGGTTATCCCCGCTTCTTTGGAACCTGTTTCTCAACGAACTTCTTCTTACCTTGAAGTGTAACGGATGTAGGGTGACAGCATATACAGATGACCTGGTTCTAATGGTAGCGGGTAAATTCTGGGCGTCATTCTTGACTCACAACTCTCTTGGATAAGAAACTCTGAGGAAAGAATGAAGAAGGCATTAGGCGCGTACTATGCCTTCAAAAGGACCTTTGGTAGGAAGTGGGGACTGCAACCGTATATCATTCAGTGGTTATACACAGCGGTCTTCAGACCTATCCTTACCTATGGAGCGCTGGTATGGTGGAAGGCGACCAACACCAAATCCCACCTAAGCAACCTCCATAAGGTACAAAGAGCAGCTTGCCTGGGCATTGCAGGATTCCTGCGTTCCACCCTCCAGGCGGCCCTGGATGTAATTCTGAACCTGGAACCAGAAAACACTTTCCTGAAGTATGAAGCTTCGAGAAGCGCAGTTAGACTCTGGGAACTGAAACTTCTTAAAACATCTCTTTCAGGCCACAGCAGTATCCTACAGGAAGTAGGAATAAGTGCAGAGGCAAATGCAAGTGACTACTGTACACCAGTTTAGAAATGGAACGACAACTTTGGAACACGGTTCCCGGAGAGAGAGGAATGGAAGCAAGACACTACCCTCAGGGAGAACGAACTATCCATCTATACAGACGGTTCAAAAACGGACGAAGGCACAGGAGCTGGCATCTTCTCCGAAGAACTTGCGACACAGCTCTCATTCCGTCTACCAAATTGGTGTAGCGTTTTCCAGGCAGAGATTTATGCTATCTGCCATGCGGCTAAATTGATATACACCTTGAAGGAAACTCCAAGGAACATTTCAATCTTGGTCGACAGCCAGGCGGCTATTAAGGCTCTGTCATCAAACGCCACTAAGACCGTCCTAGTCCGCAGCACGTCTTCAGCACTGAACCAAATCCAATGGCACTCTATCACCCTCGTCGGAGTACCTGGTCACGCCGGGCAACGCGGGAGCAGACTTGTGCGATGGGAACGGCTCAGCGCTGCCAGCGACGCAAGCGGTAACGGACATTCAAAGACCCCTGTAGAACATCATGACGGAATTGAAGTGGAGGGCCAGAAAAAGGGCAGGACGACTATGGGACCTCGCACCCGGTTGTCACATCTCCTGATTACTCTGGCCAAGATACTCACCTAAAAGAACTTCCCAACTCCTACACTTTAGCAAGAACAGGATGAGAACTATGGTAGGAGTTAAAACGGGGCACTGGGCCACCAGGATGCGCATGCCCCACCATGACTTCTGCCGTAGCTGTGGGAACGAGGAGGAAATATAAAGCATCCATTACCTTCTATGCGACTGCCCTGCACTTCTTAGGAAACGCACCCAGCATCTTGGCAAACCATTCTTTGAAGAACTGTGCAGTCTGGCTAATGTGCCCCTAGAAGACCTGGCTCTTTTTGTGGATTCTTCAAAATGGTTTAAATAGAAAGGTTGCCCAGAATCTGACCTTCAATACCCTCTCCTATCCCAAACCCCACCCGCTTACTAGGCATCAAAATGGGCCAAAAGGCCTCTGGGTGAGCTCTACCCTGGGAAAACCACGAGTTGGCCATTGCGAAAACAATGGGGTCCCAACATTTAAGGCAATAAGGGGACCTACTAGTCAACTCGAGCTGAATGGTTAAGGTAGCTACATGCTTCCTAAAAATATTATTCGCAAAAATAACACAAAACAAATTATCAATCCATCCATCAATCTGATGAGCGCTCAAGTTAAAAGCTCTCTGCATAGACAGCAGCATGATACAACAAGAGAGGTAAGGTGGAATTAGTGTAAGTTCTCTGCAAAGTACCTTCACGTTCAGTGCTGCGCATACTTTTGTAGCGTAAGGATTTGGCAAAAGTACGCATCACACTGATACCGCCCCACCTGTATTGTTGCATCATGGACAGCAGATTCAGTGTTACGTTATTCAGTGTCCCACTATGCTCTCGCTCTTGTTGCTATGGCAACACAAGTCTATGATCATTATGCAACAATACAGGTGGGGCGTTGTCAGTGTGATGCGTACTTTTGGCAAAAGTCCGAGAGAGATTGTGAGAGAGAGTAGGAGAGCGAGTGGGAGAGAGAGAGTGGGAGAGCGAGAATGAGCGGCGCAAATTATGTATGCGTCTGTGTTTTTGTGTGTGAACAACAAAAGCGATTGTCAGAAAAACACACGTAATATGGTTTGTACACACTTTTTGTTGCAAGGTCACAACAACACAAAGCGTACACAGTTGGGTATGGATTCATTTCTTGCTATAACGCAGAAAAACGCAGCCACAAATATAAAAACAAAACAAACAAAAATCGACATCCGCGAAGAAACTTACGCTTCAAGAGTACGCACAACACTGAACGTGAAGGTATTTTGCAGAGAACTCACACTGGTAAAGCCTCACCTCTTTTGTTGCACCATTGTTATGACACTCGCTGCGTTGACAGTATTTTTGCTCGCCCTTTTTATGCTGGGGTCGTGTCACAAATTCGAAACAACCTTGATGTGCGTGCAGACATTAAGAGGGACTCAGCGCATTCAACTCTGAGAAGTATGCAACGTTTGGTATATCCTTTGAAACTCTGCCATTTGTTATCCGATCTTTAAGAAAATTTGTGAGATTCTAGATATTGGGCACATACACTACACGGAAAGCTATGAGCTCGATGTCTTAGAATTTGTAGGAGATATTCAACATTTTTTATTGCGGTGGCGGGAGGGGTAGTGGCACAAATTTGGATGCTCTGGGTCTTCTAGTCTCTGAGATCTAGGTGTTTATACAAACAGACGGACAGACAGACATGGCTATATCGACTCGACAATTGATGCTCATCAAGAATATATATAGTTTATCGGGTTGGAGATGCTTCCTTCTGCCTGTTACATACATTTGCGCGACTTTAGTATACCCTTTTTACTCTTGGAGTAACGGGTATAAATATTGAGCAGTATTTCCAGATAACGGAATGTTATGTTATTCTTTTTAGTCATAGTCGCGTTAAATTCCGAAAAAGGAAAATTTATAAAACTTACTTGTCTGATAAGTGACGCATATGTAAAGGGAGGTCGAACATCGGCATTTTTGTAGAATTCTCTGTTTCGCTGGATTTCTGTAAGTCAAAGTAAAATAGTATATATAATAGTTTTTGGCATTAACTTAATGCAGTGATACGTATTTATTTATAGTTTAATAAAGAACAGCGGCTGTATTATTTATATCTTCTCAGAGAAGAGTAATACATGTTTAGTTTTGAAAAAGGATATGGAAGGTTTTATATCCTTTATTTTTGCATATCATTTCATGATATAAGTAGGTAAAAAATGCTTACACGATAACCAAAAATTTGCTACCTGTAAGCTATTCGAAGTAACCATGCACTGTATGGCGCTGTGAATAATAAAATATTGTATATACACAGCCCCAAAAGGGGCAAAGATTGAGAAGAGATTGAGAGTCTTTTTTATGGATTCTTACTTCACACAGCTGGCGCCTGATATAGAAGTCCGATCTGCCTGATGTTGACATTTTTGCAAAGCTTAATAAATATAAAGACCACTTGTCAAGTATCATTAATATAAATTTGAAACTGACAACTTGGGGAATTATTTTATTATTCTTTTATTTTAAATTGTTTTAATTAATTAACTTCGTTAATTAATATTTTTTCTAACTATAAAAGTTATGAACATTTTTATTAAAATATGATCTTAGTAGGTGCAGTTATATCCTATTCAGCAATATCAACCCGAAGCCTGTCCGATAAACACACACATTGTATGCAGGATGCATAAATTGAAAATCGCTTGTAATTCTATTTCTCGTTATATATTCCACAGAAGCAAAATCTTTTTCTAATAAAATATTTGTTATGTGTCTTATCGAATGGATAAAGTTAGGGCCCTTATCTTATTACACAACATAATCACTCTCAGAGAACCAATTTATCTATATGAGCAGCTTAACTTTGCCGTATCGCCCAGAGCAAATAACCTAATATGCCCCAAAATAAATCTATCTAGCTCTGAGAAACAGTTCTTCATATATGCTGGTCGCCATTGGAATTCTCTACCGAATGATGTTAAATCGATTAAGAGCGATTAAGAACGAGATTTAAAATTACACTTAAAGAGCATCTTTAGAGACATTTTTACCACACATTATTTTATTTAAATTTGGTTTTCTTTTTATCTGAGAAATTAATTTGATTAATTTATGTTAGCGTAAGCCATATTTGTTTGTAAGTCAAAAGATTGTACAGTCTTAAGTTAATATAAGTATAAAAAATCTTTTAAATCTTAAATCTTTACCGGGTAATACAGAAAATCGATGGCGTCTATTCCTTGATTATCGCAAAATTAACAATCAGGTAGGTTAAGTGGTTCTGGCCGACCCCAGATTGAATCACACATTTACCCTAAGGAGTTGGTAGCAGATTAATTTCCTTTGCCTAGGATAGACGATATTCAAGTCCAATTTGGTAGAGCCAAATATTTTTCCCACTTAGATCTCATGTCTGGATGCCACCAAGTGGAGCTAGTAGAATCTTCGAGAGTCATTACTTCAATTTCGACATCCAAGGAATCTTTTAGATTTAAAAGTCTCCCATATGGACAGAAAGTCACCCCTAACTCATTTCAACGAATGATGACATTACCATTTGCGGGTCTCACATCATCCCAAGCATATATGTATTTGGATGACTTAATAGTAATAGGGTATCCACAGAACCAAATACTGAGAAACCTGCTGGATGTATTTAGCACATGCAGAAAATATAACCTGAAGCTAAATCCCCAGAGATGTTTATTTTATTTTGTTAACATGAAGTAACATTTTTGGGATACAAATGCACAAATAATTGAATACTGCCAGACGACAGTAAATAAAGCATAATTAAAAATTATCAAACATCCCAAAATGGGGACCAAGTCAAGCGATTTGTTGCATTTTGCAATTATTATCGCAGATTCAACCCATATTTTACAAGTTTCTTAAGACACACTGTTAAAGTCGGCTGTGTTCGACTGATCAAAAATATATTTACTTTAGAGGGTTGGAGATGCTTCCTTCTAGATGTTACATACTTTTGCACAAACTTATAATACTCCATGTACCTACGGTATAAAAACGCTGTTTGAAGGCTCTATATATAAGTGCTTAGTGGTTGTAGATACCTCATTGACATACTGTCAATCTTTTCTTACTTGGTCTGTCATGATGATAGGTATGTTCTGTAGGCTTTCTTATTGATCTGATCTAGCAGGTGTATTTACTGCTGCTGGTATTTCTTCTCTATGCGTTTCTGCCTGTGTGCTGAACTAGTCATCCATTAAGACCGATCGGTCAAAGGCTGCTGTAGAATTTAATACTGAAAGGCAGAATATTAGTAAATTGTGCCTGTCTGATATATAATAATAAGGTTTTCCCTGAATCGCTTGACAACGTCTGAAGATTCTGTTAAGTGTAATGAGCTGTGTCTAGCTCTATTATCTTATATTATCGTAAGGACCTTGTTATATATATTAAGTAGTATCTCAATATGGTTAATTTTCCTCTCATTCGAGATATATGCACTTTTATTGAGACATTTAAAAATAATTTGTATTTTAATTGGTCATAGTATTTCTCTATGATTTTACCTTGATTACGAGTGTCCTCCCAAGTATGGGATTTTCGCATATTTCGGACATTACTCGTATATCGGGAATAGTTGATAGTTCTATCCCCTTTTGAGTAGAGCTACAATGTATTATTGGTCTATTGAAATACTTTATGTAATGGTTTTCAAAGTCATGTATCGATATGGGAGAATTGTTGTTTGCAATAATTTTAATTGCTCTATTGGAATTGGTATTCATCTCCTTTTTCGACCTTATTCAGGTCATTTACCTTGCTAATGTATTTCTTCTTTAAGCACTTGTTGACTATTTGGTTAATTCTTACAAATATGCCTACGGCATAGAGTGGTAGCCGTCAGCTGTTTCGATAAGCTATAATAAAATGTATTTTGATATATAGTACAATTATTGGTAAATATTAAAAATCTTCTGACATAGTTGGATTCCTGTAAGTTGATGGTTCTATTAAAATTTTGAATGGAGTATTCCAGTTTTCTCCGTTTAATATTTCGATTTGCTTGTTGTTGGCTCAACTTTCCTTGCCGCCAGAACGCCTTTCTTATCTCCTGTAATATTGTACAAACTGCAATAAAGTGCAACGTGTCTTCCTTAGTGTTTAGATTGCAGAGGGTGCAGTTGGCTTCCGTGTCGTTCACATATGGGCGTGAACAAAGGTTCAGCATTTCGCATCTAGCTTTGAATATGAATGAAATTAGGCTCAGGCTGTGATTATCGTGAAAATAGTGGCTTATGCAATGAGTAGCTTAATTGCCCATACAATAGCCTCGTAGAGCTGCTCCTCTACAGTTGTGCTATTTATTCTTCAAATTAAAGAGCAGATAGTACAGCTCATCGGTCTGTCGAAATGTTCGCACCATTGCCGAATCCCTAAGAAATAACACAATCGCTTACTTGTTGGGAACTAATCTTTATTCAATTTATTTCTTCTTTACATTAGATGGCGCTCCAAAATCATGAATATTTTTAGATTTTGGTATTACACTTCACGGTTCTTAAGTTATTTACATTCAATTTTTATTTTCAATTTTTAAATAAAAATTTAAAAAATAATCTTTATTTTCCGATATTTTTAATAAAAATTGAAAAGAATTTTTATTTTTAATTTGTATTATAAAAATCGAATTTAAGCGTTATTTTATGATATTGAAATAAAAATTGAAATTTAATTCTTATATCGTAATTTTTTTTTTTTAATCAAAAATAAGAATTATTTTATAATTTTTTGATAAAAATCAAGAAACAATTGTTATTCAACAATTTTTATTCAAAAAACAAGAAAGAAAGTCGGTCAAGCCCGACTATAACATACTCTGTACCAAGACAATTTTTCTTTTGATCATAACTCGAAAACCGTTCATCCGATCTTCTTCATTCCTTTGGCGGATCGATAAGTTATCCTAATAACTAAATATGTCCAGAAGGAACAAGCCATCTATCTTCAAAACTGTGGGAGATATGACGTTTTTTCTAAATTGCGGGGGCGGGAGGGGGCGTGGCCAAAATTGAAAATAAACTTGATCTGCCTGCAGACATTAGAAGCATATGTCCCATACATGTCAAACCTCTATCTCTTACCATCTCTGAGATCTGTGCGTTCATACGGACAGACAGACGGACAGACGGACATGGCTATATCGACTCGGCTGTTGATGCTGATCAAGAATATATATACTTTATGGGGTCGGAGATGCTTCCTTCTGGATGTTACATACTTTTGCACAAACTTATAATACTCTATGTACCTACGGTACAGAGTATAATTATAACCGTTAAGGTCCCTGCGAAAAATATAAACAAAACAGATATTCCAATTAGTATTAATAATAATAAGATGTGTCCACTTGCATTGTGAAAGTTGATTCCTCTCAGCTGAATGTTTTCTAATTTTTGCTCATTTACTACTTCTCTAAGATTCATTATATCATAAGTGTTGTTCATTAATTTTGTGCCCAATGGCTTTATTTACTCTAGTTTAATGTTACTTGCTAATACAGTAATGGGTGATGTTTGATCGTTGATGACGTCTTCGGTGGTGACATCATGGGCTGCGGTCAGAAGATGTTTCCCATTGCGAGCGGTACAGCCTTGGCGAAGTTTTAGTATTCCTTGAGCGGTGATCCTCATAACTTGGCTGTGATAGTTTTCACAACTCCATTCTAGTACCGTCTCGTTAAACGCCTTGTACAACAATGTATTAGGAGTGCTGAGTTCAACCCATACATTTTCTTCAAGCCTTCCTTGTCTGATGCTGCCCTCCAGACCCAATTTCCTCGGCAGAGAAAATGTTTATTGCTTTGGCGTGAGCAAGCATTTAGCTGAGTGGCAGTTATTAGCGTGTAGGCGTCCGTATTGAAACTATAAATTAAATTATCGGACTTCAACTAAGCGATGATGGTTCGTCCGTGTCTTTTAATTGGAATTGAAATGAGTTTATAAACTTTAGAATATTCTTGAGTGAATAATGGTATCTCTGCGTGTATTATTAATTTCTCATCAACAATTATTGCTTCTGCAGTCATGAGGTTATAAATTTCACGAATTTTCGTATCAGTTGCTGCTCCTGGAAGCTGTAGTTTTGTAGGCAATTTTTCTTTTATGGGGCTAATTTCTTGTTTTATTTGTGTTCGTCTTAGTAACTGGGGATTAACTCGACCATGGTTTAAGTCGATCAGAAGATTGCTTATCGATGATTGTGTTTTTTCACAATTTATAATAACACAATATGATAGCGCCATTCTATTTACATATTGATTTTCTCTGATTTCATAATGTAATCGCTTGATTTCGTCATCCATTGCTTTAAACTGATTGTTCATATCTTCGGTTGTTTTCGTTAGAATATTAAGAGTTGAATCGATGATTGATGTTTGTTTTTTATATTCATATGATATGATTCTCAAATATGTTTCGAACGTTTTCTTCAATAATATCTCTGTCTTCAGCATCCATCGTTCCGAAAAATATGTGGTGTAACTTTTCCAAGAACTCAAATGGGGCTTGTTTTGGTCTATTGTTTTTCCATATTAATTACTTATTGGCTTTGAGATGATTATACCTGCCTGTCATTGTCAGGACCATTATTTTGCATGCTTCTTCAAACAGTACTAATGACTTGCAGTTGATAGCCAATTCCTCGATATATTTCCCGATTTGAGTCAATTCAGTTTTGTAAGGATTCAAATTGAAGTAAATTATTCAGTTCCATATGGTTGACACTATATCCATCAATCAAAGATTGTCCAGATATATCATTGTATTATTCTCCAGTGGTATCACTTCATTTTTTTCATCAGCTGTAAGATTTGACGTTGATACACCACTTATAAGCGTGAGCAAGCTGTGCTTCCTTTTTATTTCTTCTTTCTCTGTAACCAATGGGCATACTTTGATTATCGGTCTCTTTACAATTCCATTTTGTGTTTTTATGGTTATCACTTTTGTTATTGTTGTTGTTTATTTGACATCTTAGTGCTACAAGTACACGGAGACTTATGCTTATGGCACTAATCACAGTTTGACATCGATTTAAGAAAGCAAAAATATTCTGACTTAAACAACATTAATTATATAAAATTTAATTAATTTTATGAACAAGTAATTTTTATGAACAATTACTGAGAAGATAATAATAATAAAAATAATGAATGATATTCAGGAGTTGTACTTATGCTATTCTTTTAGGTGGTGCTCTAAGCTTTTCTTAATTAGTGGTGCGCTTTTAATTGTCTTAATATTATTTGGTAAATGATTCCAAAGGCGAATAGCAAATGGGAAGAATTGTAAATCTGAGGTAGCGAGTTCATTTTTATGGCAGATTAAATTTCTAGTTCGTTGAGACGCAGCAAAATTTAGTATCTCATAATGATAAGAAGGCTCCAAAGTGTTAATTATCTTGTGCAAGAAAATGAGAGATCTCAAGCAGATCCACGAATTTAAAGTTATGTCAAATACTTTCTCTGCAAATTCAGAAATATGGTCCGATCGTTTTTTGTTGTATACATACCTAGCTATATTGTTGAAAGCAACATTAAGTTTGGATTTATTTTTTGCACTACAACTAGAAAACACTTCCACACCGTATAGGAGCGATGGTGCTATGTATGTTTTTGCAACCAGTTTTCTAATGTGTGTTGGTATGAAACTTTTCGTTAGATTTAATTGTCGGATTAAGGAGTATGTTTTGCCAATAGCCTTGTTTATATAATCGTCCCATGAGAGTATATTGTTGTAGGATTGGGGATATGAGGACAGTGTGAAGTGCCCTTCTGGCTTACACAATAACTCCAACTGTTACGTCAGCTAAAGCTCGTCTGCAGTACACTCTCTCTCTCTCCCTAATGTCTCTCTCAGTTGATCGGTTGAATGAGAGAGCAGTTGCGGTTAGTCGTCATTGAGGCGTTCGCCAGTAATGAAGTGAGAGTGTCCACGGTTTTGCCAAGAGAGTCGGTCCATATTTAGTTTCATTTAAGTTTCATGTCATTATATCGTTAATCATTATATCGTTAATTATATCTAATCGTTATCTTTAATTCAACATCAAAAACCCTGTGCACTTTACCCAATAAATAAACTATAATTTGTGTAACCTACAAATTTAATGGGGGCTCGTCCGGGATGAGTTCCAGGAACAAGTGAATTAACCTGTATGCGCTAACATACAAAAATGATATGGATTTTGATCGAACTTAAACTAAAATCGAACAAATTGTGAAATCAACGCAAATTTTCATAACGATGCGAAAATTTTTCTTCCACGATCAAAAGAGAAGACATAAAATGAGTGTGTATGCATGTGTGCAACGAGGAGACGCAGAAAAATGAAGGACGGATACACAAAAAACTGTTCGAAAATGCGTGTATAACAGCGGCGAAAAACGACGGGCAACAAAACCAAACGACGACACGGAAAAGAAGAGTGCAAATAGATATTGGCGAGTTGGTTTCATGCACAGAGAAACCAAAAAATCTGTATATCGACGACAGAGAGAGAAGGCAGGACTGACGGTATGAGAGTAAAAGAGATCGAATATAGGTCAAACGTTTGCTGAAACGCGGGATTGGTCAAACTTTGGCCGCGGCGAATCGATTATTTTGCTGTGTGCGGAACGACGAGGGAGCGAGTGAGTTGAACTTGTATTTGCAAAGGCGGCAAGTACAGGTAACGTAACGAGGACGTAAAGACAAGCTCAACAAACTACGCAAAGAATTGGCGTAACGAGAACAACGAGGGAGCAGCAAAATTTTTGGAATCAACGGTGGCTAAGAAGTGCTACCCGGCAGTAGAGGCCTTAATGGTGTGGGCGTGCAGACGCAACGACGAAGCGACGTAAAAGCAGCGCTGTCCAGGAGAACTGCTGCCAAGACGAATTACCGGAGCCAGAGTGAGCAACAAGGGTATTCGAGTTTAAAATTTATTTTGTTTAAAAATTTATAAATATTTTTTAAGTCTCTATTAATCAAATATCTCGCTATAGTTATTTTCTGATTATTTGTAAGCTGAATTTTTTTTTTCTTCTCTAAATTTTTGTGAAAACGGCATCTTGCAGAACTATGGATACTAGATCTATTTTGGCCATGACAGTTTCTCTCTTGAAGGAAAAACTCGTTGAACTAGGGTTGAGTGTAGACGGCAGAAAGAGTGTGCTGCAAGACAGACTTTTAGATCACTTTAATTTGGCAGACGTTGTTGGTATTGACGTAGAAGAAGAAGCAATGAGCGAGGTGGGATCGGATAGTTCTAACTACCGTGAAGTTTCGACTAATATGGGCTCTAGATTCACATTAAGAGATGTACAGGATGGTATTTCTTCTTTTTCCGGCTCGGAATAGCAAGACGTTAATCATTGGCTGAACGAGTTTGAAGACGTTGCCATAACAGTGGGCTGGGACGACCTCCAAAAATATATCTATGCTAAGCAATTTTTGAGTGGAGCAGCCAAGCTTTTCGTTAGGAGCTTAACAGGTATTCGAGGATGGGCTAAGCTTAAGGCTGAATTAAGAAATGAATTTGGGAAACAGTTGTGTTCAGCAGAAATTCACAAGATATTGAGGCTTAGGCAGAAGCAACAAAATGAAACTTTTATGGAATACTTATACACCCTGATGGAACTAAGTAAGCCCATAAAGTTAGATGAAGAAAGTTTGGTTTCGTACTTTATTGAAGGAATTTCGGATAGCAGAGGGAATAAAGCCGGTTTGTATAGGGCACAAACCATAAAGGAACTTAAAGTCGAGATCGAGATATACCAGAAAGTTAGAGGAAGAGGATCTATTAAAGATGAAACTAAGTCAAGTCAAACTCAACGCAAAGATGGTGTGGGCAATAAATTTCAGAGTCGTGCTTCTAAAACATGCTTTAAGTGTGGTAAAGAAGGTCATTTTGCTAGGGACTGCAGTGTTGAAATTGTTTGCTACAATTGCAACAAGAAAGGCCATATTTCTAAAGATTGCAAAGACAGTAAGCCACCGACAGTAGTAAAGAAGGAACCAACCAATGTACTCGAAGATAAGAATCCCAAAAAGGCGCTGATTTATAAAGTTTGTACGGCCGAGAATATTTCATTCAATGCAATGATCGACACCGGGAGCGATTTGAGTCTTATGAGAGAGGACATTTTTAAGAGATTTAGTGCGTTGGTCCTGGAGAAAGAAGTCAAACACCTTAAAGGAATTGGGAAAGGTGAAGATTTATGTGGATAAAGCGTATTTGGTGTTACTTTTCATGTCGTCAAACAGGAAGAGTTGGATTATACCTCTATTATCGTGAACAGTGTCCTTAAGCATGTTGACATTCTATTTAGTGAGAAAGGAGTAGAGTTCATTGCGAAGGTAAATGAAAACGAGTTTGCTGAGGAGTTCAGAACCATGTGCGTCAAGGAAATAGTCGAAAATCAATCTGTAATAGACTTAAGCCACCTCGAGAAGAGTAAAATGAAAGAGGTTAAACAATTGATAACGGAATACAAGCCAATAAAATCAATTAAGTCTCCGGTTGAAATGAAGATAATATTGGAAGATGACGTTCCAGTGTATCAGCATCCTTCGAACTTCAAATGAAAATAAGTGCTTTATTGAGAAACAGATTGAAGAGTGGCTTGACCAAGGGATTGTAGTTCCCAGTAGTTCAGAGTACGCGGCACCAGTACTGTTAGTTTCAAAGAAAGATACGTCAAAGAGATTCTGCTGCGATTATAGGAGACTCAACCTGAAAATCAAAAGAGACAACTTCCCAATGAGTTTAATTGATGACGTGTTGGATAGATTGCAGGGCTCAAAAGTATTGACAACGCTTGATTTAGCTAATGGATTTTTCCATGTCCCGATCGAACCAGAATCAAGGAAGTTTACAGCTTTTGTAACGCACAGTGGGCAATATGAGTTTACCTATGTTCCATTTGGTATAAGCAATTCGCCTGCAGTGTTTTGCCGTTACGTTAGCGCTGTTCTAAGAGACCTTATACAGAAGAAGAAAATATTCGTCTACATGGACGACATTATAATACCAACTGAAGACGAGGAAACTGGGCTTGCAGTCTTAATAGAGGTTCTAGCAGTGGCGGCGAAATCAGGACTGCGAATTAAGTGGGAAAAAGGACAATTTCTAAAGCGGAAAATTACATTTCTGGGATATGTTATAGAAAATGGCACCATTGCTCCCACAGAAGATAAAGTCAAAGCCGTTGTTAGTTTTCCAGTTCCGAAAAGCAGTAAAGCCCTCTACAAATTTCTGGGCTTGACATCGTATTTGCGTCGTTTCATGAAAGGCTATGCTCTGGCAGCAAAACCCTTAAGTGACCTACTTCGCAAAGAAGGTAAAGTTCGGGAAAGCAAAAATATTGAGCTTGATGATCAGTGCTTAGTAACCTTTGAGTATTTGAAGAACTTATTAGTTACTGCGCCAGTTTTAAAACTATACGACCCAAGTGCTGTAACCGAAGTACACACAGACGCAAGCAAATATGGCTTTGGTGGGATCCTAATGCAGAGAGACTCAGAGGACCAGCTACTGCATACAGTAGAATTTATGAGCAGAAAGACGACCCCTTGTGAAGAGAAATACAGTGCATACGAACTCGAAGTATTGGCAATCATTAACGCAGTTAGAAAGTGGCGTATCTATCTGTTAGGTATTAGATTCACTATAGTAACCGATTGTCATGCTTTTACGATGACTATAAAGAAGGACGATGTTCCAGCCAGAGTCGCCAGATGGGCTATGTTCCTGCAGGAATTTAAATTTTCAGTTGAGCACAGGTCCGGAAGCCAAATGAAGCATGTAGACGCGCTAAGTCGACTAAATTGCTTTCTTATTGAAGATTCCACAAAGTATCGCTTGCGAGAAGCACAAAACAGAGATGAATGGATTAAAGCAGTCAAGAAAGTACTAGAAAGCACCGAGGCTTATGAGGACTATTTCCTGAAGAACAACATTCTATACAAAGATACAGTAAAAGAGTTGTTAGTCGTCCCAGACGGAATGCAGGGAGAGATAATTGGAATAGTACATCGGGAAAGTCACTACGGAGCTAAGAAGACCAGAGAACTAGTTGAAAAGTCGTACTTTATCCATAATATACAACAAAAAGTGGACCGATTTGTAAAATGTTGTGTGGAATGCTTGATCATAGATGCAAAGAGAGGCAAGAAGGAGGGATTGTTGACGCCAATCGACAAGGCTCAGGAACCACTTAGAACATACCACATTGACCATGTCGGGCCCCTTACGGACACCAAAAAGAAATACAACCATATATTGGCGGTAGTTGAAGGTTTTTCCAAATTTGTTTGGCTCTATCCTACCAGGTCTACTGGAATTGAAGAGGTGATAATCAGACTAGGGAAGCAAGCAGCTATTTTTGGAAACCCGAGACGTATTGTAACCGAGAGAGGAACGGCTTTTACGTCTAATACATTTAAAGAATATTGTAGTTCCCAGGGAATCCAGTTATTGCATATCACAACGGGTATGCCAAGAGGTAATGGACAAGTGGAAAGAATCCACAAAATCGTTGTCCCAATGCTGAGCAAGGTATGCCAGACGAACCCAGCCAATTGGTACCTGCACGTGGACAGAGTTCAGCAAGTAATGAATGACACGCCACCTAGAACCACGAAGTACTCACCATTCAAAATCCAGAACAGGAGATATTGTAGGAATCAAGCGTACACAGTATGGTACAGGTATGAAGCTCAGACCGAAGTTTTTTGGACACTACAAAGTTACAAAGAAAATGAATCATGGGCGTTATGAAGTGGAGAAAGTGGGAAACCAGGAAGGACCGAAAGTTACAACAACAGCAGCAGAGTTTATGAAAAAATGGAGTTCATTCGGGGGCGAATGAAGATTCAGGATGGCCGAATGTAGGATTGGGGATAAGAGGACAGTGTGAAGTGCCCTTCTGGCTTACACAATAACTCCAACTGTTACGTCAGCTAAAGCTCGTCTGCAGTACACTCTCTCTCTCTCCCTAATGTCTCTCTCAGTTGATCGGTTGAATGAGAGAGCAGTTGCGGTTAGTCGTCATTGAGTCGTTCGCCAGTAATGAAGTAAGAGTGTCCACGGTTTTGCCAAGAGAGTCGGTCCATATTTAGTTTCATTTAAGTTTCATGTCATTATATCGTTAATCCATATCTAATCGTTATCTTTAATTCAACATCAAAAACCCTGTGAACTTTACCCAATAAATAAACTATAATTTGTGTAACCTACATTGTTAAGTGTAAAACCTAAATTGACTGCTCGCTCAACGTAGTCTATACATGTATCGTCAATCATTAGTTTTGGTAAGCAACCTGCATCAAATCTCTTTTTATATATAACAATACACTTAGACTTTGTTGGGTTAATTTTTAGGCCGTTTTTCATTGCCCAGCTCCGCACCAGATCTAGTTCACTATTACAGACATCAATACATTCAGAAATTTTATTTAACGGGCGACTAACATACATCTGGACATCATCTGCATACATTTGAATTTCACATTTAGTCAGAACACTTGGAAGATCGTTTACATAAATTGAAAAAAGTAATGGCCCAAGAACCGATCCCTCCTCGATTAAGTGTCAGAAAGGATGACCTATTATTAATAGTAACTACTGCTTGCTGTCGGTCATGTAGATACGAGCTCATCAGTTTTACTGCAGTACGGGAGAAGTTATATAATCTACTAAGTTTTGTACAGAGGATCTCGTGATTAACTAAATCAAACGCTTTGCTATAGTCTAGCAGAGTCAAAAATGTAACGTTGCTCTTGTCAATATTTCGTCGTATGCCTTCGCAGATTTTAATAACGGTAGTAGTGCAACTTCGATTTTTTCTAAATCCTGATTGTCTGTCATTTAGCAGAGAGTTATCCTGCATGAATTTAGTTATTTGATAGCACATGACTTGCTCAAAAGCTTTGGACAGAAACGGTAATATGGAGATTGGACGGAGCTCATTATTGTTTTTTGGAATTGGCAGTATTTTAGCTATTTTCCACACATGAGGAAAGGTGGAAGTCGTTAAAGCTGTGTTGTATAGATATGTAATATGGGACAGAATCTGAGGAAGAAGAATTTTAATAAATTTGGGGTTCATCTGATCTAGTCCACTGGCATTTGATTCCACTTTTAGAATAGAAGAAAGGACATCACATTGATCAACACACACAAAATTGAAACAAGGAACTAAATTACTATATGCTTCAGAAGTCAGGTACGTATTTACAGTGATATCAGGTACTTCAGATTGTGATTGCACGAATTTACTGTTCAGGAAATTTGGATCAATATCCTTAGACATCGCCGGTTTTGGTTTTCCTATTCCTAGACACTTAATTTCTTTCCAAAATTGGTTTGACGATATTGCACTTGTAAGTTTCGAGACATAATAGCTTCTTTTTGCAGAGTTGCATTTAAAAGTTACGGCCTTCCGCTGAGTCTGGTATTCAATAAACAGACGATCTATCCTGTACCGTTTCCATTTCTTATAAGCTTCGTCACGTTTTATAATAGCCCTTTTTATATAAGCATTGAACGTGCTTAAATCGTGCTTGGAAAAGGCAGATACTGAAAGTTGATCATATAGTATAGCCTTGTTCAGACTATTTACAAAAATAACGTCAAGTATGTAGAGTGTCACTGGTCTTGGTGAAGTGGGTCGGTTGGGATTTGTTTACAAGAGTTAGGTCAAGAGTATCCATATTTGAAGAGAGGTGTGTCTCAGATAACATGTCACTGTTAAGATCACCAGTTAGAATGATATCCGTGAACCGTAACGATATGGACGTCAAAAAATTAAGGGCTTCAGTAAAGTCAGTTCTCCGGTGTGGCCTATACATGCATCCAATGAGCATTTTTGAGATGTGCGAGGAATAAAGTTCTAGAACAAGATACTCAATTGGGCTATCAGGGATAGAGAGAGAGTTGTTTCTCGCCGGTACATCCCAATTTGTCGGAGTAGGGAATTTTTATCACGCACGTGTTCCTGTTTGACCACGACGACTGGGGCAACAATACCAGCCGGGGTTTTCTGCCGTATGCGAAAAGCTTCACGAATTTTCGGCGCTGGAGTGAAGTTCATCGAGAAGCAGATCGAGTTGAAAATGGATCGAAGATTTTCATTTTCCTCAAACGGGACCCCATGGATTCGGAGGTCAGCAGCTATGTGGGCATTTGCTTGCACATTAAGCATCGCATTAAGCTTTGCCTCAATTGCTTGCACCTGTTCCTTGAGGGCACGCTCTTGATCCGACTTGAAGTGATGAGCTCAGCTTGCTCCGAGAAACGGAGATTGAGCAACTCAAGCCATTGGGGAGGCGGGGCACCAGACAGGCGTCCACTTGCAACGGCCCCAGTGCTGTCCCGCTGACGTTTTGGAGAAGGAAGATTACCCTGAGTTTGGCCTTTTGTTGGAGCCATGTTACGAGATCGAGTGCAATCAAAGGGACAAATTGGCGTGTGTTGAGTGAAGTCGATGTGCAGTTGAGTGAGTTATTTTTGTTTGTATGTGAATGAGAGTTTATATCGGTAGAATTATTGTGTTTGTTGTGGAGTGGTTCTGTTTGTGTTTATGTGTATATGTATGAAGTCCACAGCACTAAGGTTTGTTTGCCTTTTTGGTGATGTTTTAAAACAATTAGCACAGCCTGAGCACAGTAAACTTTGACAGTGCTACAGTTTATATGAGTTTGTATAGAGAATTGTGGCTTTGGTCAGCAATACTCAATGAACAAAATAAATTTAATTTATGGATCCAAATTTTAAGACGTCCGCTTCGATCAACGATAAACGAGAAGTTCACTCGAACCTTGCCGTCGTTCCCTGGGTGGGTTTCTTCAATCCGTCCAAGTGGCCACTTCGTTGGGCTTGTATTCTCACTTTTTATTAATACCATTTGGCCTTTTTCTAAGTTCACTGTCTCCGTTTGCCATTTTAAACGTTTCTGAAGCGTAACCAAATATTCGTCCTTCCATTTTTGTCAAAAATGATTTTTCATTTTTGAGAGCAACTTCCATCTCTCTAGCGATGATACTGCCTTTTCATCCACATCTTCTGGAACGTCCACCATCGGTCGTCCAATGATGAAATGACCGGGTGTTAGAATATCGTCGAGTAGTGGTCTTGAATTTAGTATTCCTTCGATTTGTACCAATAGCGTACTCATTTCTTCGTATGGCAGCGTGCTTTCACCTATCACTATTTTCAGTTTTACTGTTTTACTGATTTAACGCCAGCTTCCCAAATTCCTCCAAAGTGAGGACTTGCCGGCGGGATAAAATGCCATTCAATCTGTTCACCAGCTAGCTGTGGAACTATGCTATTTCGTTGGAGAGCTTGCATAAAATCCGAATTCAATTTCTTCTCTGCTCTTACGAAGTTTGTATCGTTATCTGAATACATATGATTGCATTTTCCTTTTCTTGCTGTAAATCTTTTCAAAGCCGCTATAAATGCTTCTGTCGTTAAGTCGCTTACTGCCTCATGATGAATTGCTTTAGTACTCATGCATATAAAAATCGCAATGTAGCCTTTGTACGATTTCTGCCCTCTACTCGAATATTGATTGGCCTAGCATAGTCAACTCCTGTGTGACTGAATGGATTTGACACTGTAATTCGTGGTTCTGGAATCTGTCCCATTATCTGTTCCGTATTATGTTGACGGTATCGTGCACACCTAGTGCACTGATGTATAATCCTTTTTATAATGTTTCTCCAAATATCCAAAAGGTTCGTCTTATCCGCGCCTCTGTTAATCGATTTCCTCCGTGCAATGTTTCTATGTGTGTTTCTCGACTTATCAAATCTGCCAAGTGTGATTTCTTTACAGTTATGGGATGTTTTTGATTGAAGTGCAACTTGGAAAATTGCAATCTGCCTCCGACTCGCATAATTCCCTCTTTATTCAGAAAGTGGTTTTTCGATGTCTTACAATTTCCTCATGATGTTGTCTTATTGTTTCAATATTTATTGAGGTAACTTTAACAATGTTCAGTCAACATAAAATGCAAAAAATGAAATTGTAAAATGAGAACCTAGATGTAACGGTCTCTGACCCGGTGGGACTAATTTATTGGCAGAAGCCAGCTATGGTCCTACTCACAGCAATGGTGGTCAGAGTGCACTTTAGCTGGGGATACAAATTTTTAGTTAAGGTATGACATTAGGGCGATTTTTATATTTGAGATAGAGTAATCTATAGAAAACAGATGATAATACTCATTATAAGCAAGACACAGACTACGGAGGGGGTTCGTTATGAGCACGATGAGCATAGTTCGTTAGGCGAGGCGGGAGGGAGATTGGAGTATAGTGGCGAGTTACTCTGAATGGTACTGTTAAATTGATAAGGTTTAAAAGACACATGGAGTCAACCTCGGCCGCCAAAAGTTTGTGGACAAAAATGACCGCATGTCAAATTCTGCGGGATTTGAGCGAAGGGAGGTCAATAAGTAGTAATCTATGTTCATAGGGGGGAAGATGCCTGTTCGTGTCCCAATTTAAGTCCAGGAGTGCAAAAATCAGAAACTGCTTCTGAACTGATTCAATTTGATCCTGGTAAGTCATATATTGCGGAGACCAGAGACAAGAGCAATATTCGATATTTGGTCGGACAAGTGAGGTGTAAAGAAGTTTGGTGGTGTAGGGATCACTAAATTCCTTGGACCATCTCTTGATAAATCCGAGAACACTTTTAGCATTGTTGGAGATCACAGATATTTGGCTGCTAAAGCTCAAATTAGGTTCAAATAAAATACCCAGGTCATCGACTTTATATATACGATTTAACGGTTACATATTAATAGCGTATTCGAAGACATACGGCTTGTTTCTATGAAAGGTCATAGTATTGCACTTGGCAATATTAGGGGGAAGACGATTCAGTTGGCACTAACCACTCAGAGAGTTTAGGTCACTTTGACTGAAAACGCACCCGCTGGGTCCGATTGGAGAGATATGAGCTAACCCAGCAGAGAAAGTTGGTTGGGAGGCCTATTAAACTTAATTTATGAAGAAGTAAGTTATGGTTAACCGAATCAAAGGCTTTGCTGAAATCAGTGTAGAAGATATCAGTTTGTTTCCGATCGAGAAATCCCTAATGAACTATTGATGAGAATTCCAGAAGGTAAGTAGAAACAGAACGTTGGCGAATAAAACCGTTCTGAGATGGGCAAAGAATTGGTTGGCAAAAGTGTTGTAACTGGGAGGTAATTATATGCTCGAAAAGTTTAGGTATGGCAGAGAGCTTACAGATTCCTCTTTAATTAGCTATATCCGACCTGGACCCCTTTTTATGAATGGGAATAATAAACGATTCATTTCACAATATGGGAAAGTCACCAAGATCAAGGGATAAGTTAAACAGCTTAAGGAACGGAACACAGAGGGAATCAGCGCAATATTTCAGGACACTGCTGGTGACGTTGTCCGGTCCGGGTGAAAATGACGGCTTAAGCGCCCTTAAATATGACAAAAGACAACTATGAACAATTATTGGAGGGTAAATACAGTTAGAACTACTAATATGGTGAGGATAAGTTGGATAAACATCATAGTTCGTTTCCGGTATGGCAAAGCAAAGTTGGAAAAAAGAGGCGAATAGACTAGCTATATCACCAACATTATCTGCACTTGCATTGTTAAAATGCATTGAGGGGGGGAATTGTGTGGAGTTGCGTGTAGAGCGGACAAAATCATAGAATCTTTTAGGGTCGTATTGAAAGTCCTGCTTGCATCGAAGTAAGTAATTGTTATAGCACTCCGTGTTATGCTGTTCAAATTCAGATCTCGCACCAGCATATTTAACAAAGTCATCCTGAGATCCCGAGCGCTTATATTTTTTAAAAAGTCGAGTCTTTTTATTCTTTAGGCTAGTCAGGTGACGCGTGAACCATAGGAGAGATCGAGACGAAGTAGGAGGAGTGACTTGAGGAACAGAGTCTTTGAAAATCCAAAAAAGAGCGTTATAAAAAGCGCAAGCCGCACTCTCAAAATCACGGTACTGGTCGATAAAGGACCAGCCAAACCGAGAAAGTGAGAGACTTAGTGTAGAGAAGTTTGCCTTCTGAAAGCAAAATGCGGGCTTAGGTGGAGACGCATCTAGCAACGGTAGACAAAGATGGATCAGTTGTGAAAATCAAATCCAGAACTT
Source organism: Lordiphosa andalusiaca (assembly GCA_035044965.1). Taxonomy (NCBI): domain Eukaryota; kingdom Metazoa; phylum Arthropoda; class Insecta; order Diptera; family Drosophilidae; genus Lordiphosa; species Lordiphosa andalusiaca. The sequence continues at coordinate 39,041 of JAWNNM010001176.1, read as the reverse complement.
TGTTCTTACAGTTTAGGACAGAATAAATCTGGCCAAATGATAAATCAGCCATGCAGTCCACGAACTTATTATTATCTAAAGCAGCGATGGGCAAGCCCTTGCTCTTTTTGCTCCCATTGCTCCCATTACTCCCAAGAGCCACACACAGATGCTTTAAAAACTGCCTCGTCATGCACACGCTGTGTGCATGACTTGCAAAAATTTTCTCGCTTCGAAGCAAGTCCAACAACAACGCCAGGCAGATGCGATCACAAGCTACGCTTAAAAATGCTACGTCATGCACAAGCTGTGTGCATGACTTGCAAAATATTTTATTGTTGTTGTTGGACTGCTCCCAAAATCAAATTTCGTGCGCACCGCTGATCTAAAGGGTAAAGAATGGTTGGATCATCCAAAGATTAAAGTCCCCTAATACCAATAAACGATCTCGGTCGCTTAAGAGGGATGCCACATGCTGAATGTATGAGGCATGGAGCAGATAAGTAGAACATTCAGATGAAGGTGGAATGTACAAATAGGTAATATAGGCATTAAAGCCATGTAGGGAAACCTTGACCGAAATGAACTCGATTTCAATGGCATCCTTACACTCTACAATTACAGAGGGCCAAATTGATTTTACCGGAATTAAAACACCCCCACCACGACGGCCGAGGCGATCGTTTCTATAAATTGTAAACCTGTCGCAAAAAATTTCAACATCGAAGATATCGGGGCTAAGCCAGGTCTCGCAAAATTCAATAACGTCGACATCAAACGACATACTCTTCGTATTTATAAAGCGAGGCTAGCTTGCTTCGAAGACCGCGAACGTTCTGGTAAAGGATGGAGAAGGAAGTAATTAGTTTTTTGAGGATAAAGTGGTGGGCTGATTGTTATTATTTCGAGACCTACGATATGGCCGACTAACAAATTCATGAACGACGGCATGCTCAGGCCAGAAAGATTGATCCAGTACACGTTGAAAAAAAACCTCAGGTAAAAAAATTTTAAAAGAATTAATATCCCTGACTGCTTTGGAAATAATTTTTAGTACCACTAATTCAGATGGGACAAGAGTGTTAAGCCTTGAACAAATATGTCTCATTACAAGTTCCTCCGTAACCGATGCCATAAGACGCGAGACAAAAATAAATCTGCGGGGCGGGGCGGCAGAGACAGTTAATGGTGCCACAGCAGATTGTACTGTAGGAGTTAACACATTAGGGGTATGGGAGGTAGACGCTGTAGTTGGGGGACCACAGTAAGGAGGAGGAGCAGCGGCCAGCGTGGTTCTTGAAGCGGCGAGTGATGAGGTGGGCTTTGCAATGCAGGCTAGGGTAGCATTGAAAGAAGCAGCCATTGAAGAGGTAGCGTTTTCGATCACAACAGAAGGGGCATCAACGGCGGGCGGAGAAGCGTTTCTGGATCATTCTACTACAGAGGCATCAGTGACGATAGATGGAGACAAATCTATCGTATAGGTAGGATCAGGTTGAGTGCGACTCGCGGGCGGAGATGGCGTCACCACATGGGAGTGTGAGGGCTCAGACACTGGAATTGAGAGCAAAGATTTAGAATTATGCAGAAGTAGACTGCATTTTTTCTTATTAGGCGACTGGCGTTTTTTCTTCTTTGGCGATGGTGAAGGTGGCCTGCTCAAAATTTTTTGCTGGCGGAAATATGATTCCGCAGATGCAACCTTAGCTTGAGCATTCCGAAGGCTAGCAGCGGCATCTTGGAACTCCAAGTCGGTTTGACGCATAAATACTCGCATTTCCATTGCGACGGCTTTGCATATTCAGCAGGTCCAGGTGATGCCAATATTTTCCTTAATGAGGTCAACAATCCGACCATCACAGAAACCAAACGAGCACAATTAGTATGGGCGACGTTAGGGCACAACCAACAATAAGCAAAAACCTGACGCAAGGTAATTTTACCATTGAATGAACAACGTTCGGCGCAGCAGCTAGCCATTGTTCAAAATGTAATAGACCAAATATTGCCAACAACAAATAGTCAAAAGTGCCACCGACTCTTAAGCGCGGGTAATTGAAACGATTTCGATAAGAGCAGAGTAAGAGAGAGAGTGATAAGAGAACAGCAGAGATCAGCTTAAAAATGAGAATAACGGCAAGCGCACAGCGAATATGCCAGCGCCGTTAGACCAAATCACAAAATTGACAGAGCTAGTTTATGGGCGGGAGCACAAGAATGCTGCAACAACACCAATTTGTGTGTTCAAGAGAGTAACTTGGCCACAGCAAAGAGCGTAACCGAAACTCAGCAACAACAACGTGTAAGGTCAAATTGAACGCAAAAGCTGCTGATTTAATTTACATTAAGTAAAAATAAATACAGGACTTTATTGTTAAGCACCAAGATTGATTAGTGTTATTACACCACCCCTTTAAGCAAATTACGGCAGTAATGCTCGAATAGATCGGAATATAAGTAAATCAAACGCGACAAAAAAGTGGAGCTAGAAAAATGCACGACCGATAGCGACAAGTTCTCGACGACGAATGAATGATTCGGCAGCTTGCTTCTTTGATTTCAGCTAATGACAATTTTCCTGTTCCGCCCTTTTTCCTACATCGCGCAATGAATCGGATTATGTATGCCACGATTCTCGTCAGTATTCCAATGATGCTGTATTTTACTTTTAGCTCATCTAGTTAGAATGGTCTCCTCGTTCGATATCGCCAAACTTAATTGTTTTGTAACTTCTTTGTTGTCCGGCCATTCCTTTTCAGCGTGTTGTAGCCAGTCGGGTCCTTTCCACCAAAGTTTCAACCCGCACAGTTTATCTGGTTGAACGCCTCTGGTTAGTAAATCTGCAGGATTTTCTTTTAATCCTACGTGTCTCCGTGTTGTTTCCGGTGCCAGATTGTTAATTTGCTCCACTTTTGAGCGGACAAATTTCTATTCTACTGTTTGCTATCCAGCTCAATGCAGTAGTTGAGTCACTCCAGGCGTATTTTTTCTTTGCCACTGGTATAGTAGCTGCTACTGTATTTCGTAGCTTTGCTGATAAATGCGCTGCACACAGTTCCAATTTTGGAAGTGTTTTTCGATTTTTTATTAGGCTAACTTTTGTCTTGCTTGCTATAATGGTTATTCTTGTTGGTGTTTCCCCATATTTGATAGCTGCGTAAGCAAGATCAGATGTAGCTCCAGTCCAACTTTGTATTTTAATTTCTTCTATCGCTTTGAATTTTTCATTAAGCTCGATCCATTCTTTTGACAGTGTTTCATCAAGAGTCTACTCCCAGTTTATCTTGGAGATCCACAATTTTTGCATAAACAATTTGGCTATGATTGTAACAGGTGATAGCCATCCCAATCCGTTTCGTAATTGTTTTAAATTCAGTAGTGTTGATGTTAAAACTGAATTCGTCTTTTTGAGGACTCCACTTTAGTTCTAAAGTCTTCACTGATTCTTCGTCGTTGACTTCAATTAATTTTTCACTCATTGCTTCTGGTAGTTCCGTGGTTATCCTTTTGTCACTTGCTGTCCATTTGCGAAGATGAAATCCATATTTCTCCAATTCTTGTGATACTTCTTCCTGAATCTTGATACACTGCGAGTTTTTTCCATCTCCAATCTTGTTGCCAGGGATGGTGCTGATGCTGTTCCATATGTCATTGTTTTCAAATTATATTCCTTTACTGGTTCTTTTTTATCCTTCCTCCATAAAATTCTCAGGTAATCTTGATCTTCTTCATGTATCCATATTTGTCTGTACATTTTCTCAACATCTGCTGTGATTACAAATTTCCAGATTCGCCATTTTATTATAATTCCAAATATGGTTTTTTATAAATGGGGTCCCGTTAATTGAATATCAATCAAACTTTTTCCATTTGTAGTTTTTGAAGATGCTTCATATACAACTCGAAGCCTGGTTGTTAGACTGTCTTCCAGAATAACCGGTTGGTCTGGTACATAATATTTTCCCATTCCACAGTGGTCGGGCTTGTATGGAACCGCGGCCATAAATACTTCTAGATGTGCTATCGCTATGAAACTTTTACCAAAAATCTATAAAAATATTATAAATATATGTTACAATAATTGGCCAGATCGTACCACGATATCTTATAGCTTCCATAGGAACGATTTTTTCAATGGTCATAAATTCATTTCTTGTAATCATAACAGGCTGAACTTTTTATTGTAAGTTATTTACAAACTTGAACCTGTAATATAAAAGTGTGGGAGTGATTACTCACTCCACCCCCCACGCCCACCTTCCCAAAAAAGTTATAACAAACATAACGAACAATAATAAAAAATTATATAATATTTAAATGGTTTCATCAAGTAACGAAAGAGTTGACTCTAGTAGAGTTGACTTTTCCTTATACTTAAGTGTTCTTTGTCCACTAATAAATGGATCAGAACTTAAAAGCAGTCTGTTAAATAAGTCTGTATTTGAGTAGATCCTTGAAATTTTGCGTGTATGTTGCAGTCGGAATTTTTTCATTTCCTTAATTCTTGCTTCAGCGGCTTCTTCTGAAAGCTCTCTAATCGAAAGCAATGAATGTTTTATAATGTCAGGAGCATGAAGTAAAACTTTATGGACCGATGGGGGGAGATAAAACCAGGGGTACTTGTCAATCAGCTGCTTTGCGGTTTCAAGAGCATAGTCAGCCAATTTTAATGGATTTATCTTGTAGCCCGAAGATAACGCTTGCAACAAAGTTGAGACTTATTATTAAATTATTAAAATTGTTAAGTATTTTTCAATTCCCGTAATGTCGGCAGATATATCAGGATTATTGAAGAATTTTCTGGCTGTGTTGACATCATTCGAAGTTCCACTTCTTCAAGCTCTTGGTTTATCTACTTTTAGACCCATTTTGGCCCTGAACTCATTTTGGATAAATGTTTTTCGTAATGAAGTCTTATCTTTAGCCTCTTGTGATCGAATTTGCCATTATTTTTCGTCTAATCTATACGATAAGTGAATAAAGTACTCAAAAAATCGAATATACGCATGAAGTGGTGAAAGGCCAAACTCAAATCGCTCCTCACGAACTTCTTTTTTTAAACAAATATCTAGATTATTCATTTCTGTAGGCTTGGCATTACATATATTGCATTTTGTGGATGTTGTATCACTTAATGCATTACAAACTTTACCATCAACCATGGTCAGTTGCAAAGAGTGTTCGATTTCAATTGTTCGCTTTTGTATTGCTACCATGGGCAACAATTTATGCGATATTTTTAAGTTAATAAATTTACGTATCATTAAATATTGGTGTTTGTTTAATTGACATTCCATGAAAAGAGCTAATACTTCTTTAATTTTTATTTCGGAAATGGATTTATTCCCTTGGAAATCAGACACCCGTAATAGAGATGCAGCAGACTCATCTCGAATCGCAACCTCGGCTATTCTTCGACGTTTCGTCCTTTTGGAGCACTCGGTAAAATTTTTTTTGAACGACCACGAGCCAATGTTGAAGGTTCTTGTTGCGCATCGCATTGTTTCGCAGCTATGGTGTCGTTTATTGCCAGCCAAGTAGAATAATTTCTTAAAACGGCTAGTCGTATACGCTTGCACTTTTGCCAAAACTTTGCAAGCTCCTTGCAAACGTAATTTAGACATTTTTCTAGCTCTTCCTGATCAAGCTGATATCCCAAATGACAAGCATGTTTAATAATGGAATCATTTAGATTATCCGACTTTTCTTTATTCGAACCTGCTTCTCCACACCAAATCTCAAAAGCATGCAAACGTGAAAATTGGCATTCATAAGTGGCTCCTAAGGAAATAATAAGCTATTATTTAAAAGAAAAGAATATACGGCCATGCTCCGGCTTTCACGTATTTTTGCGAATTACGATTTCAGCAAATTCGTACGATTTCAATTTAGAGCGCTCCGAAATTCGCCAGTTTTGTTCATCGATAATGTTCCATTCCCAACTTGTTTTGTGTCACTTTACATAACAAAAACAGCTGATGAGCGCCACTACTCATGCTATCGATAGTCATATATCGATATATGGCCAATATGGCCTAATCGCAAATTGTTGTTTTTGTGAGCAGTTTTCCATCTCGCTCAATTTTGTGTGTCTCTATTAAATAATTGATTAAAATATTGCCTTAGTGCGAATTAAGTGGGAGAGTCCGTAAGACAAATCTAAAAAGCTTAGAGAACTGAATAAAAATAGTTCCGTGGGCTGTCTGTTTGTGCATCAACCTATACTTTGCATTTACTTTTCATTTCACGGACTCAGATGTCGCCGGTTTAAAAACGGCAAATCTTTGCGATTTCCTAATGTCGGAGCACCAACTTTTACGATTTGGTGATCAAATTTTGCGAAAGCGAAAATGGGAGCATGGCTGATAAACACAAAACATAACATAAAAATAACAACAAACGATAACACAAACCAAAAAACGGCAAGAAACAACAACACACAGCAGAAGCACGTGCTTTTTAAAAATTGAGGTTAGGTTTCCTTTTCGTGTATTGCAAGCCGCACGGCATTTGAATTAAACTTTCTTATATTCTTAAAATGCTTAAGAATATTAGACAAAAAGATTTGTTCATCCCCAAGAATCCCTTCACAACTAAAACTCTAACCAAACACAGAAAAGACAAACTAAGAACGTTCACAATTATGTACTAAATACAATAATGATTTACTCAAAACACAAAATATACTACAAATACTTTTTGTTGTAAAAAGAAAGTTAATACCTTTATTTAAAATATTAATCACTTTCATTGCACAAACACTTGTTTTCAATAAGTTTAACAAATTTTTTACGGAGAGCTTCGCTAGCACGTTGCTTACGCTGCAATACCCAATGAATATCATGCTCTCTCTTTCGATGCTATTCTTGAAGAGGACAGATAGAGCAATACAAAAATATGAATAAATTCAAATAGCTAATTATAAATTATAAATAAGAATTGGTACATTTAAAGTCAACATTTTGACTTTGTTTTTTTTTTATTTTTAGCCTACGGGCGGGACCACAGTGCATTCTAGTGTCTTTTGCTTCCTTCATATGTCCTTGATTAAGGTAGTCATCCATAAATTTAACGTATTGTTGTTTTAAGCTCTCATTATTTTGAAATTTTTTCTCAAGGTTCTAAAGTCGAGCCATTGCTCGTTTTCTTGAATCTCCCAGCACGTTGTCCTCCAAAAATGAAATTTTCACGATAAATCTTCCATCAACATCAATTATAGTCGTCTCTTCAAACATTGCCATGCATTTCTCATTATCCGTTAAAACTGTAGTTTCAGGAATTTCCTCTATTTCCCAATATTTTTTTAAATTGAATGATGACTGTATTCGTTTGTTTTCGGTATTTGCACTGCTCCTGATAAAATCCATCCCAACCTCGTAAGTTGTCCAACGAAGGCATCTTCTTGTTTCAGCCCTTGCATTAAAATTTCTGCCAGCCAATCTCCCCCAATGAGAATATCTATCCTGCATCGTTCATTAAACGTTGGGTCCGCTAGCATCTCATTTTTCCAAATTTCCTTTCTATATTGAAATGAACTCGGTGGTTGTGGACTGAGTAGTTTTGTTAAAACTACAGCTTCTGTATTAAATCTTTCCTTGCTTGCAAACCGTGGTCGCATTTTTAATTGAATGGCCGCTTTCGAAACTCCCACCAAATTTTCTTCGAGCCCATATATTTGTGTTTTCTTTTTATGTTTTGGTAATTTGATCCTTTCTAATCCTTAATCCACCAGAGCTCGGAACATCACCCATTCTCCAGTTGCCGCTTGAACTTCGACTTGAGCCGTTGCCAGCAATGTGGACTTGTTTTTTTGCTGCTTGTCACGTCATTGCTGATTCGACATTTTCATCGGTATGTAACAATTCATGAAGCGATTTGTTACATTTTTTACATGTCTTCTGTTCTTCTGGACAGCCTTTATGTATGGAGAATTTATGACCTAGGCATCTAAAACATAAATGTTCTGATCACAGTTCCATTTATCCATTCCAGATAGATTAAAAAACTTTTTGCAATATTGTATCCTGTGTCCAGAAATTTTGCAGTCCCAACAACTATGATCCACTGTGATGCTCATTATTTTAGGATTTTCACGGATATGTTGTCTAGGATGTCGCACCGCTTTCATTGCTTGCAGATGTTTTTCCAGAAATTCCAATACATCATTTAATGTTTGCACTTCTTTAGAGGCAGCACATGTGTTTTCATATTGGTGTTGTCCTGAACGATCTAATTTCCTCAATAGTATTCCAGCGATAACTACTTCAGAGCTGTCAAGTGGAATTCCCATTCCTTTGATGGAATGTGTGCATTTTTGTGTAGTGTCCAACATTTGTTGGCAAATTATTTATAAGATTTGTTGCTTCATCCTTGACTACTTCTTTTGGCCGCATTAGCATTTCTTTATTTAATAGACTGATTTTATTTGCTACCATTTCATTGAACATGTCAAAAAAAAAACTTGACCATGTCTTTATATCTCCAAAAAGTGGTGGTATTTCCATCTCTCTGAGCTTTATTTGTTGCTCTGATTTCTTATTTTAAGCCAACCATATCTCCTTATCCCTTTTTATTTGTTTAAGCTCTTCAACCTTTCCAAAAGTGTTGGTGTTGCTTGTCCATTATCTTTTAAATTTGATGCAATTTGATGCAGTTTAACATCTAAACCTGCCCTTTTTATTGTTTTTTCTAATGTTTGGCTGGCTTGGTTGAATTCCTGCATCCAAAATTCTTGTTCTCCTATCATCTGTTGCATCGACCTGTTCATCGTTTGATCGGCTGCTTTTTTGTTTAGCTCTGTAATTATCTTATTTTTCAAGGCTTTTGTGAAATAATCTCCAGAAAAAGCGCTAGCATTTTGCGCTAGTGTCTCGTGCTGTTGCTTGAATAGCTCCCATTGACTTTGAACCTCAGTCTATAGATCTGTATAGGAGCCATCGATGAGGTTAAGTTCCTCGTCCCATTTTTTCATCTGCACGAAAATGGCTGTAATGCATTTAGCTGTTCCCGTGTCAATACCATTTTTAAAGCAATAATAAACTTGAATATTTTTTATTTTTAATTTTTATTTATAGTTTTCAATTCTTTTAGTTCTATTATTAATTTCTCCTTATACTCTCCCGTTGACAGATTAATCAATCGATATAGCTCTTTGCACTTACTACTTTTCTGCTTCTTTTTCCTGTCCTGCGCTTCTTTTTCTTTTTAGGGGGCTCTGGTGCTGGCTTCTGTTGTCTGGCTTTATAATCCTCTATTGTTATAGGTTGTGGTCCTGCGCCTTTGTGTGCTGCTGACACCCAAAACTTTTCTGCTTTTCCAATACTCTATTAAATTTCTTGTGGAATTCCTAATTTCGCTTCGCTCAATTTATCCAGATTCAGTTCGCCGAGATGAGCGCTTAGCCTCCGCTGCCGCTTGTAAATTGCCGCGGTGGTCGCTGAGCTTCTCTTGCCTCTTGTAGTTTTACAACTCGCCATATCGTCACGGTGGTCGCTTTGCCTCCTCTGCCACTTGTAGTCGCGGTGGTCGCTTAGCCTCCGCTGGCGCTGTCAATTTTCAATGTTGCCAATTTTCCGCGGTGGTCGCCGTGCCCCTCTGCCGCTTGTAGTAGTGGTGGTCGATAGCCTCCGCTGCCGCTTGCAGTTGCAATTTACTAACTCGCCGCGTTGGTCGCCGTGACCCCTCTGCCGCCTGTACGTGCGGTGGTCGCTAGCCTCCGTTACCGCTTGCAGTTCCAATTTACTAACTCGCCGCGGTGGTCGCCGTGCCCCTCTGCCGCTTGTACGTGCGGTGTTCGCTAGCCTCCGTTGCCGCTTGTAGCTGGTTTTCTCCCACGAAGTCCACCAATTGTACCGCGCCTCCGTCTTTAGAGCTGGATTTTTATACTCTGTACCGTAGGTACAGCGCTGCTTCAATATTTATTGCTACTGCAGCATCAATATTTATGCTGAGCGTATAATTTCGTGGGTACAGAGTATGCTATAGTCGGGCTTGACCGACTTTCTTTCTAGTTTTTTCCCCTATTCTTGCCGTAGTGCACTTGTAAGGCGCGACTTGCGGATTTTTAACCGTGGATACCGTTTGACGGGTATGCCAACTGGTTTGGCAGTCTTCGTGGGTAATTAATTACTCGAAGGACCATAAATGTGCAACTTGTTCTTAAAATTGAAGAGCAGATAGTACAGCTCATCGATCTGCCGAAATGTTCGCACAATTGACGAATCCCTAAGAAATAACACAACCGCGTACTTGTTAGGAACTAATCTTCATTCATTTCAGTCGCTGCTTTTATAGCTTAACTTATGTATTAAGAACATGAGACAACTGTCTTTACATTAAGATTTATCAATTATCTTGTCCTTGTTCAACATCTGAACCTCATTTGTTGCTTATATATATCATGTGTACTTATATTTATTACCTCTCTTTCTTGAGCATCATTATACTCATCTCTAATTGGTGTTGAGCTGCTCTAACTCACTTATCTCATCTCTAATACACTCCTTGCTTGTGGTCGCTTCGCACCATATGTGTGCAGGCATGTGAAACGGGGACGTCAAGTCGTCTACCTAACGCAACTTTTTCAAATGGAATCATATCTTGCAACGTCTGCAAGTGTTGTATGTTCAGTTATGAACAACAGTATTTTCATCAATTAGCCCCATTTTTGACCAAGATTTTAATAAAGTTAGTGGAATATCCAGTTTTTCTATTTTTTTTTTTTTGTAAAAAAGAATAACATTTTTATTGTTTATTTCCTTAAGGGCCAATTTTCGCATGTATAAGACACACGGGCCTAATACACCCCGTGGGTAGAGAGAAAGGTTGTACCGTACTCGTCAGAGTACATACTCTACCTAATTTCCGCACAAGCTTTACGGGCTTACACTTTTTAAGTGCTACTGAAGCAGCACTAGTATTTACAAAATTTGGGTGAAGGCGATGCCGGCGCCGGTCTGCACAGGCTGCTGCTATTGTCTTGGGCCTATGAACTCAGGCGGGGCGGTGCGGGTCGTCGCACAGGCTGCTGCTGATTTAGTTATATGCACGTTCCTATACAGTGCGGTGAGTAAATTGGACCTGGACAATCTGACACGCAGCTCTGTGTGAGCTGAGTGTTCCAGTGAACTTGTGAGCTTCTGTAATTCGCTTTTTAAAATTTCGAGCTTTCCCAGAGCTTGAATGCTGTACTCTAAAATGGTAGTTAAGAGCCATTAAATAGTTTTTGGAGGTGGCAAATCCTTTTCTGAATTTTATGTCCATGGCCTCCACTATTTCTTTTCCGTTTTTGACTTTTATTCTGGTTATCCATTACACGTACAAATATTAATAATTTGTAATAATGGTATTGAGTCTCCTGACCCTTGTTATGATCACACCAACGGCTTGCGCTCTCAGTTGAAAGTGAGAAAAAGAGTAACTCTTGGCTCTTGTTTCCTTTACTTCAAAATATTTAAAGCAGCTCTTTTATGGAAAGACTTCATCTCCTCGTTTCACTTGCCTTGGGTTGTCTACAGTTCCCCGTGGACAATATGGAGGGAATCTTGGAGTACTGTTTCCAAGTTGAGGGCGTTCAGCCAGAATTCCCTATTCTTGTTTGCTCCATTCTACAGCAAAAATGTGTGACATCAATTAAAACCACATTGACTACTAGTTTAATTGTTACTCCACTTGTTCTTTTTGGTCAGGTTGTACATATTATTTTTGACTTCGGTTCCGTCGGTCCATACATGACCATTCGTTCTGTCATTTCTTTTTAATGTGGGTGCTCTCCCATACACCCCGAAGACCATCCATGTTCTCCTCCCATTAGTCAAAGAGTTACAAGTTCGCAACTGGGGTCTAGTCCATTTTTTGTATCCCTGTAGAAAGGGTATATTGTTAGACAAATAAATCAACAAAATTTAAATGAACTGAAATAAAGGACGACACAGTTAAAATCTCTTTATTAAAACTAAAAGCACATTTAAGTATGACATTTAAAGGATGTTGTATAAAATTTTTTTTGACAAAAAACTCGACAGCGTTACCTCGTAAATTATGTTCAGAAATAGTGGGAAATTTTGATCTTTTTGTGTGAAATTTTGACACAATATTCTTCACATTTTAGGCATTCATTTAAAAAAAAAAAAAAATGCGAAAAAAAAAATTTAAATAGCTGACCCCCACCTTAAAAGCCGAGAAGTGTGGGACTCGGAATTCCTTACTCACTAAAACCACCTCTACTTTCCGTTTCCCTCTTGCGGAACTACGGCTAAGTATTACTTCCCAAGGGGGGGAGATGGTACGAAGGCCTCCACTAGATCATATCTAGGGATATAACTCGAATTGCGCTGTCGTTCAGCACGACGCAGGGATTTTAAAATCACAGCAGCCATGGAGCAAATAGCATTCCAATTGTTTTGCGAGCTAAGTCGCCGGTTTGTGTTGTGCGAGCTGATTTTGTTATCAAACTGTCCTATCGATAAAGATACTTATCGATACTCATACTCAGTAAAGTATAAAAAAACGAGTTGGCAGAACCAGCGTTCAAAGTGAACGCGACTTTTTTTCCTGCCCCCTCACCTCCCCCGCTGCCATCAACTGAGTTTTTTTCATATGGAGTTCAACACGCGTTCTTCGATAATTGAACGCGAACGTGAAGTAGAAACGCCCTATAAGAAGCCGCTGTTGAAATACTCTTGTAAACATTATTTAAACAATTATTTAATTGTTGAATATATAATTTTACTGCATTTGCTTAACAAATATTTTAATACCAGTTACTCATAGAGTTAAAAGGATATACTAAAGTCGTGCAAATGTATTTAACAGGCAGAAGAAAGCATCTCTGATTTCATAAAGCATATATAATATAAACGGGTCGATTTTGTTGCGATTCAGAAGCGATTGGCATGCATCCATACGGGACAAAATGTTTTTTTGCGTCAAGTCGTGTTTCACCCATACATCGAGCTTCTTTTTGTATCCAAGCTTCTTCAAATGGTTTATAACGGTTTGACGACTCATGCCCAGCTCTTGGCCGATGCTACGGCTGCTACTATGCCGGTCTCTTTCGATCAATTCAGCGATTTTATCGCAATTTTCGACGACAGGCCTTCGGACCGTGGCGCATCTTCGATCACCTCTGCACCAGAACGAAAACGTTGAAACCATCGTTGTGCGGTGGAAATGGAAACTGTATCGGGTCCATAAACTGCCCAAATTTTATTGGCAGCATGAGATGCATTTTTGCCTTTATCGTAGTAGTACTGTAAAATATGCCGTATTTTCTCTTTATTTTGCTCCATGTTTGCGACGCTATAACTCACGAACGACTAAAAACAAACAACAATAAATCAAACACGTGTTAGCGCGTGAAAAGAGCTTTCCAAAAAGCTCAAGCGTGAACCGATGCGACGAATACAGCTAGAACTACGCGCTTGCAAAGACAAGCATGCGGAAATACCGCAAGACTTTTTTTTATATATTATTCATCAGCATCAACAGCCGAGTCGATATAGCCATGTCCGTCTGTCCGTCCGTCCGTCAGTCCGTCCGTCCTGCCGTCTGTATGAACACCTAGATCTCAGAGACTAAAACAGCTAGTAGTAACAGTAGCTCTTTTTTTCTAGTCAGCTGCCTTTGTCTTTGTTTTGATGTACGGCTTAAGATTATACTTTCAGTTTCAATATTTAGTGCTTCAACTAGTGCTGTTGTAATGTGCATTATTCCACGATCAATCACTTTGTATTTATAAATGACCAAACAACTCTCTCAGTCAAAACATAAATTCTTTTTGATCTTGTAATTATTGGACTTGATTCACTAGTTGAAGGCACAGCTAAATATGTATCATCATCAGTACTATCGTCTTTCGAATGCTTTCTTCCTCTACGGGAACTTTTAGATCCAGATCCAAACATCATGTCTAAAAATACAATCACGTTTGAATTAAAATGCACTTACACCATAACTTTATTATATATTCACCTCGTAAATTAAGGTCTTCAATTTCAATTCCTGAACGTCGTGCAGCTTTTTGTTTTCTTGTTTTTTCTGCTGCAAGTATGTCTGATTTTCGTTTTGCTTGCTGCAATGCTCTCACATTTACGCCCGCTATGCAACCTGGACGTCCATTTTGCCGTTGATTATTTAAACGAGAGCGTAAGTTAAAGTCGGCCCTGACCGACTTCAAAATACCCGTTACTCAATGCAATTGGTGTTTAATATACTCATGCGGCTCAGATGAGTATGCAACGATTTTTTAACTCTGCCATTTATTATCCGATCTTTATGTGAGATTGTAAATATTGGCCACATGCACTATACTGCAAAATCTGAGCTCGATAGCTTACAAATTGTAGGAGATATTCAACATTTTTTATTGCGGGGGCGGGAGGGGGCGTGGTCAAAATTTGAAACAAACTTTATCTGCCTACAGACAATATTAGCTTACATCTAAAATTTGGTTGCTCTACCCCTTCTAGTCTCTGAGATCTGGGTGCTTATACAGACGGACGGACGGACGGACGGACAGACAGACGGACATGGCTATATCGACTCGGCTATTGATGCTGATGAAGAATATATGTAAGATGGGATTTACACCATCAGTTTATTAACAAAGAAAACCATTTATTCGGTTGGTAGAGTTTACTTAATGTTAAGGTTAAATGTGAACTCGTGATCTTTATAACTCAAATTAAGGTTGGATCAACACAGCAACGCAATTCTCAACTCCGCACAACACGACCGCCTCTTATCAACTCTGCTTCCACACTGCCCTCGCGACGACTTTGTATCTTCGATCGTTTGTCTCGTTTTCCTTCTACTCGTTGCCTCTCCGCAACCTCTACTCATGTATCCTCTCTCACATATATATACTGTTGCAAATGTCCATATACTGCCCTACTAATATGTATAAGGGCAAGAAGCAAAAGTCACATTGCTGCTAATGGAACGGAACGCAATGACCAGCACTGATCTAACTGTTCAATTCCAATTCCATTGTTGCTCTGCTTCTTACTTCTACTTGCTCGCATGTTTTCATTGTCAGTTCCTTTTAGACGACGAGTTTGTGCACATCAAATGAAGAAGAAATAAACTAAATATACTTAAAGCATAAATGAAAGATTTGGTGTCAATTATTTAATTGGAATTCGAATATAAACCATAGGTTATTGGCCCAGACACGAAACAATTAAATAAATTGAATTTTTCAATAAACAAAACAAAAAAAAAATTAAAGAAAATAATAGTGCGCATTTATGTGTATTAAATAAAAAAAATTAAAAACTGTGAAGTGAAGTAAACAGTGCAATTCACGAAAACAACTAGTACTGTGAATTACATCAACTTTCAAATAAAAACAGTTTCACAATTAATTGCAGCCAATTTTGTATGCTCATCTTACACGTATACATACATACTTATACGTTCTTGTGCAAAATGTTCAGCCGAAAATTGTACGTGTGTGTGTGTGATCGCTTGTGCAAAATTTTCAGCCGAAAATTGTACGTGTGTGTGTGTGTGATCGCTTGTGCAAAAATTTTTCAGCAGAAAATTGTACGTGTGTGTGTGTGTGATCGCTTGTGCAAAACTGTGCAGCAGTTTCTGTGTATGCATACATAGAGCAGCAGAAAAGTGTAGTTGTGAGCGGGGTTTCAAAAAGCTTAGTGAGTACTAGAAAAGAAAAAGCTTTAATTATGGAGAAAGGAAAAAGGAATATAAAACCGTTTGACGGTGAGAAGTATTCTGTATGGAAATTTCGTATTAGAGCACTTTTGGCAGAAAATGATTTGTTAGAAGTGATTGACAAAGAGCCTGAAGAATTTACAGAAAAATGGAAAAAGGCAGAGAGAAATGCAAAAAGCATAATTATTGAGTACTTAAGCGACTCGTTTCTTTCTTTTGCAAATAGTGAAGACAATGCCAAGAAAATTTTTGAAAATTTGGATGCTATCTACGAGCGCAAGAGCTTGGCATCACAGCTTTCTTTACGAAAGCAGTTATTGGCACTAAAACTTAAAGGTGACACTCCACTAGTGAAGCATTTTAAGTTATTTGATGATTTGATAACTGAATTAATAGCATCAGGAGCAAAAATAGATGAAATGGACAAAGTTTCCCATGTACTTTTAACTCTTCCTTCAAGTTATGATGGAGTTATAACGGCCATTGAAACTTTGTCAGAAAGCAACTTAACATTGGCATTCGTTAAGACCCGTCTTCTTGACCACGAAATAAAGTTGAAAAATCTCAGTAAAGATACAAGTGTCAAGGTGTTGCAGGCTTTTCGTCCTAAGGAACAGAAAATGAAAATAAATTATAATAACAACAAAAAGGTTTTCAAAAACAAATTTAAGCCAAAACCAAAATGTTTTCATTGTGGTAAGCAGGGACATATTAAGAAAGATTGCTTTGTTTTTAAAAGAAATGCAGGTAATCAAAATAAAGAGAACGAAAAACAGGTCCAAATAGCAACAACTCAGCCTGAACGAGGCTTTGCATTTATGATGAGGCAGGGGGTTGATCATTTGAAAGAAGGCGAAGTAGGATTCATCTTAGATTCAGGAGCGTCAGACCATATAATAAAGGATAAAGCTCTCTTCACTGACTATATACTACTGGAAAGACCTGTGGAGATTGCGATTGCAAAACGCGGTGAATTTATCCACGCGACTGCTAAGGGAATTGTACGACTTAGCTATAATGATAATGAGATTACTTTGGAGGATGTATTGTTCTGCAAAGACATTCCTCATAATCTATTATCGGTTAAGAAAATGCAGGAAGCTGGAATGACCATTGAGTTTAACTCAGGAGGTGTAAAGGTCACAAAGAATGGTCAAATGGTAATCAATGGAGCATGTGAGTATAACGTACCAATTGTAAGATTTAAAATGACTTCCAGAGCATATACATCAAAAATTTCAAATAATGCAGAGTATCGCTTGTGGCATGAAAGATTGGGTCATATAAGCATTGGGAAATTTTTAGATATTAAACGCAACAATTTGTTTGAAGATATTAATTTGTTGAAGAATGTTACATTAAACAATGACTTATGTGAGGCGTGTATAAATGGAAAGCAATCCAGACTTAAATTACAAAAATTCAAAAACAAAGATCACATAAAAAGACCTTTGTTTGTAGTGCATTCCGACGTCTGTGGTCCGATAACACCTTCTACAATTGATAATAAGAACTATTACGTAGTTTTTATTGACCAGTATACACATTACTGTGTGACTTACTTGATCACTTACAAGTCTGATGTATTTTCCGTTTTCAAAGACTTTGTAGCCAAAGGTGAAGCTCATTTCAATTTGAAGGTAGTTAACCTATATATTGATAACGGAAGAGAATATTTGTCTAATGAAATGCGAGAATTTTGTATAGAAAAAGGCATCAGCTATCATTTAACGGTTCCTCACACTCCACAATTAAACGGTGTATCTGAACGCATGATAAGAACCATAACTGAAAAGGCTCGTTCTATGATAAATGGGGCTAAATTAAATAAAAGCTTTTGGGGCGAAGCTGTTTTAACAGTAACTTATTTAATAAATCGATGCCCAAGTAGAGCGTTGCAGAATGTTAAGAAAACACCTTTTGAAATGTGGCATAATAAAAAGCCTGTTTTAAAATATCTTAAGATATTTGGTTCGACGGTATATGCACTTAATAAGGTGAGAAAACGAAAGTTCGATGGAAAATCGACTAAAAGTATACTCGTCGGTTATGAACCAAATGGTTTCAAATTGTGGAATGTGGAGTCGAGAAAATTTATGACAGCTAGAGATGTTGTGGTGGATGAAAACAATATGCTAAATTCTAGGTCTGTGAATGACTGTGAAAATCAGGTGACTCTGTGTTCCAACAGTTTGATGTGGAACAGATGGAAGACTCTATGTTTCAACATGATTGTTCGAAACAGGTTGAAGACTCTTGCTTTCAAAATGAAAGCGAGGAGCAAGAAGTTGATTTTCCGTATGAGAGTATGGAAAGTGAAGAGTCTAATTTTCCATATATTAGTGTGGAAAATAGTGAGTCTGACATCCGTAATGTGAATACGGATGAAAAGTCTGATAATTCAATAACAGATATACAGCCTAGTGAAATTCCACAAATCTTGAGAATGCCGATCCAGCTGAGGATGCTGGTGATAAATTGCTTCCATTAGAGGAAAATATTCAGAATGATGAAATCAGACGAAGTGAAAGAATAAAAGGTAAACCAAAAATATCTTATAGATTGTTAGAAAAATGTTTAATGAATGCTCATACTTTCTTTAACAATACTCCCAATACTTTTGAAGAAATTAAGAATCGAAATGACAGAGTTCATTGCGAAAAGCAATACAGGAGGAATTGGATTCTCATTTCCAAAATGAAACCTGGTCATTGGTACAAAGACCAGACAATAAAAACATAGTTGACTGCAAATGGGTATTTACTATAAAGCAGGATGGACTTGGTAACTTAGTTAGATATAAAGCAAGACTTGTTGCGCGTGGTTTCACGCAAGAATATTTAACAGACTATGATGAAACATTTGCACCAGTTGCACGAATATCAAGTTTCCGATTTATCCTGTCACTTTCAAACCAATTTGACTTAAAAGTCCACCACATGGATGTCAAAACAGCATTTTTAAATGGTATTCTTAAAGAAGAAATTTATATGACAGTTCCTGAAGGATTGTCATACGAAAGTAACAAAGTCTGCAAGCTAAACAAGGCTATTTACGGTCTAAAGCAAGCAGCCAGATGCTGGTTTGAAGTGTTCGAACAAGTTCTGAAGAAAATTGGATTTGAAAATTTAGCAGTTGATCGTTGTATTTATATCATAGACAAAGGAGATGTATCCAAGAGTATATATGTACTGCTTTACGTGGATGACTTGGTGATAGCCACCAAAGATATAGATACAATGTCTAAATTCAAATCTTATTTGATGAATATATTTAGAATGACCGACTTGTTTGACATTCAATACTTTATCGGTATAAAAATAGAAAGACAGGATGATAAATTGTGTCTTAGTCAGTCCCATATATTAAAAATGTTTTAAGGAAATTTAATATGGAAGATTGTAAGCCAGTTAGTACACCACTTCCAAGCAAGCTCAATTATGATGCTTTGGGATCAAAAGAACCATGTGATGCACCTTGTCGAAGTTTAATTGGTTGTTTGATGTACATCATGTTATGTACACGCCCAGACTTAAGTACATCAATTAGTATCTTAAGCCGATATTCCAATAATAATAATTTGGAACTATGGCAATGCCTTAAAAGAGTGCTGAGGTATCTAAAAGGTACTATTGACTTAAAATTAACTTTTGTGAAGAATGTTAATTATGAGAGTATTATTAATGGTTATGTTGATTCTGATTGGGCAGGAAGTGAGACAGACAGACGAAGTACCACTGGATATTTATTTAAAATGTTTGAGTCGTGTGTAATTTGCTGGAGTACAATGAAACAAAATTCAGTCGCCGCTTCATCTACTGAAGCGGAATATATGGCTTTGTTTGAAGGCGTAAGAGAAGCTTTGTGGTTGAATTCATTAATAAAAGGGATAAAGCTTGAGTTCAATAATCCAATCAAAATCTATGAGGATAATCAGGGTTGTATTTGTATAGCCAATAATCCCACTTGCCACAAGAGAACTAAGCATATAGACATTAAATATCATTTTACGAGAGAACAAATTGAAAAGAAATTAATTTCTCTTGAGTATATTTCCACAGACATGCAGTTGGCTGATATCCTGACGAAACCGCTACCAGCAGTAAGATTTCTTAGTCTGAGAAATCAACTGGGACTTTATGAATGAATATCATCACAAAAATAATTTAAAATTTTTTATATTTTTTTTCTTAAACTTAATTTTCGAATTTCATGATCTAATTTAAAGACTATCTGACGTCAATTTGAATGTAAATTTTGGATTTGAAGTAATATTATAATTGAATTTAAAACTACTACTAACTTTGCTTGGTCGGATTAGGTTTTACTGGGTTTTCCCTAATCCCTTGCAGCGAATGTTGGACCATGAGAATTGTATTTCCCAGAAAGCGCAAACTTGTCTATTAAGTTTTGTAATTTTTAATTTTGCTAATCAATGTAACTTTTGAGGAGGTGTGTTGCAAATGTCCATATACTGCCCTACTAATATGTATAAGGGCAAGAAGCAAAAGTCACATTCCTGCTAATGGAACGGAACGCAATGACCAGCACTGATCTAACTGTTCAATTCCAATTCCATTGTTGCTCTGGTTCTTACTTCTACTTGCTCGCATCTTTTCATTGTCAGTTCCTTTTAGACGACGAGTTTGTGCACATCAAATGAAGAAGAAATAAACAAAATATACTTAAAGCATAAATGAAAGATTTGGTGTCAATTATTTAATTGGAATTCGAATATAAACCATATATACCTTATGATATCGGAGATGCTTCCTTCTGCCTGTTACATACATTTGCACGACTTTAGTATACCCTTTTTACTCTACGAGTAACGGGTATAAAAATGTTGGTCAGCTTCATCTTTCATTGGACCTAAAGCATCCACATGTGCAATGTCGACTTCGACGATATTTGTTTTTGCATATTAAAATCCATTTCTGGTTTCAAGTTTTATTACACAATGTTGTTCATCTCTAACAGGAGTTCTGCATTTTTGACAAAGTAAAGACGTTTCGATTAAAGCCAATCTAGCTCTTTGATGTACACTCATTATACCCGTTACTCGTAGAGTAAAAAGGGTATACTAAAGTCGTGCAAATGTATGTAACAGGCAGAAGGAAGCATCTCCGATATCATACTACATATATATAATATAATTAATCAGCATCAACAGCCGAGTCGATATAGCCATGTCCGTCCGTCCGTCCGTCCGTCCTTCCGTCCGTCCTTCCGTCTGTATGAACACCTATATTTCCCGAAGACTAGAACAGATAGAGCAACCAAATTTTAGATGTAGGCTAGTATTGTCTGCAGGCAGATCAACTTTGCTCAGATTTTGCAGTATAGTGCATGTGGCCAATATGTACAATCTCACAAATTTTCCTAAAGATCGGATAACAAATGGCAGAGTTAAAAAACGCTGCATACTTATCTGAGCCGCACGAGGTTATTAAAAACTAATTGCCTTGAGTAACGTGTATTTCGAAGTCGGGTAGGACCGACTTGTACTTGCGCTCTCGTTTTTGCAAAAAAAAGACCGACAACACCAGTTGTATCGAAGACAATTTTGCTCCAAGAATCTGTAAAAACTTAGTTCCCACTAAATATATTTGTGATCTAGATCTTGATATCATTATTATTTTCTTCAACAAATATTAAAACTACTAACAACAATTGTATTTAATGCAATAAAACAGTCGTGCGATTGCGAATTTGCTGCGCGTGTCTAAACTTTATCAATTACGCTTTCTTAGAACTGTAAAAAACTAAAGATGACACGAAATTAGAGTGCCCTAATTTCCGCTTGCAGGTCTAAATGAATAAACTTGTTTGTTTTAGATTTTAGCGATCTCTAACTCGGTGAGTAATATATGCTTTTAAATAGTTTCTGCAAAATTCGATCTAAGTCAATATCTCAAATAAGAGCTTGCAAGAGCAGGGTTCGTAAATTAACACACATTATTTTTAACACGTGAAAAATTAACACAAAGAAAAAATACAGTGTGCAAAAATTTTTATTTTCACACGTGTAAATAAATTTTTTTTTCAGAAAAAAAATTTTTTTTTCATGAAACTAACACGAACATTTTTTACACGCATGATTCTATCACGGGTGTGAGAAATTTTAGCAGCCTCGTGTAAAAAAAAATGAGAGCAAATTTTTTTCACAAAATTTCTCACACGGGTGTAAAAAATTTTTTGAATATAATTTTCACTGCATTGGTGTTGGTGTGTATATGAGAGTCGGCTGTGTGTCGTATTCTCGTGTGCGCCTGCGGCTCGGTCAGGCACACTGACTTGCGGAATTTCCGCAAGCTTGTCTTTGCAAGCGCGTAGTTCTAGTTGTATTCGTCGCATCGGTTCACGCTAGAGCTTTTTGGAAAGCTCTTTTCACGCGCTAACACGTGTTTGATTTATTGTTGTTTGTTTTTAGTCGTTCGTGAGTTATAGCGTCGCAAACATGGAGCAAAATAAAGAGAAAATACGGCATATTTTACAGTACTACTACGATAAAGGCAAAAATGCATCTCATGCTGCCAATAAAATTTGTGCAGTTTATGGACCCGATACAGTTTCCATTTCCACCGCACAACGATGGTTTCAACGTTTTCGTTCTGGTGCAGAGGTGATCGAAGATGCGCCACGGTCCGAAGGCCTGTCGTCGAAAATTGCGATAAAATCGCTGAATTGATCGAAAGAGACCGGCATAGTAGCAGCCGTAGCATCGGCCAAGAGCTGGGCATGAGTCATCAAACCGTTATAAACCATTTGAAGAAGCTTGGATTCAAAAAGAAGCTCGATGTATGGATGCCACACGACTTGACGCAAAAAAACATTTTGGCCCGTATGGATGCATGCGAATCGCTTCTGAATCGCAACAAAATCGACCCGTTTTTGAAGCGGATGGTGACTGGCGATGAAAAGTGGGTCACTTACGACAACGTGAAGCGCAAACGGTCGTGGTCGAAAAGCGGTGAAGCTGCCCAGACGGTGGCCAAGCCTGGATTGACGGCCAGGAAGGTTCTTCTGTGTGTTTGGTGGGATTGGCAGGGAATCATCCACTATGAGCTGCTCCCCTATGGCCAAACGCTCAATTCGGACCTGTACTGCCAACAACTGGACCGCTTGAATGCAGCACTCATGCAGAAGAGGCCATCTTTGATCAACAGAGGCCGAATTGTCTTCCATCAGGACAACGCCAGGCCACACACATCTTTGGTGACGCGCCAGAAGCTCCGGGAGCTCGGATGGGAGGTTCTTTTGCATCCACCGTATAGTCCGGATCTCGCACCAAGTGATTACCACCTATTTCTGTCCATGGCGAACGAGCTTGGTAGTCGGAAGTTGGCCACAAGAGAGTCCTGTGAAAATTGGCTCTCCGAGTTTTTTGACAATAGGGAAGCGAGCTTCTATAAGAGGGGCATTATGAAGTTGGCATCTCGTTGGGAACTCGTCATCGAACAAAACGGCGCATATTTGATCGCATTATCGCATTAAATCGCATTATTATAACCAATTTTATGAACAATTGAAAATTCAATAAAAATACCGCAAGACAACCTATATATTATATATGTCGTGTCATAGTAAATTTAGTATGTAACAACAATTAGAAATGGTCGTGTTACTGTGGCAGTTAGAACTGTTTACTGATCTAGCATCACTGGAATGTCAAATTGGGGCTACATGGCCTTTAGTCAGGCGGGGCCTGCTTACATGCTGTATAATGTTGCTTGTTAGAGCAAGACGTCGGTTGCACGGTTGGTCGGAACGGGGCCTATGTTGCAAGGTCGTCGCAACAAATCCTTCATCGAGTAACATCGAAACTCGCTGCGCTCCTACAATAAAATGGTGACACAACCGAAGAACAACAAGGCCACTCAGCCTTTGACATCAGAAGTGGGATCAGTGCCGCAGCCTGCAGTACCGGACGAATCGCTACGTGCAATAATGGAGTTGCAAAACCAAAGCATCATCGAACTAGCAAAAGCCATACAATCCTCGAGGTCCGAATCGACCCAACGCAAAATGGTGGTACTGCCCAAGTTTAATGCAGACCTTTCTGGTGCCCACGCTTCTTCCTGGTGCAACACGGCGGACATTATCCTGAGTGGGAACCAGCTAAAAGGAGGTCAGCTCTTGATGGCGCTTAGTAAGGCTTTCGTAGGAAGTGCATCGCAGTGGCTCTCTTCAATCAGATACCCTGACATGACGTGGCCAGATTTTAAAGAACTTTTCGTACAGCAGTTTACTTCTGTGGACACGCCAGCTGATGTGGCGATGGGAATGCTTTCAAGTCGCCCAACCGATGATGAAAACTTGGCTGTGTATGCTAGCCGCATGGTGACTACGCTTATGGCAAAATAGCGCGAGATGGATATTGAAATTATTGCTGTATCAATTACCAAGAAACTCACTCAACTTACGGGAGTGATCGAAATGGCGAAGGCGTATGTCAACATCGGGACAAAGCAAATGTAAATTGCTACAAATGCGGCGAACAGGGGCACATATCGACGCACTGCACTAAGAAGATGGTTGGAAGCGGAAAAGCAGAACTTCCGGAGAAGAGGGTGCTACAGTGTTGCATCGTAGAGCCCAAAGGACAAATGGTACACCGAGGAGAAAAGTTTGCAATCACGTTTGATTCTGGAGCGGAATGTTCACTGATGAAAGAAAAGATAAGTACAAAACTTTTTGGAAAAATAATTAATAATATTGTAAAACTAAAAGGAATATGAAACGATAGCATTCACATTACAAGTCAGATGTTAAGCAGTGTATTAATTAATTAACATTGCATTGAAATATTATTTCATGTTGTCCGTAACGAGCATCTGCAAAATGACATTGTAATAGGTCGAGAAATTCTCAGTCAAGGTTACAATGTAATTTGGTCTTCCGAAAACTTCCAAGTCGTGAGAACAAAAACATTTAACATTTCTCTCGGTGATGAGCAGCTCGTAGAGTACGATACAGAACTTTTAAATGAAGGAAAACAGGAATTGACTATGTTTTTAGAAAAGTATTCTTACCTTTTTACTAATGGGGTGCCCGGTATAGGAGCTAATGTGGGAGCAATGAAAATACGATTGGTTGACCCAATTAAAACGGTACAAAGACGCCCATACAAACTCAGTCCTAATAAAAAAAAAAGAAATAGTCCGGGATAAAGTTAAAGAGCTAATAAAGTGCAATGTGATACGACCTAGTTGTTCACCATTTTCCAGCCCTATTATGTTAGTTTAAAAAAAAAATTGTTCCGATCGTCTTTGCATAGACCATAGGGAATTAAATTCAAACACAGTCGCTGACAAATACCCGTTACCACTTATATCAGACCAAATATCTAGTCTTTGTGGCGCGAAATATTTCACGTGTCTTGATATGGCAAGTGGTTGTTACCAGATACCCATGCACCCAGAGTCAGTTGAATATACAGCCTTCGTGACGCCGGAAGGTAATTAAGAATTTCTGGCAATGCCATTCGAATTCAAAAACGCACCGTCAGTCTTCCAGCGGGCAGTGATGAAAGCCCTTGGAGACCTAGTAAATTCCTACGTGGTTGTGTACATGGCTGACTTATGATAGTTGCTTCGACAAAAAGTGAAGCACTTGAAATGTTGGGAGTTGTTTTGGATGTCCTTAAGGTGCTGGATTTTCTTTCAACATCTCGATATGCTCGTTCCTCAAAACAGCGGTACAGTATTTGGGGTATCAAGTTAGCGATGGCGAACTTCGACCGAATCCAAATAAATTTTTTAGCGCTAACTGCATTGCCTCCGCCAGAAACGGTGGCAGGATAAAGGCGGTTTGTTGGGTTGGCTTCTTACTTTCGACAGTTTATACAAGGGTTTTCTCAACTGATGAAGCCGTTATATTTTCTCACCTCCGAGAAAAATTAATTTGTTTGGAGACCAGAACATGAATTAATACGGAAAAAAGTAGTAGCCGTTCTTACAAACCAGCCGGTATTAGTAATTTTTGACCCGCAGTATCCAGTCGAGTTACACACTGACTCCAGTGCAAGTGGGTACGGAGCAATTCTGCTTCATAAAATTAATGGTAGACCAATGTGGTGGAACATTTCAGTAAGGCAACTTCGCTTGGGGAATATAGATACCATTTAAATGAATTAGAGACATTGGGCGTTGTAAATGCTGTAAAACACTTTCGTCACTTCTTGTAATTCGCTTAAAGCATCGAGGACCAAACAAGAGTTAACCACTAGAGCGCAACGGTGGTGGGCCTATCTACAGTCGATTGCCTTTGATATCGAGTATAGGGAAGGAAAGAGAATGGCTCACGTCGATTTCTTGTCGAGGAATACTCCCCCAGCTGCCGGTACTGCGCTAAACAGAATTCTCGAGAAGCGAGTTAACCTGGCCGAAATATCTCCTAACTGGCTCGTCGCTGAACAGCGTCGAGATCCAGAGATTGTGAATATTGTCAGCAAGCTAAAAACCATTGGACTAGCAGAAGATATCGAAAAGACGTACGAAATGAGGTCTGGAGTGCTTTGTCGTAAAGTACAACGAAATGCTAGGACCCTGTGTTTGCCAGTTGTGCCTCGAGCTTTTAAATGGTCGGTAATCAATCAAGACCATGAGTCAATTATGCACTTGGGTTGGGAAAAGACCCTTGATAAAACATACGAACTTTACTGGTTTGATAAAATGTCAAAATACGTCAGAAAGTTTGTCGACAACTGCATTACTTGTGAAATTGCAAAGTCTCTTTCCGGCAAAACTAAAATTGAGTTGCATCCAATCCCAAAAGTCAACGATACTTGGAACACAATTCACATTGCCATAACAGGGAAACTAAGTGGCAAAAGCGATCAAAAGGAATATGTTATTGTCCAAGTATATGGTTTTAAAAAATACGTATTCTTGAGTCACACACTTAAGCTTAATGCTGAAAGTTGTATAAATGCAGTAAAATCCTCTGTCTCGTTTGGAGTACCCAAACGCATAATAGCGGATCAAGGAAGATGTACACAATTCAGTAAGTTCTGTTCAAAGCAGAAATTAGGTTTACATTTGCTTGCGACAGGAGCTAGCCGTGCTATTGGACAGGAAGAGCGCACCATGAGTACTTTAAAAAGCTTGCTAGCATCGGTTGAGATTAGTACAACTAACAGGGTCACAAATGCAAGTCCGTTAGAGATGATGATTGGGAAAGTGGCACGTCCGTTGGGGTTACTCCCACCTATTGATTCAGATAGCTTCGTAAATTTGGAAAATATAGAATCAAAAGCTGCCGAAAATATATCAATTGCAGCTACCTATGATAAAACTAGGTTTGACAAAAATAAAGCCAAGGTGGTCAGACACAAAGTGGGAGATTTTGTACTACCAAAGAATGAGGAAAGGAATCAAACCAAATAAGATCCCAAGTTTAGAGGACCTTTTCTAGTGACTGAAGCTTTGGATGGAGATAGATATACGCTAGTCACTGACTAACAAGAGAACGTATAAATATGCTCATAAAAATGTAAGAAAGCAACCGGACGGACAACTACCTACCGATTTGATTATACTCGATTTTCCACATTATCCGTTGAAAGAGACGGTAGATTGAACACCAGTGAGGGTGTAGTCAATGTGGAAGCCGTTTTGAGAGACGGTATGGAAGACACCAGTGAGAGTTTTGGCAGTAATGTTATGCGAGAAAAAAGAGTTGAAATTGGCGCATGCATCATAGTGCAAGCACAAGTGCAAAACATAAGTTTTGATCAGGGCATATGATGGTGTGGCTGTGGTTTGAAAAATTATGTATAGTCTTCATTGCACAGAAACACTGACTTAATAAAGACAATCTGAAATGATATCGTTGTGAACATGTATAAAGTTTTTGAAGTGCAACTGCTTACAAAGAAAATGAAAAGAAAAATTTTGGAAGATTTTTGTACAATAAAGACAAATTGTGATTGGTTAAAACAAAAAAAAAAAGGTTTTAACTAGCTGAGCAGTTTTAAGTGGGACTTGAGCATAGACCACACGAGGACGCGTAATCGTCAGGACAGCCGTGTCGGTTTGGAGAAAGCGTAAGCTCGTTAAAAATTCGTACGTCAATTACACGAGGACGTGTAAATGTCAGGAAGGCCGTGTCGTGTCATAGTAAATTCCGTATGTTACAATAATTAGAAATGGTCGTGTTACTGTGGCAGTTAGAACTGTTTACTGATCTAGCAACACTGGAATGTCAAATTGGGGCTACATGGCCTTTAGTCAGGCGGGGCCTGCTAACATGCTGTATAGATTACTTCGAAAGAATGTTGCTTGTTAGAGCGAGACGTCGGTTGCACGATTGGTCGGAACGGGGCCTATATTGCAAGGACCAGTAACATCGAAACCCGCTGCGATCCTACAATAAAATGGTGACACAACCGAAGAACAACAAGGCGACTCAGCCTTCGACATATATAGTGACAATAATAACAATTATATTGATAATACAAATTGGAAAGAAGGTACGGCAATAAAGTGTCAAAGTGAAAGAAATAATCATCAGCAAACGGCATTTGCGACGGCTGCAGGCAGCCGATAGAAGGAAATTGTTTGCAGTGAGGAATATTGTAGAAAATCGCGCAAAGGGTGAGGATATATAGGCAGATATAAGTCATGTTTTAGGAACAGAAAGCGCATTTGACTTGGACTTGGACAATTTAAAAACCCTTTTTGACTGCATTTCGTCAACATAGGAGGACTCCAAGGATTCATTTACATATATATGTGTTTGGGTTTGTTTATGGGCAAAATTGTTATTGCATACTTGTTGCTGTGTGAATATTTAATGTTCTTAATTTTATATAAGAACTTATGTACATAAAGTGTATGTAAACTTACTATATTGATCAATGTTTTGGTTACTGTTTTCGTCACTGGTTTGGTGACTAAATCAGAAACACCCACCTCCTACTATTGTTGCCTTGCAAAGACCCAAGCTGTTGACTTTGCAAAATCAATTTAACATGAATAAAGTGAAAAGAAGTGCTAAATTATGCATGAGCGGCGCACTACGAGAATCGGATACCTGGGACGGGGTAATTCGGGGGACTCCAATATACTCAATAACCAAGCGGGTATACCGTAGCGAGTCGGACGACCTTCCCCACAGCAGAGCCATCAATATCTGCAACAATGATTCTAATCTCGGTGAAAAAAGAGAAGGACCGTTTTCTCCTCCAACTTTGACCTTAATTTATCTTGCCCGGACACCGGAACATATTGTGAATCGAGTATGCGGAGACACTGGCCAAACTTCGCACAACCACCTAGCTCTTTTCAGGCAAGAGTGCGCTAGGGATGACTGTGGCAACCTAAAAGCTTCAGGAGTACGACATATAAATCCCAGACCTATTTAATTATATTCTGTCCACGAAATGATTCAGTACTGATGACGAACCTAGGGTTTAACTGGGAATATATGGCATCGCAGCGGGCTCACGTGGCTTTAGCTTGTCGCTCTCAGCCAATGCAACCTAACCTTAAACACACAAAGTAAATGGTATATTGTATTTTGGAGTCGTACTCGTCTACAGCGCCCTTGCTTGTTTTATTGTTGTCTTGGGTTAGTTTGCAATTCACTGTCCAAGATGTGTCCAAGATAAATGGCCATCTCATCAAATAAAGTTTGACATGATTTTGTTATGAGTTTATTTGCTGTCCAATTAAAATTGGTTATTCATGTCTTTTTGAACTCTGTTCCCATTGAAAATGGGAAAAGGGGGATCGCGAAGTTGTGCGAATGTATGTAACAGCGAGAAGAAAACATTTCCGACACCATAAAGTATAAATATTCTTGATCGGCGTGAACAGCCGACTCGATATAGAAATGTTCGTCTGTCCGTCCGTCCGTCTGTCTGTATGAACGCATCGATCTCAGAGACTATAAGAGATAGAGCCACAAATTTTTGCATGAAGGTAGATGTATGCAGTCCGCAGATCAAGTTTGTTTCAGATTTGGAAAATTCTTATCCACATGGTTTAATATACATCAATCTAGGCCCAATATTTATCTATTCTGAAAAAAACAATCAGATCGGACAAAAATCACCGGAGTTATAAGCAAAACAATTGAGCTTGACGTTAGCTAGGTCTGAAACCGCTAAAATTACTTAATAATGTGGCCTATTTCCAGGTTGAGGCTTTAATAGCAGTTACATTTCTCCATTTTCATTTCCTTTCATTTCGTGTCATTTCTTAAAAATGATGAATTTCGCCCCGAGTGGAATTGGTATTATTTCCGACATTCTCTCAGTGTCATTACTATCATCAGGAAAACCAAAATATCAGAGAGGTAATTAATTTGTTTGTATACAGGAGGCTCATCCACCCAAGAACCTGGAAGAAGATCCAGTTGACTGTAATGTTTTTTATGGAGGCATTCCACGCTCTTGAATGAGAGCATTAAGCGAACAGCCATCTGGGTCGCGCCCTTAACTATCCAGCTTGGGATAAGCGAGCAACTTATGCAGAGCGTATAATTTCCTTGGTACAGAGTATGTTAGAGTCGGGCTTGACCGACTTTTTTTTTGTTCTGCTCTACGATTGTCCAATCCCTTACTAGTTTTGCGAAGGCGGGCCTTTAAATATCTAAAAGTAGTTTCCATTACACTCATTGCCTTGGACTAGTGTTGGGTAAAGGTTGTTCAGTTGTTCAGTTGCTCAGGTGTTCAAATGTTCAGTTAATCAGTTGTTGTTCTGTTGGGCAACTGGCTCCACTGCAATCGGGTGCTTGCCTTAAAGGAGGCGGCTAAGGTTGCTTTGTGACTTACAACTTAAACTAACGCTGCAATGTTAATATTTCGCTTTATTATTGTCCATTTCGGTGAAATGGTTCTAATCATCGCTGGGCTTTCTGGTCAAAGACAATCTGAATAAAAACAACGGACGAGACTGCCACACCAGAAGACTGCTTAACACAGAGTTATCATACAGTCACCGAACTAAGTGAACAGTCACTGATCACCTCACCAAACTAGTTAGTGAACAACTCTCTGAACAAATCTCTGAACTAGATACTGAACAACTCACTGAGCAATAGAGACAGAACCACTCACAGAACAAGAGCAACTGAACAACTCTGACAGAACAAGACTCACTGAGCGACTGAACAACTCTGGGTGAACAACTCACAGAACAAGAGCAACTGAACAACTCTGACAGATCAATACTCACTGAGCGACTGAACAACTTTGGGTGAACAACTCTCAGAACAAGAGCAACTGAACAACTCTAACTGAAAAAAAATGAACAACTAATGAAGAACATGTTCACTTGCTCAGCTTAGAGAACAACTCAATTTTATTCACTCACTCATGAACAACACAACACTACCGTGGTCAGGGCGTGGTTAAGTGTTTTTAAATTCATTATTAAATTGAAGGTTTGTCTAACTAGCTTGCTCAGTATTGCATTGCAGCATTTATTTTAATATAGCCAACACAATAACAAATCATGCCAAACATTAAGCTCACACTTGGCTTAATTGGTAAAAACCATTGCCAAGGACTTACAGTCAAAAGGTAACCAGTGTTTTGAAGTCTGGAGCAGGCTTGCGGAGGAACACGGGGTAGAAATCAGCATCAGCAACTCTGATTTGTGGGAAATAGACGAAAAAGTCAGCAACAGCCAAATGCTAAATCAAATTCGAAAAGCAAGAGCAAGCGAGCACAGAGAGGTATACAGACAACTAAACTAATCGTTGGGAGAAAATAACTATTTTAACAACAAGTACAGCGAACTCCAAATCTCCACAATATTCAGAGCAAGGTGCGAAATGCTGAATTTGAATAGCAGATGCTACACCAGGAATATAGAAGCCAATTGCACTTTGTGTAACCTAAACGTGAAAGAGGACTCGTTTCATTTCATAGGAGAATGCCCGATTTTCAGTGAAATCAGAAGACTATACTGGCAACAAGCAGAGCTTTTTTTGCAACAGCTCATCGTCATCCTGAAAGGCGAAAACTGGAACAGACTTTGCCACTATATTAAAGATGAGTGTCAACAAAATGATGTTTTGTCAATGGAGACGACAAATTTTCCAGAAATAAAAATGACAGAAATGATGCCCAGCGGAAAGAGGCTATTAATCTCTTTACAAAACACGAGAGATTTGAAAATGGCCGAAAGAGGTTTCTTTATTCATTCATTTATTTATTTTTATTCATTTATTTATTCGCCAAATGGTAACTGGCTACACTAATATTAACCTAAACATAAAATATACAAACAGATTATTGCCTAATTGAGGAAAAATATTCCGCCAGTAGCATCTTGATTGTCGATTTGTTGGAGTCGAAGTCAAAGCGCATGCTAACGGGCAAGGAGTTAAAATTTCCGAGAGCTCTACACAAAGGTTCATTGAGGGAGTAGTTGGTTAAGGAAATATGGTGGGAAAAGGGTTGAAAAGCTCTAAGACTCCTACTTGGTTCACTAAAACTTATCTTATTTAATAAGAAAGGACAATCAATACAACCTAAAACAAGGTCATTCAAAAACATTAGTTTCCGATCTTCTAGGGCACACCTACTAATATATAGCGGCAGAGGGTCAGAAAAATTGAGAACGCACAAATGCAAAGTAAAGGCACAACCTAGTGTAAGGGTCCTTAAATTGGCTGGAATGGCGCTTAACAAAGCCAAACATGGAATAGGCTTTAGGCAAAATATAATTAAGGTGCTTATTAAAGAGAAATTTTGAATCGAATTTTACTCCTAAATCAATGGCCTCATCCCGGCTCGTTTAAATTTGATTGGTGATTGAATAAGTTGTTGTAATGTTGTAGAGGCATTTGCTATATCTAACAGTAAAGCATTTATTTAGACTAAGTGGAAGGAGGTTGTGCGCACACCATGAGCTGACTCTATCTAGGTCATTTTGCAACAAGCGACTGTCATTTGAGTTTTTAATAGATCTAAAAGTTTTAAGATCATCAGCATTAGCAGAAACTCAGAGTTGTGAATATTCATACAAATGTCGTTAACAAAAATAATGAAAAGTAAAGGCCCAAGCGCACTCCCCTGCGGAAGGCCAGAAGTTGACACATATGGACTAGAAAGCGAGCTGTTTATTCTGACTCTGTAAGTCCTGTGGTCCAAATAGGATTGAGTCCAACATAATAAGGGGAATGAAATCCCAGCTTAAGAAGCTTTGCAAGTGATGCATGATGACAAACTTTATCAAATGCCTTGGAAAAATCTGTGTAAACAACATCAACTTGACAGCGTTTATCAAAGGAACTGATGCAATAATTACTAAAGACCGATAAATTATTATGCCATGAAGCTAAAGGTTCGTAGTTGGAGCTGAAGAATTTTGCGAACAAGTTAGAAATGCCAATGTCTGACGTTGCAATTAAATCATACATGTCATACATGAAGGTACTGGAGATCTAGAATTTTTCGAATTAACGAAACGCTAAAATAGTCTTGGATTTAACTTCAGACAATTTTCAACATCTGCAATATACTGATTGTAAAGAAATTTATTAAGAAATTCAAACTCACGCTTACGTTGCTTATATCTATCCCAATCAGCAGTATCATGCGTCACCATAAAACGTTTGTGAAATTTGTTACGCAAATTTTTATACTTTTTTAAACCTTTAGTTTACCAAGGCAATCTATATGAACCATGGCCCCTAACATGAGCATTCTTTTTGATAATGCTAGACAGAACGTTAGCAAAATTATCATAGCAGACATCCACGTTGTCATGCGAGAAGACTAAACTCCAATCAACAGCAGAAATATCAATACGAATTGCGTTAAGAGTAATCTCATTAAAGCTAAGTACCAAAAATTCACGTTCTGAAGGAACAAAAGTATAAAAGTTAATAGTTAACAACAAGGGCATATGATGAGAATCACAATTTGAAATAGGAATTTCACAAATATCAAGTTTACAACTAACATCGGGACTTATATATACTAAGTCAAGTAACTTGTTCAATCTGTTAAAGATGTTATTAATTTGTACTAAGCCCATAGAGAACAGCTCATCAACCACTAAGATTTCATGAGATTGGTGAACATTGCTAGGAATCATTGAGGCAGTCTTCAAATCGTGCGACCACACAAGGCAACCCAGGTTAAAATCGCCAACCACACAAAGGTGTTGACCGTCCAAAAGGGTATTCCGTATATGTTCCTCATAAATTCGGTAATCACTGTTTGGCGCTATATATGAAGCGACATTAAAAATTTCTCCAGATGATCCAGCGATTGAAATGCACAGTTGCTCAAGAAGCGAGTCTTCATTTGCTAGGTGGATGGATTCACAGCTCAGAACGCGCCGAACAGCCACAAGGACGCCTCCACCACGTGTACATGGCGTTCTCATAAAATCTTTATCTGTTCTAAATCCTTGATAGAGCATTGGATCGAAGTATTCACTAGTATAGAAATTCGAGCTGAGCCAAGTTTAAACAAGAATTACGACATCAAAGTTACGTTGGGAGGTAGCCAGAAAAACAGCTTCAACCTTTGTTCTCATACCAGAGATATTTTGGAAGTAAACAGTCAGGGAATGGCTACTGTCAACAGATGGAGACGTGTCCACCGATGCTATCTCAGATTGAGGTAAATGGAATAAGGGGCCAGAATTTGGAAGCAGTGTCTCTGGCCGAGTCCCATGATTATAAATGCCAAGAATAGCTCCAAGCAGCGCTGCAACTCTTATATACAAGGAGTCGTTTAAGCGATTTGGCCATCCAGAGGTAGACATAGGAGAATAAGGCTGTGATAGTTGATCAGGTTGGAGCTGCACAGATGATGCAGCCAAATCCACAGAGAAGCCAGGTAGAACCAAATTCCTGATGAGGGGAAACAAATCCAAGAGCAAGCATAAGCACAGCATCAGAATGATAAGAGAAGTGCAGCATACGATAATGAATAAAAAAGTGCGCCTCTCCTAGGCTTAAGCTTAAAAGTTGGTGCTGTAGTAGTTGTTGTATATGTGGAGATGAAAGAGTAAAGATGCAAGGCGGCGTTTCCAACGAAGAGTTGCAGCATATGAAAGGAACAGCGCAAGTAGCGCTGATTAAAGAGCGTTTTTTGACGAAGTGCTTGGAATAGGGGTAGATGTTCGTGGTGGAAGGGTCGCATTAAGATCAACAGCTGTAGTGTCAGCAGCAGGAATCTCCCTATGGACAAAACGGCTAACTTTAATCTCTTGCGGCCAAAATTCGTTATTGAATACAGTCAAGTAGTGCTGTTCAGGAATACCAAGTTTGAAATTGGCAAACTTAAGCGTAGAAACATCAAGATCTCTTTTCACCGGCTTTACGAAAGCTAAGGAATTTGGTTCTACTTTAAGCTTAGATGCTACAAATTTTAGCACCGCCTCTGGTTCAGTAGCAGTGGAGAATTTGCCGACATGTAAATACTTTTTGCTCTGCATAACAGTAAGCTCAGAACAAGCAGCAGCCACTCCAATGATAGGCGTGTGGTTTTTGTTTTGATTCCTCTTTGGCTTCTTTCGAACAGTGACAAAATCGTTGCTCTCTGCTTCAGAGTGAGAATCGACATCAACCAGCTGTTGGGTCCGGGGACATTAACCTGCGTTTTGCTGGTGGCCAGCGGCGGGCGAGCCGCAGTCTTCGGTTAGCTTGTAATTGCATTTATATTATTGTGTTTGTTGTTGAAAGCATTTAGAAACTGGGATTTAAAGTCCTCGTATAGGTTTTCCAGAGTCTGAATTTTGCCACTTATTTCATCAATTTTTGAATGCGAGTCATTGGCCACAACACAATTGTCACATTGCCACAGTAGGTCAGGCAAATTTGTTAATAATTTAACTACATCGCCACATGCATATCAATACAGGCGATATGAAATACGCAACGGCAGAGAGAAGAACAGCGGACAGCATCAAAGCAACGAAGTTGAGCTGCTAAAACTTCCGAGTTGCACTTAGCGCAGAGTGAAGGAGACATAAATAGACGTCCGTACGCAACGAAAGCTAGATGTTTCTAGGACATCGTGAATTGATTTGGGTTGGAATTTGGTTGGAAGAGATTCTAAGACAACTCGGTATGGAGTATTTCGAAAGCCAGCTCGATGCGCTTCCAAGTAATGAAGCAGTCTATGGACAGAAGGCTATAAACCAAAATGCCTCTCACATCGTCTGTGTCAGCCTCCTTTTTCCTTCTCAATAGTTTGGCTCCATTAGACAATTACGCCATAAGCTTTTACCTTTAGTTCTCAACTCTTAGAGTTCTTTTCGGGGGCTAAATATATCTAAATGTCGCCTGTCAGCGAAACATCTCCGTTTCCGGTGTCCGTTGTGCCAATGTCAACTGAAAGACGACGCCATCATAAATATATATTTAAGTAATAAAGACTATTGGCAAATATTTCAAATGGCAAATGCCATCGACGTATACGTAAAAATTATCATCGAAATAAAAATCAAAACCGTGAGTTAAAGACTGCCCAAGATCATTAGTAAGAATCTTTAAGACAAAATGTCACAGTTCATTATAATATAGGCTATAATATATATCTATATAATATATATAATATATAATATATAGCATAGCATAAACTTTGAATACAATTTTTTGTGGCTAGAAGTAAAGTGCAAGTTATCGCCAAAATCTGTGAGCTGAGTTTATTAGATTCGCAAAACCACTGTTTCTGCAAAAGTTAGCGGAAGCTTTCAACGAGGTGCTTGAGACGTGGAGGATCTCGGACAGCTATACGAATGGATTTCAGATGAAGATGTGCTTACGGAACACCAGGCTGGTTTCCGAAACGGATACTCTACAATTGTTAATATCGCCAGGGTCTAGTTATCACCAGGGTCTAGTTAGATAGCGGTAGAAAACTATATGCATTTTTCGTCGATTTCAGTGCAGCTTTTGACTCCATAGACAGAAAAGCACTCATGTTCAATCTAAGCTGTCTTGGAATCTCGTCAAAATTTTTAAACACGCTCCAGTAAATGTACTTCGAAAACGAAGCTGCAGTATGGGACGTGACCTCGTTATCGAGGTGGTTTCCGACAGAGTCTGAAGTAAAACAAGGATGTCTTTAAAGTTCAGTCCCTTCTCCTTGTATCTAAACGACTTAAGGCCGACTTCTAATCTTCTACATAGAGCTATCTGTCACACAAACCAACAAATAACAGACCAAAATCTATGTTTATCTGACGGATAGCAGCTATTAAGAAGATAAGAAATCGGCCCTTAGAGGACTATCTCCCACAAGGTATTTCCGTAAACGGCCGCGAAACCAAAGTCGTTATGTATGAAGATAATATTGTGGTCTTCGCTGAACCTCGTACAGCTTGTAGTTGACAGTTACAGGGAAAAAATTAGATTGCAAAAGTTAAATTCCATTATAAGGGATTTAGTTGAAATGTAACGATATACTGATATCACGTTAACAGCACCGACGTTGAATTTAACAGCGCACTAACAGCATTCCTTTTGCCCGAAATGTTTGGTCTCACTAATATCAGTGGCCGGATCCATCTGTTCCTGTCTTGAACGCAACAAGTGCGGTTATCTTTCCTTCCATAAAAATTATCGAACTCACATGAAGCTGGAAAAAGGATAATTTTTGATCTGAAGATTGTGAAGTCATCCTCTGCAATAAAATCTTGTAGCTAGGCTAGAAGGCTTGTCATCATTTCTTCTAGCCTAGAGACAATATATTTCCCATGTGAGTATGACAAATAGAGTCTTTTGAACGGCAAGAGTCTAATTAATATTAATTCCTTTGTGCCATGCACAACAGCTAAGGCGACAGAATAATATCTTATTTCTGGTTGCCGAAACTAACTTTTGAAGACTCTGCTGTGCACCTTGAGCGGGAGCAGGAATTGTTTGCATCGCCAAAGGCACGAGCAAAACCTCCTCGATGTGGCAGATCGAGAGAGGGTCCAACAGCTTTAGTCTGAGTGCAAGCATTCACACAGTCATCGTTTTAGTAATATGTTAAATATCGATAGCATTTACAATGTTAATCTGTATGTACAGTCACATTGTTTATGAGCAGAGGTCAGGCAGAACTGCTAACACTCTGTCTCTTTCTGTTTTGTACTCTCGAGCGAGGCGAACGCATTCTTGTGAAATAAAAAGTTTATTTAATTTCTGATGCAAAACTAACTGCGTAATTCTTTCTGCAACTGACCCACATCCACTTGGAACGTGACAAGGATCTAACCAGTTCCCGAAGACAGGATTCACTCCATCACAATAGAAGCAGAAGTAAAAGCGGAGAGACAAAACAAAACAAAAAATTTAAGATAAACAGCCATGCTCTGGCTTTCACGTATTTTTGCGAATTACGATTTCAGCAAATTCGTACGATTTCAATTTAGAGCGCTTCGAAATTCGCCAGTTTTGTTCATCGATAATGTTCCATTCCCAACTTGTTTTGTGTCATTTTACATAACAAAAACAGCTGATGAGCGCCACTACTCATGCTATCGATAGTCATATATCGATATATGGCCAATATGGCCTAATCGCAAATTGTTGTTTTTGTGAGCAGTTTTCCATCTCGCTCAATTTTGTGTGTCTCTATTAAATAATTGATTAAAATATTGCCTTAGTGCGAATTGAGTGGGAGAGTCCGTAAGACAAATCTAAAAAGCTTAGAGAACTGAATAAAAATAGTTCCGTGGGCTGTCTGTTTGTGCATCAACCTATATTTTGGATTTACTTTTCATTTCACGGACTCAGATGTCGCCGGTTTAAAAACGGCAAAACTTTGCGATTTCCTAATGTCGGAGCACCAACTTTTACGATTTGGTGAACAAATCGCAAAGTTTTTGCGAAAGCAAAAATGGGAGCATGGCCGAAAATGTCAAACTAAAAAAGAAGCGGAAATAGGCTCCAAATAAATAAAAACCATAACACGAAACAAGAAAGCTTTGGGCACAGTGATTCTAAAACTGTAGTGCGGGGGTTCTAAGCAAGGTGTATGCAAATGAACAATGGCTGAAACTTATGCCGTAATAATATTATTTGAAACCCAGAAGTAAATTAACGATTTCAAACCAAAACGAGAGCGTAAGCAAAAGTCGACTCTGCCCGACTTCGAAATACCTGTTACTCAAGGCAATTAGTGTTTAATAACCTCATGCGGCTCAAATAAGTATGCAACGCTTTTTTAAATCCGCCATTTAATTTCCGATCTTTATTAAAATTTGTGAGATATTAATTAATTGTGATAATATTATTAATTTTTTCGATCGCATTTTAAATTGTTTTTAAACTGATAAATAATTAGTTTTTCTCAAACCAACGTGTTAATATCACTTAGTGAGAAAACAAACAGTACGATTTTTGTTTACCAATCGTCATAGTTTGTGCAAAACATACTTTGTGCACCCAAAACAAAAAAGGCGCACACACACACAACC